>JAJJWW010000660.1:0-274018 GCA_023531295.1 Papaver armeniacum
ACTACTTTCTTGTAGTTGTGGATCTCGATCTTCATTGTTTCTATCGTATTGAGTACAATCGTAAGCGATTGATTGAGATTGATATCTCCGATAGGCAAGATATAAAAGTAATCACAAACACCTTTGTCTCATAGTTTGTGATTCCACAATATTTTCTTTGGCCGCGTTGATTAAGATTATTCACTAGTGGAAAATGGAAGTTAAACCACTGTCAAGACATGAGGTAATATTGATTAAAACAGCTGTGTTCCTTAGCTCTAATCTAGAAGTGGTTTTTTCCAAAACAACTGTGCCTCACAACCGTTTAATTCTTTAAAAAAACTACTTTTCTGAACAGTCAATTGATGACACTGGCGAACACAGTAGTTTATTTCGATTATATTTTATAAAAAAAATTAGTTTTGATTCTCGTCGAATCTTTGAGCCGATTCAACCGAATCATAAGTCGAATCAAAAAAAAAAAAAAAAAGTAAGATCAAAACTAAAATTAAAAGGGAACCAAATAAAGATTTATATTGAAAGATGGATTCAATGTACAAATTCAACTACTAAAACCACCCAAGTCTAAAATATGAAAATTTCAATACTAAAGCAATGTTAAACCTCAATTTCTTTCACAAACCAAACAACCAAAAACTTCAATAATCTTCATACAGTTTAGCATTTAAGCCCCAAAACTGGGCCGTCTATACCAAGTAATGTGGGAGAAATATAACTGAAGAAATGTACCCAAGAGACGTGAAATTAGATAATGGTATGAAGTTCCACTTTGTAGCTAACCACCATGACTCTATGTAGGTTGTCTTGTAGCAACCTTCGACTGATGTACCAGTGGTTATTGTTCAACAATGGCTACACCCCCTCTTATCTCTTTCTGGCTCATTATACATGACATGCTTTTCATTATAATTCATTGAGTGATCACTGAAAATAACCATCAACCATATGAAAATAACCGCAAACCACATTACTGGATGCAACAGATCAGGATACGGTTAGGTTGGCTATATAGGCCATATTTAACAGTTTAAAACTGAGAGAAATTGATCTTGAAATTAAGGAGAAAATGTCAGCCAGAGCTGGTTTTGTTACCACTAGAAAATAAGCATCGCTTCAAGATCTTAAGTGAAACAAGATGTATATTCAGATATGTTTATTCATAAATTGTGTTAGAATAAGTGTTCAGATTGAACAAGGCATATCTATTCCCAAAAGTTTGCAAACATCATAACTATTCGAGACTGAGTTAAGTAGGTATGGTAATACCTATTTCTGTTGTAGTACTAAGCTTGTATTATTTGTGATAGCTGCAAGTTTTACAACCTGAACTGCAAGACTGTGGTGTTTCTAGAAACACCAAATTTTTCTTTCTGTTGTAGCTTTACCACCCAAAGAATGCTATTCACTGTGTTAATTTCAAAACCCTACAAAACCAAAAGACGAACATTAGCACACCATTGCTCGAACTTGGATGAAAACGCAAATAACATGTGCCATCCATTTCAAATCAAGATTAGCTATATTTATAGTTGACATATGATGATATATACTGATACAGTTGCAATGGAACATGAACTCTTGTTACGATCAACTAGGAATAATTGGTATTAAACCTATAATGAAATTTTAGCATACAAAAGGCAGTGAAACATAAACGTTTACCATCAACTGAAATGCAGATTAATACAAACCACAAAAAAAAAAAAATAGTGTTACAAAACTATTAAAAAGAAACCAATCAGACAATGCTTTGTTCTGGTAACCAATTACATCCCTGCGAGAGAACTTACCCAACTTCTTTCAAATATCTTTTTTCCTCCCATGCATTATCAGGGATAGGCCTGAAAAAACTATACCCTAGACATCATATGTCTAATTGGACCTCGTGGTGAATAGTAGTACTAAGCTCAATGGTCCATCATCTTTACAACAAAAAAAAAAGACAAAATTAAATGACTCAAGGCATACATGACATGATATTCGATTTCAGCAACATAAATAAAATAAATTAGTACAAGCCCTTTTACCAGTTAAACTATAATTAAGCTGCAGCAGTTTGTTCTTCCCCTTATGTTTCTTGTTCTCCTGCACATCATCATATAACTGAACTTAAACCCCTAACCGAAAACTAAAAGCATAGGTAAGTAAAACTGAAAACTGCATAGAAGTACCTCTACTTCAAGTGTTCGAACAAAAAGTCTAATAAATTATATACAGTCTAAGTGATCATTTGAGAGCAAACATTGAACCATTACAAGTGAATCATAAACCAATACATAAGATGCACATTATTGTTCTCTTTTGATGTTGTGAAGTACTTGGCAATAACAGTTAATCAAACATATAATATCTTCAAAGAATCAAGATGGAAAAAAATTAAAAATCTATAAAGCTAAATTATTCAAAACGTCGAGCAAAACCTAATACCATTGATGGGATTCAGCAAGTTAATGACATACAATTTAAAAAAAAAACAAAACTAAAACATAAAACATTCAGAAATGACAAACCCAAATTATAAATCAAACAAACATGAATCTGTTGCAGAGCTTCAACACATTTACAAATATTTTTTGAAAAGGAATCATAATATTCAGGTTGTCCTCCTTATGACAATGATATCAGCTTATCCTGCAACAAAAACCCCAAATAAAATCGAACCTTATATTCAAATAAAGAATTTTAAAAAAAAAACCAGATTTGTTCGATCTCCAGCACTCAAAGCTTCGGTAATTAAAACAAAACTAGATCAAGGTTTTCAAATACTAAAAACAGACTCAAAAACTTAAATAAAGTAAAGGGTTTTTGAGATTACCACTACGAACAGTAAGAAGATTGAATATTAGATTTAAGAGGTTTTGAGATTCTAGAAGTAATCTTCAACCCACTTGACTTCTGGAATTTTTGTAAGGAAATATAAAAGGGAACACCTTTCTGCAAAACAAGAGATAAGATGGAGAAAAATTAAATCTTCAATAAAACAAAAAGTCTATAAATTTAGCAAACAAAAACAAAATTGATATTACCAGATGATTTCAGGAGAAAGAAAAACCAGATCCAGGTTTACATATATATTTTGATTTTGATTTCTATTGATACATACGTTTTGATTTGAGATAGGGGTTAGGATGAACCTATGATTTGAGAGAGTGGAGTTCGACTTTGATTTATGATTTTGAACTTGAACTTAATTATTGGGAAATTAGCAAACAAATTTTTAGTCTAGAGTTCTTCCTGATTTTATTAAATCTGATGAGAATGAAATAATAATAAAGATTGTTAAAATTGACATGTTGATGGCGATGAAAGTAAATTGTTTTTGAATTGGAGATGCGATCTGTGGAAGAAGAAGAGGATATTATCTCTGGAATAAGGGGATCTCGTTCTCTATGAAGGAAGTTAAGAAACTGAAGAGATAAGGATATTGTATGTATGGCTGTTGCCGACTTCAATCGGGGCTACAGAAACAAGTTTCCCTCGCAGTAGTTCTTCTACTCGATAAGTGAGCCCTGATTATTACATAAATACCCTTCGATATAACGACTGTGGCAGAAACAAGTATAATTTTTATCAAAAAAAACTAGTGTTTGTCACAGCACGTATGGTTACGCTGAACCAAGAAAGTCGTTTTTCTAAAGCCCAGAAAGTGGTTAAAATTTCATTCTCCACTAGTGATTGTGAGGTGATTGATAATACTAGACTGTTCTTCGAGAATATAAGTCTGGGTTATCAATTGGTTCTTGTTCACATTGATTTATCAAAAGACGGAACAAAACTCGTAGGTATTTTTGTGGGAGACGGATTTATCTATTACCGTAGACTTTTCTGTGTGATACAGATTTTTTTATTAAAGTCTTCGACTTTGGGTCGTAGCGACTCTTAGTTGTGGGTGAGATCAGCTAAGGGAATCAAATGCATAGTATCATCTTTGGATCAGAGACGTAAGGAGCACAACGTACCTTGGATCGCTGTGATATTGATTGGGGTTCAACTACAGCCCAGACCGGGTTAGTTTGTAGTAAGCTGATGTCTCAGCGGCTTAATACAAAGATGTGTTCAATACGGACTCAGGTCCCGGTTGTTCTTATCAAGCGGTTTCCTCGTTAACAAAACCTCGTGTGTGTATTTCTTTTCCGCATTATATTTTGTTATATAATTGAAAATATCACGATTGTGCGTTTGAGTCAATCAATTGGGAAATCCGACATTTGGTTGTTGATTGAAATTGATTGATCCTTGAACATTTGTCTTTGGTACCGTTCAAGTGATTTCTCTTGTATTCAGTTAGACTCGCATATTTCTATTTGCTTGAGTTAGAATTGAATCGAGAAAGAGAGATATAACTCTTTGATACTTTGTTAAGATTGAGTCTAGTTGATTCTCTTGAAAGTATATTGGAGTTAGTCCATACAGATTGCTAATTGAAATATTGGGTGTGGTTGTTGTACCCCCTCTTTTTCAATTGGTATCAGAGAAGGAAAACACGTTTAAAGACCTTATAAGTCTTTGTTTGTAGCGATCTGATAAGGAAAGAAGTGATATCTCTATAAATGCACCACCAGATCTGTGGATTTCAATTCTCTTCCATGTCTGATTTTAATAAAATCTCGTAGAAGAAATTCTATCTAAACTCCACCAGGTTTAAAATCCCTTTGAAGTCTTTTTAGGAATTGAAAAGAAACTTGAAAGTTTATCTTCCATGTTGATTTATATCTCCGTAATGAACAAGAATCTCTTAACAGGCAAAATCAAGTAATGAGGAATAATATTCATGTCAAGTCCACATTGATTTACTAATCGGTGAGCAATGCTCCTCCTTTTCCTAATTTATTTAATTGTAACAAACTAAATGAATTTCAAAAGGAGTTTAAATCTCGATCATCCGAGTATATCTCTTCAAAGCATGAATTGACCAATTCCCGATACTTCCTATCAAGATAGTAGTATTGTCTTTTTTATGAAGAAGCTAGGACGTCTCTTTTATCAAAAAGTTTCCCTCCAGGCAGCACTAAAACTATATTCAAACTGCTTTTTATAAGTTGGAAAACAAGAAATCGAAACACAAATCTTTTTGGGTTCTCTTGAAGTTCTTTGATAGACTTATAAAAATAGTTCCTTGGGTGTTACTCAAAACTACAAGATGTAAGAGTTGCTAGAAAGAAACTCTTTCTTGGTGCCATGGTGAGCAAGACATTGTTCACCTCAACACAACATGATTGTGTTGAAAGTGCATCCTCACCCTTAAATTCCACGTATGTATACGGTGAGGAAGCACAAGAACTGGGGCACACATATTAAGTTGGGTATGATTTTGAATGTTTGTAATGTTATAGAATTCGATCGGATTCTTTCTAAAAGGTATGTCTCAAAAATTGAGAAAATTTTATGATGTTCTATGTACCTTGCTTATTATTCATTTCTACCTAACTTGATCTCAGTCAAGGTTCTTAAACGTTTAGGTTTGAAAATAATAGTTCGGGATGTTTGGACTTCATGGTATACATCCCACATATGCATAACATCATTTAAAATCAAAATCTAGGGGTTTAAGTACGCATACCCGTTTGCATACTGCTCCAAGTCATGAAAATTCGTTTGCAAACCCGTATGCATACTTGCCCGTAGACGTCGATATTTGGTAAACTTGTTTTGGCCGTATCTTCTTCGTCCGATCTCGGAATGACCTCATTTTTTTTTTCATTCTCTTCCTATTTGAATTCTATTCAAAATGGATATGAGAAACCTTGAATTTGGATGAGTTAAGATTGGTATTTGTCATGTCTCTTGTTTTTGAGTGGTTTTCTCCGTTTCGTCGCACTTGTTCCACTTCTTGGACTTGGGCACTTGGATTCTTGGAGTACTACTCTTCTAAGCTAATTTGTAGCTTTTACAAGAATGTTGTTGGTGAATCACAAAGAAGGAAGTTCAAGAATGGGTAGTAGTACGCATTGCTATGGGATTCTTTAATGTTCACAATCATCCTTTGTGAACTATGGTGCATGGTCGTTAATGACTTTGTATGTTCTTATTTGTTTAGAAAATCTTTTTATACGCCTTTGGTAGCTATTCTTGGTGTAAATCCGTGCGAAAAAGATTGATTCTACCCTCTAAGGACAAGTCATCTTGTATGTGCATTATGAGTTTGTCTTGAAACCTAGAAAACTTCTTATGAGAATTTATTCTTGTTTTTGAGAAGATTACTAGAGTTTGGAATAGCCATTATTGTGATTACACATAGCTATGTCCAACGTTTTCATCTTCATGTTTTTAGGTTTATTTGTTTAAATTCTAAAATTGTTTGGAAGATGATTTTTGCAGTATTAATTTTTATGGTTCTATATGCACGCCCTAGGTATCTTGTGAGATCACCACATACTCTGGTTCACGTGCCAATTTTCTTACTGTCCAATTTTTTTTTTTAAAGTCAATCTTAAATTTACTCAATTGTATTTGCCTGACATAATGAAACAATAATATGTGTTCATAAATTACAAAGCAAACAATAGATTTTTTCCATACGTATTTCCCATTTTGTGAATAAAATGACACACCTGAAACAAAATGTATTATAACGTACCGTAAGATAAATAACTTGGTCTTTCTGTTCAGTCATCCACTACACCAAATTCTGGGATTAGAAACAGAACCAGGACGTTACAAAAACGGGTTGTAACGGCCCTCGCCTGTATACTATAAATTCTTTTCAGCCTTGCAATTATCGGAAAATTCCTTAAAGTCTTTTGAGCAACTTGTGTAAGTTTTCTCTCATCATTAAAAACTCTTACGCATCGAGGTTCTTGACATACATGACACTTCACCAATGAACTATTATCCTTCCAATAAAGTATACGATCATTTACGCAAGCATCATAAGTCACATAATCCATCCCCGGCTCTTTAATAATCTTCTTGATATCTGGATACTTACATGGTGAGGTGTTACCTTTGGGAAGCAACTCTTTCATCAATTCTAATATTGGTAAGACCATTGTCTCAAATTCCATACTTGAAGTTTTTATGTTGTTCATCATTATCGCACAGACATTATCGACTTTCCATTAGGACATGAAGGATATAATGGTTCTCTTGCCTTCTCACCCGCCGATCTCTTTTTATGACCACACTTTGGTTCCAACATTCTCATCCAACCCTCGGCCAGAACATTCTCATCAACACCTTTGTAACATTCTCATCAACACCGCTTCTACATTCTCATCCATCCCTTCCCTAACATTCTCATACACATCTGTGGTAATATTCTCATTTAAACCCGTTTGTAACATCATCATTATCTGCTTTACACATTCGGTTGTAGTATTATCCTTATGTGTTAATTGTCTTGCCAGTAATGAACTTTCCCCATGATAGCGCCCGAGGAATGTGTACACTCATGCATACCATGTTTGAGCAAATGTAATGAGATCTCACTCAGTGCAACTAAGCCTTTACCATTCATACAACGTAAACACGACAAGGGCATGAAAATAAATGACTCCCACCACCAATATTCTTGGCAAACTCTATGAATGACTTCACACCTTGTCTGTATTCTAAAGACTTACGAGGACACTTCAACCATTTCTTGATCACTTCAGATGACATATTACCCTTCAAAATTGATATTTAAAGAATCAAATAAAATCACTTAGTCCTAGTGGTAGGGTTGCCGAAGCCCATGAGGTTAGCGACAGTAACATCCTCTCAAAGAGGAGAGAATGAGCTATAAGTAGCTTTTGTAAATCACCACTAGGACTGTTATCATTATGCTCACATAGTACTGTTGATGGGTGAAAACTACTCCTGCAGAATTTGGTAATTTGGGGTGTGGATGAGGAATGAATCTAAACCTTCAACAAATGCACGCGCGGTGAGTGCTTGTAGATTCGAGAGATCAATGCAGTCGCAAGTCCGGCCTAAACCAAGAAATGGCCGTTCCGGACTTGTTTGGTCACAAAGTGAAGTGAGATGGGGTTGATCTTAGGGAGGGAAGCGAAGAAGGTGTTGAGATTGTGAAGGTGTTGGCTTGCTTATGACTTGTAACGAAGATGAGCAAGCTACGGTTGATGCAAGCAGGTGCTCTGAGTGTTTGAATATGGTTTTGTATTAACACTTGATTGTCGACCGAACTTGTGTTGTTCTGTCTCCGCCTGCTTGAAATAGGGCGAGAACCTATTTATACAAGTCATTGAGCCTCATTCACGTTTCGTGGGAAGTGGAGGTAGTGGAATGATGGAGTGAGTGGAGTTGTGTGTCGGTGATACCGACCGGCCTTGCCCACTTCTCCCTGCTCATCTCTAACCGCCCATGACTTCCTAACACGTTCTTTATGTGATGGCGCGTTGCACGCTACACGCTTGTAAACCGCCGAGACCAATACCCCGCATATGTATCCCCCAGTTTGTGACATGATTGATGTCCGGAATGTGGATCGTGGATCCACGAAAGATAGCATGTAATGTCAATGAATAATATAAGCGTTATTGAAGTCGATACTTGTAGTATCAGTGCAGGTATTTTTATAAATTGCTGCATTGTGGTGTGGTAAGGTGATGGGTAATGACGCTTTACCGACCAATTGACTCGACTGTGGTTGTATAACAAGCTTCGTGAAGTTGGACGGATGAGATGAGCTTTGAGACACTCATCTCATGAATCGTTAACCAGTATTAGGGTTTTTTTGAAGAGGTGCGCAAGCATCACTCTCCACTTGGTCAAACCAAGCATGGGAAGGATTTGAGAGGACCGACCATACATGCGTGTTGACAAAGAAGATGATGGTGTAGGCGCCCGTATTCCGTTTCCTCATGAAAGCTGATCGGGGCCACCACCTGACAGGAAAGAGGAGTGGTTTGAGACAGTTTCACAAATCTCTTACCGCAAAGGAATTTGGTAACCGCGTGATATTCCCGCCACGTTCCAAGACAACCGTCCTGGTCGGTCTTGGTCGGTCACTCTAGCGTGTAGGTGGTGGGTCGGTGTTCACGCCCATGTCTCACCGTCCCATGAAAACGCGATCTAAGCCACCCACCGTCCGGTGAAGTTGAGTGGTCGAGATCGATTTGCAATTTGGGAAGTGTATCCACGCATGTTTGAGCGGCGTTTTGGATTGGCCAGCGTGATATGCCTTGGCCCACCGCATGAAGAGGTGAGATGGGCCCACGGTGGTCATGCCGGCTGTATGAGGACCGCGACCTAATTGCGTGACCCTCCATTCGTGGTCGGGAGAAGATGGACGCGCGTGATGGCTTGAACCCTAATTTTGGCTTTCAGCCGCGTGACCATGCTATTTCAAAGTGACGAATGTGTTGAACCAACCATGGTTGGTTTTGACCGATTGGTCAAGTGTGTAGCGGTCACATGGTGATTGTGTCGACATGCTCAGGGCCCTTTGAGTCTGATCAAAACCCTCCATCTATACCTGCGTAAGATGGATGGTTGAGACCGTTTTGTGGCATGTAATATGCCGCAAAACCCTAATTTAGGGTTTTCCGCCCATAATGCTTGGTATGGACGGTTTCTTGGCAAGCAGGCCAATGGTCGACCATGCGGGGTCGGGCCGTGTGTATTCCATAATTGGGGTGATGGAATTGATCCGGGTCGCCCAATCATGCTTGTGGAGTTGGATGACTGCGATCGATCATATCCGGCAAGCTAAGGCCGGGTATTCCATACCATGCTTAGGTGATGGAATTGATACGTGGTCATCCAATCATGCTTGTGAGTTGGATGATGCGATCAGATCATATCCGAGACCTGATACAAATCAAGTCCGGATGCTCAATCCAAGCAGTATAACACAATCGAGAGGGGCTCAATCGGGCTAGTATAACACACCGAGAGGGCTAGGGCCAGTATAACACACCGAGAATCAGCCCAGTCGGTATTTCGTACATGGTTTCATTATAGCAGCTTGGGAGGTTCGTGTTACTCGTATGAGCAACACCCGCCTCATGCCACACTCGATAATGATTCATTATAAGTGTTTGAGGTTCGTGTTACTCTATAAGAGTAACACTCGGCCATCATGCCACACCGATAATGAGTACAGAAATACAGTTGAATTAAGTGAGGGAGTATCCAACACTTATAAATGGCTTTATCTTTACAAGATGTCAGCGCATGATTTTTTACGGTTTTTACAAACTCAACCTTGAACGAAAATCCACCATCAACATTAGTCCCGCCTAGCACACAATGGTTACACTATTGTGTGGTAGGCATGAGATGGTGACAATTAAAAGATAAAACATGAGACAATGTTAGATGTTACCGTGGAGAGAGGGTCGCCTGTCCTTCGAGCATGTCACGTTCAAGAGACGTCCCGGTAAAAGTGTTCCCCTAGCATGATGTCGGTCTTTGCTTCGATCGACCTTGCTATGACTGCTTCGATCGAGGGGCTATTGCGGCGCTTCGTTCAATCGTGGGGATGTGCCTAATCGATCCCATTCGCTGCCCGTTGTGGGGTTACTTTGCGCCTGCTTGATCGAACGTGGGCTTGTTGTGCTGCTTCGGTTGAAAGTGGGTCTCTTTGTGTACATGCTTCAAACGTCAGCCATGTGCTTTGAGGCCAAACCGGACCTGGCGTATTAACACAGCCCATTACCCGGCCTTATGTCGTGATTAACACCGACCTTTGCGACTTGAGCAATACCCGGCCTTTGACTTGAGCAATACCGGACTTGGGTTTGCATGCCGTGCGAGCTTGATCAATACTAGACTTGAATGATGTTTGGACTGGCCATTTGTGTGAGTTGTGACTTCACGTGGTGTGGCGACACTTCTCATATGCCTTCATACAAGTTCTAACTCCCAATCTTTTATTTCATTGCTGTGAGAAAGAATCCTGTTGAGATGTCTTCTAGAGATAATGCTGAACGTTGATGATGAGCTGTTCACCGCGCCCTTTCAACTATGAAAATATTCGTTCCCTGGATAACCCACCTCATATCGACTTTAGGGTTCTTCATGCTCCGCTGGGTCCTCATGAAGGATGGATGAGACGACGTTTAAGCAATGAGTACATCAAAGATAACTTAGAGTGCAGATTATTGATGTAGCTTGAGTGTTGAAACGACTCGAGAGGATGTTAAAGTGGTTTCCGCGCGAACGTTGAGGTAGATCCTGGAGAGTGTCACAGATTCAAGGCAAGCAGGGTCCCGCAGAGAGAGCATTGAGGCGTCTCTTGAATAGACTATTGAAGCAGCTGGAGGGAGGGAGAGTTGATGGCTTCTCTCCACCCGATTTACCCTGTGAATTCCATGATTCTTGACAGACCATCTTTCTGTGTTGAAGAAGTCCTTGATCGACGGTGAAGGAACTTCATGCGAGCCTCAGTCCCCAAGCGTGGTTTTACATGGTTTGTTCGTAGTGGTTTTGTCGAGCCCGGTATGGAATATCTCGAACTTTGTTGCATCATTGCGGGAGTCGTACATGTGGCACTGGAGTTGGAGTTGCGGACACCAGATATTGTATCTCGGGTGGTTTCCCCCCCGTCGCTTGTGGAAATCACGTAAGGTCAAGGTTATCGCCTGTTGGTGAGATATATGCCTTGGCGTCACGCCGTACATCCTTATCTCGGTTTGTAGCCACATCCATCCATGGAGGAGAACATGCCGTGTCTCGCTGGTTGCATCTACTAACATGTCGATGTTCGCAGTAGAGAATCGCTTTTTGAGCATTCCATTGGGGCGGAGACGGGTGTCGGTCTCCCGCCATTGCTAATGAAACGACGCCGGTATTTTGTCTTCCCTTCTAATCACGTCTTGCTTCGAAAGTGCGTCCCTTTGGTGTGAGTATGGGCCGAGGCTTCACCGTATGTGCCGGGTTCCGGGTTTCTTCGAAGTCCGTCATTGTGGGGATGACGACATCTTGCATGGGCTAAACTTGGCCGTCCCCGAGAGTCTTGAAAGAGAAATCACATTTGGAAGATGCTCCCAGGTCGACGAGGGCCCTCCGAACTCAACCTTGATGTGTGCTGAACATGTAGGGCCGTCGTGATCTTTTTCTGCCATCATGTCGCCTTCTCGTAAATGTAACATTATAGGACGGTGTTTTTGATGCAGTTAAGACTCTGGACGTGAAGGAGTCGGTGCACGTCCGTAGCTATTTTATTAATTAAGGAAACATCTCCGCACGTTGATTCTTTGAGAGGCGCAAGAGTTCACACAAGCTTTCCACTAGAGATGCCGCTTCCTAATCCATCGGTCTCTCGATTCGTAGTAAATTGTGACCTTGGGAGGATCGTTGTGAGATCAGTCCCAGCCAGGAATCTCCCATGATGTGACCGTTCATATCCGATGTCGCTCATTTTATCAGTCCACGTAGGTCCCGTGGCTGAAATACTCTTTCGAGTTGCGGCCATATCCGTTTGAGTCTTAGCAAGAACTTCCCGCTTCTCCATCAAGTCGAAATGGTAATGGATGGTGGTCCTCCTCTCGTCCCTCCGGCTCCTCGTCCCGTGGCAGAGGAAAGTTGTTGCTCGGGGTGACTACCGGAGGCGTTACGCTTTTGAGGAGTTGTTTCTGGTTTGCGGCTGCTTCGACTTCCGTGACGGGGAGGTGTTACATTTACCGGAACATCTCCTCTTTACCTGCACCGGTGGTAGAAGTGACGGCCGCGATATGTGCAGCTGACCACGGTAGCTCCGAATTATAGTGACGGAGCCCCTTCGTATCTTGTGTTACCTCGCCAGAAAAGAGGTTGAAAAGTTGCCTAAGGAATTGAAGTCAAGCTGGTTGTACTTCAAAGGATGAAAGTCTCTCTTTTAGAAGGACGAGTCAGTTGCTGAAGGACTTTCCTGAAGGATCGAGCTACCTACTTGTCTTTTTAGATGCTCTTGTTTTTGAGTGATAGTGAGGATTCCTTTGACCACCTGGTTTTTGAATTAATAGGTAATTGAATTGGTTCATTTTGAGATAGTTTGGTGAATGATTTTTTCCGAAAGAGGTTATTTTAAATGAAATTTGCATCTTGGTCATGAATGATTGCACATGTCACATGAAGTTGCAAACGTTGTGTGAAAGGAAAAGCATGAATGAAACAGACACGGTGTTTGATTATCGAGCCTCTTTCTCCACGTGTGGGATGCTAAGTCCCCGTGAATTCTAAACTATCTTTCTTGTAAAATTGTTGAGTAGAACTTACTTGCTTTTGAAGCCTCATTTGTATCAAACCGGAGTAGCCTCTCCAAGAAAATCCTCCGCACTAACTTCTCAAAGCTATCCCTCTGAGCCAAGATTCTCCTGAACAATGCGCTTCAAAGCGTTGCACTCCACCGGGTGGGGTGATGAAGGGACCAGTGGTAATGGCAGTGCCTGGGTCCATTACTTGACCGCAGGGGGCGCCGTATCTGGGGTAGCTTTATCTCTCCGTTTGTACTCCACGTCTCCGCAGCTCCAATCTTCTTCATTGGGAAGGGGAAATGTAAGTACCTTGTGTCCAAATTTTTCCTGTGTTAGCGGGCGTTGCCGATGTCTCCCGTGGCTTTGATATGGAACAGAGATGAAGTTGGAAGACTTGCGAGCGCCATCATGTCTCATGGATTGTCTTCCTAAGTAGAGGGATGTAGAGGGTGTCGAATGTCATCGCCGAGTGACCGGACAACGCCTCCCATCCTCTCGTATTCGTGAATTTCTTGATTGATTTCTCCATCCTCAAGCGTTTCTTGGTTGGAAGGCCGACGCCGGGATTGGATGGATCTTAGGGCTTCGGCAAGAGCTTTGAGGTATAAATCCTCCGGCAAGGCTCCATAGGCCGCAGTTCCCTTCTTTATCCGGCGACATCGTAGCGTGCCGGGATAAGTCTCCTCCCCGTGGAGTTGCATCGGGTCTCCATTGTTGACCGACCATGTTGTTCATCTTCCCCGGCCTCCCGCGGTTGCGCGCCCTTTTGCTTCTCCACCCAGAAGATGTGACTCTGTTAAAGATTCTCGCATTGCCCGAGTGGATGCCCTGTCGATGCTTCTGTAATTGTGCGCCATATCATTCAAAAGGCGAAATGTCTCGGGCTCGCTTTCGGTGATACCGACTTGATTTGCCAAGACATCCTCCAAAGATTCTAGCTATGCTTCCCATGATATCCGAACCACCTCGTGGTTTCGATGAGGATGCATCGTGACAAAAACCCAAGAATTGAGAATTCACTTTGTGCAACCGATAGATCAACCTCCCACCGTGGTCGCCAATTGTTGATGGGTGAAAACTACTCCCAGACTTGGTAATTTGGGTGTGGATGAGGAATGAATCTAAACCTTTCAATAAATGCACACATGTGAGTGCTTGTAGATTCGAGAGATCAATTCGTGCAAGTCCCGGCCTAAACCAAGAAATGTAATGCTCTGCATTTGTTTTGCCACAAAGTGAAGGAGATGGGGCTGATCTTAGGGAGGGAAGCGAAGAAGGTGTTGAGATTGGAAGGTGTTGGCTTGCTTATGACTTGTAACAAAAGATGAGCAAGCTTACGGTTGATGCAAAAGGTGCCTCGAGTGTTTGAATACGGTTTTTTGTATTAACACTTGATTGCCGATCAACTTGTGTTGTTCTCTGTCCCCGTCAGTTTTGAAATAGTATGGAGAACCTATTTATACAAGTCATTGAGCCTCATTCACGTTTCTCGTGGGAAGTGGAGGGTATGGAATGATGGAGTGTGGAGTTGTGTGTCGGTGATACACGACCAGCCTTGCCCACTTCTCCGTGCTCATCTCTAACCGCCCATGACTTCCTAACACGTTTGTGATGGCGCTGCTGACACGCACGCTGTAAAACCGGCTGCACCAATACCCCGCATATCCCCGCTTTGAGATGATTGATCGGAATGCGTGGATCGTGGGATCCACGAAAGATAAGATGTAATAATCAATAACTGCGCAAGAGCTCAGAAGTCGACACTGTGAAGTATCAGGCATTTTATGGTGTAATGTGTGGTGTGGTAAGGTGATGGGCAATGACGCCTTATCGACCAATTGACTCCCGACTGTGGTTGTATAACCAAGCCGGGTGAAGTTGGGACTGATGAGATGAGCTGAGACACTCATCTCACAATCGTTAATGAGGCTAGGATTTTGAAGAGGTGCGCAAGCATCACTCTCAAATGCCTGGTCTAAACCAAGCATGGGAAGGATTTTGAGAGGACCACCATACATGCGTGTTGACGTGATGATGGTGTAGGCGCCCGCATTCCGTCTCCTCATGAAAGCTGATCCGGGCCACTCAATTTGACCTCCAAAGAGAGAGTGGTTGAGACTTGCCATAAGCACTCTTACCGCAAAGGAATTGTAGAAACAAGATATTCCCCACACGTTCCAAGACAACCGTCCTTGGTCGGCCTTGGCCTGGCCACTTCCCCAGCGTGTAGGTGGTGGGTCGGGTGTTCACGCCATGTCTCACCGTCCCATGAAAACGTGATCTAAGCCACCCACCCGTCCTGAAGTTGAGTGGTCGAGATCGATTTGCAATTTGGGAAGTGTATCCACGCATGTTTGAGTGGGTTGTTGGATCGCCAGCGTGATATGCCTTGGTCGACAAAAGATGAAGAGGTAGATGGGCCCACGGTGGTCGCGCCGGTATGACCTGACCGCTAATCTTAATCTCAGGACTCCTCCATTCGCGTTTCCGAGAAGATGGACGCTGCGGATGGCTTGAACCCCACTTTGGCTTTCAAAGCCGCGCACCATGCTATTTCAAAGTGACATGTGTTGTAACCAACCATGGTTGGTTTTGACCGATTGGTCAAGTGTGTAGGCGGTCACATGGTGATTGTGTCGACATGCTCCGTGGCCCTTTGAGTTCGCAGATCAAACCCTCCATCTATACCCGCGAAGATGGATGGTTGAGACCGCTTTTGTAGGCACATGTAATATGCCGCAAACCCGATTTAGGGTTTTCCATAATGCTTGGTATGGACGCTTCTTGGGGCAAAGGCCAATGGTCACTATGGGTCGGGCCGTGTGTATTCCATACCTGCTGGGGGGTGATGGAATTGATCCGGGGTCCGCCCAATCATGCCAGGAGTGGATGACTCGCGATCGATCATATCCGGCAAGCTAAGGCCGGGTATTCCATACCATGCTTAGGGTGATGGAATTGATCTGTGGTCATCCAATCATGCTTGTGGAGTTGGATGACTTGCGATCGATCATATCCTGAGATCGATAGCGCTCAAGTCCGATGCTCAATCGGCTAGTATAACACACCGAGAGGGCTCAATCGGGCTAGTATAACACACCGAGAGGCCTGGCTAGTATAACACACCGAGAATCACCTGCACGGTATTTCGTATATGGTTTCATTATAGTGCTTGGAGGTTCGTGGTTACTCGCATGAGTAACACTCGCCTCATGCCACACCGATAATGATTCATTATAGTGCTTGGAGGTTCGTGTTACTCTATAAGAGTAACACTACCATCATGCCACACCGATAATGAGCATGTGAAATACAAGGCTGAATTAAGTGAGGGAGTATCCAACACTTATAAATGGCTTTATCTTTTACAAGATGTCAGCGCATGATTTTTCTGGTTTTTTACAAACTCAACCTTGAACGAAAATCCACCATCAACAAGTACATAAAACCAGACTCGTTTATACACAACTTAACATACAAAATAAAATAACTTAGTCCTAGTGGTACAGGGTTGCCGAAGCCCTGCAAGTTAGCGGCAGAAACATCCCCTCAAAGAAGAGAGAATGAGCTACAAGTAGCTTTTGCGAATAACCACTAGGACTAAGTTATCATCATGCCTCACGCAGTACATAAAACCGCACTGTTTATACACAACTTAACATACAAAATAAAATAACTTAGTCCTAGTGGTACAGGGTTGCCTAATCCCTGCAAGTTAGCGATAGAAACATCCCCTCAAAGAAGAGAGAATGATCTACAAGTAGCTTTTGCGAATAACCACTAGGATTGTTATCATCATGCTCACTGAGTACATAAAACCAGACTCGTTTATACACAACTTAACATACAAAATAAAATAACTTAGTCCTAGTGGTACAGTGGCTCAAGCCCCGCAAGTTAGCGACATAAACATCCCTCAAAGAAGAGAGAATGAGCTACAAGTAGTTTTTGTAAATCACCACTAGGATGCTTATCATCATGCTCACTTAGAATCAGCCCAATATCAAAACAAAACTTCATAACTTTAGTTCATTTAAACTTAAAAACTACCTTAAAATGAAACTAAAGTTCAAATCATGATGAGCATATTTATAGAACATACAAACCGGAATTTAGGTTACTACCTTAATGCATTCCGTAGAGTTTGCTTTTTTCTCGTTTGTCTCTTGCCAAAAGGATCCTCTCCCGGGCTCGCAAAGACCAAGATATGAACAACATTATCCAAACTTTTAAAAATGTATCGACTTTGAAGCATATGTCACAACAACACACACTAATCAATTACGCCATGTCATACCCACGCACGCTCTGTTGTTACACATCTAGCTAGGTCCAAGTGTTTCTAGCTCTCATCAAACCTTCCAAGATTATATAAGACTTTATCAGGTAGCACTCTTCCTACTCAATTTAGTATACTTCTAAGGCAAAAAAACTAAACCATGTCTAACAGCAGAATGTATCTTTACACAGACTAGTGGATCAAAAACTAGAACAGATCAAAAACTAGAACAAACAAGTGAAGCTAATGATGTCAATCAGCACCAACAAACTTTATAAATTAGAACTTATTGAAATTAGATTACAAACTATAAATTATGTTACAAAGTAAAAAAAAATAGAAAATTTCGAAATTAACATAAAACCCTAAAATCAGTTCAATGTTTCGAAACTTATACCTTCTAAGTCTTCAAAATTCTTCAATCTTCAAGTCTTCAAAATTCTTCAAACCCTAACAATAAATTAGAAAAAAAAAATTGAATTAGATTTATATGAAGAAGATTAACAAAACATAACTCTAACGATTAACACTTACACAGATCGATGAAAAACTAGAAGATAAAGATGAATCAAGCCCTAAAAAAAAAATCGATTAAAAAAAAGATGAAACCCTAAAAATCGAAAAACTTCTAACGATTAACACTTACATAGATCGATGATTGAAAGGTATTGAAAAGATCAAAGAGTTTTCTATGATGCTTCTTGGCTAAAACAATCTCTGTGATGAAACCCTAGTTTCTTCGCCTGAGAGGAGGAATAGACAATAAAGGTGTAAGAGAAAAATGAAAAATGAAAGTCAAACACGATTTTCGCTAGCTTATCCATGGAATTCACGCATGTGAATGGCACACTCAGAGAGGAAATATCCTCTCGTATAACTAAGCGTGGGTGGAAATATAATGCTAGGCGTGTGAGTGGCACACGCACATACTCAAGGTGTGACGACACAAGTGTGACCAAGCGTGTGAGTGTCACACCTATAAAAAATTCGTGAACGGCTTGGTCTGTTATTTAATTTTTAAAAAATTAGTAACGGCTTAAGTCACGTTTAATTTTTTTGTAACTGCCTTTTGTAACGGAAATTAGTAACGGCCCATAAGCCGTTACAAATACCTGTTACGATTCCGGAAATTTGGTGTGGTGATCATTTGTCTTCAAATGGAAAAATGATTTCAGGTAGTGTCCAATCTTCGTCATTCACTTTCTTTTCGCCGCTTCTCCGTCTACATTACGTTTAGAATTTAAAAGAACTAAATCAATTGTTTAAATTAAATGTGAATAACTTAATCCAATTCTTACAAAATGCATGAAATGCATGGGATAATGAATAACTAAATCCCAATTCTTACAAAATGCATGGGATGAATACCTACTGAAATCTAATTTTTCCATCTTGATGCCTAACACACAACTAACATTAATTATTCACGAATGCCTATGCTGCTAAAACATGATTTTGAAGCTGGTTTTAAAGAAATGGTTAATTCTAATTACCTATCAATAGAATAACTATTAAGTTGGTTTTGCCAAGTACAAAAGGTTGTATAATTGCCTCACTTACGTTGAAACTTGTCGCCTAAAATCCCTTTACGACAGATCCAAAACTTCAACAACACTGGTGTACAATCGTCAAGGAAGTGAAGGCTTAAACGAATACCCCAAAAGATAGTCATCAGATCGAATATCGCGATATCAATACTCGCGAGATTAATAAATGACGATACATTGCGAGGGAGTCGATAAAAATAAATGACGCAATGAATGACGCAGCCGTAATACAACAGGAAGATATGAAAATATGGCGAAGTTTAATAGTGTCGCAAGATTGTATATTTGTACGCATGCGATATTTGCAAAGCCATTCCGGGAAAATAAAGGACAGTTTTAGCATGTCATCCATCGTGGTACTACCCTATATAAAGGGTTAAGTAAGTCTGCTGAAAAGAGGGTTCTTTTTTGAATTGTTAAGCAAGTCATTAGGAGAGAGAAATTTTTAGAGTGATTGTAATTCTATAACTCATTTCTATTTCATATTGTAAAGATCCAAGTATTCAATTAATAGGAATCATAATCATTCATCTTAAATGTTTTAATTGTGTATATTCTAGTGAGGGGTGTAGTGTAGATTTCTTTGCCAACTACATAATGGCGCTAGAAACAGGGGATACACAATTGAAGATAAGAGATTGGATATTATCACTAAAACGGTAAAAAAATCAAGAGTATGATGGATAAATTGAAGAAAATTAGAATCGAGAGGGTAATGAAGAATTGAATGTAATATGATTTCAAAATCAATGGTTAATGAATTTATGAAAGTATTAAAGGAGAATACATAAAAGAGATTTTGAAGGAAAGAAAATTATAACAACAAAGGAGGAGTTACCCTTAAAAGAACGGGGGAAAAACAGAGAGAATTATATTCACAAAGAATGAGATGTCGGGAGAACTTAAATCACACATCTCCACTAGTAATTACGATAAGTGCCAAAGCAAAGAAGAAGGAAAATTAACAAAAAATGGAAGAATGGGCAATAAGTAGAACATTAGTGGATACAGGAGTTCATGAATATAATTTTATCATGCATATAAAAAATTGGGTACAAAGATGAAGAAATGACTCCGCAACATGTCATATCTATGGTTTCGGCAAATCAATAACAAAACCTAAAGGGAAATAAAAAGGGAAAAATTGAAACAAATGTGACGTTATGCGTAGTAGATATGGAATCACCATATAACATGCTGTTGGAAAGGCCATGGATACACGCATAAAAGTCGTAGCATCAACATTTTCATCAATGTGTCGGATTTTCTATGCCGAAGTGGAATTGGAGAAATTAGAGGAGATAACCGATAAAGGAAGAATGTATCATCAAATCGAAGTAAAACATTATGAAGAACGGGTGAAGAGGCGAAAAGATCGCAAGAAGATGGCAAAAGCAAAGAAAAAGGAAGAAGAATTTAGAACATATATGATAAGAGCGGAAGAAGGAAAAGGAATATGTGGTGAGAGTGATCTCAAAGGAAATAAGAGGACCAACGCCCATGGGAGAAATGAAGGCTAGCGGAAGAACCAACAAAGGAAGTGAATATTGGAACTGAAGAAGAACCCAAGATGTTAAAAATTGGAACTAAAATGGAGGGAGATGAAGAAAGAAAGACTGTTGATTTGTCATGAGATTATAAAGATATCTTCGCATGGGATATGGATGAGATGCCTCGGAATAGATCCATCTCAGAAGCGTGTCATAAATTAGAGATTGATAAAAATGCCAGGACCATTCAAACAAAGAATTAGAAAAACGCACAAAGATATCATCCTCAAATAGAAGAAGAGTTGCGTAAGATGCTTGATGCTGGCATTATTAGGCAAGCAAAATACCGAATGGATAGCGAATATGGTCATAGTTCCAAGAAGAAAAAAGGAATAAGAATTTGCATAGATTTTACCGATTTAAACAAAGCTTGTCCAAAAGATAGTTTTCCCTTGCCGAGATATTCCACAGATGGTCGAATCAGAGGAAATGAAAGGATATCTTCCCCGGATGGATATAGGGATACAATCAAATCCCTCTCGCCGAAGAAGGCCAAGAACATATCGCTTTTTTCGCTCTAAGAGGATTATCTTTGTTACACACAAAAATGCCATTCGGATTGCGAAATGCCTTGCAACGTATCAAAGGATGGTGGAGAAAGTGTTGAACAATGATACATAAAACATTAGAGGTATGTGGATGACATGTTAATAAAAAGCAAAGAAGCAAAAGATCATGCGAGATTTGAAGGAAATTTTCGAACAAATGAGACATTTCAACATCAAAGTAAATCCCTTAAAAATGTACCTTTGGATTGGCATATGGAAAAATTTAGGATACATTGTATCAAAAGAAGGAATACAAGTTGATCCGGAAAAGGTACAAGCAATTCGAGACATGCCAACGCCAGCAACAAGAAAGATGTGCAAAAGTTAAATGGATTATTAGCCGCTTAGGAAGATTCATCTCGAGATCATCGATAAGTGCAAACATTTTTTCAACATACTTAAAAGGGGAACCAAATTTAGGTGGGACGGATGAGTGTGAAAGGCGTTGCAAGGAATAAAGAACATTTAATGATATATCAATATTACAAAAGCTGAAGGTGAGAATTACTAATTTACCTAATTGACAACCTCGCATGCACTAAGCGCTGTATTATTGCGAATGGACGCAGTGGGTAGAAAAACCAATCTATTACATCAGCAAAACATTCAATGCTGCGAGAGAAAAACTATTCAAAAATTGAAAATTAATTTTGGCGTTAGTTTACGCGACGTTTAAACTTCGCATCTATTTTGAAGCACACACGGTAAAGGTAATGACAAAAGTACCAATTGAGTCGCAATGAAAATTCAAAAAAAAGATCGGGAAGGGTTGAAAGGTGGAATGCTCAGGTAAGTCATTGCAAACTCAAGTATGAAGTGTTATCCTCACCAAAATCGCAAGTTGTAGCAGACTTTTAGCAGAATTTCCATTGGAAGAAGATGAGGCAGTGGAAGAAATGATGGATATAGAAGAAGAACATGGAAATCCAAGGGATTTATTAACAGAGCCAAATAGATGGGAAATATTGGTAGATGGATCGTCAAATGGAGAAGGTAACGGAATTGGGATCATTATAATTTTGCCAGAAGGCAATAAAATGGCTTTCTTTGATTGAGTTTGCATCTACTAACAATGAAACAGGAAGTATGAAGCTATAATACATGCTTTGCGATTTGCAATAGAAATAAAGTTGGAGAATGTAAGAATTACAGTGATTCTCGTTAGCTATTCGCGAGATAAAAGAAGAGTATACTACAAATGAAGCATCCTTGAAAAAGTACAAAAGCTTGTTGAAGAATTGTCGTGAAGATACCAAAAATAAAGTGGAGACACATATCAAGAAAAGACAATAGATTCGCGGATGCTTTTGCTTTTATATCAAGTATGATGACAGATCCATCGCATGAGATGCATAAAAATACAGACACTTCAATCACCATCAATCAACAAAAGAGGAATAGGAAGAAAGAAGTAATGCTCATAGAAGATGAAGCACAAAGATCCCATTGCGAGGATTGGAGGACGTAACTTCATGCTTATTTAATGGAAGGAGAAACACCAAGAAATAGATTAGAAATGCATAAATTAAAAAAGCCGTGCAACAAATTATGAATTAAGAGACGGAGTATTGCAGACGATCCTTTAATGGACCTCGCCTCAGATGTTTAACACGAAAGGAAGGAGAAGTAAAGATGTTAAAAATGCTGCTTTTGATGCGTGTCGTAGGTGCAATCAAATTAATTCAAAATTTCCACTCAATTAAAAATAATATAATGGAAGTCAAGTTGTTCCCACGAGGAGCAAGAGATCTTAGTTGTAAAAGTTGTCACGAAAGGGGGGTGTAAAAAGCAAAAATAAAAATAAAGAAAGCAATTAAAATCGAAAGTTGAAAGATGAAAACAATAAGAGAGAGAAGATCAAGGAATCCTTCTTCGTTACGAAACAATGAATCAAGTTATGTTCTATTCTACTTGTTATTAGTCACAAATTATCACCAACCGTAGGTAAAGCAAATGCCTAGCTCAGTGCTAAACCCCTAAATCCTTGTATCAACGGGACACGGAAGTTCTCGACTACCGGATTCTAATCACCAAGCCACCTAGAATTAGCTCAACCTAGATGTAACTTGGCTCATGCATTAGGTTTTGTGAATTTCTTAGGTTGATATTAGTAGTTAGACTCTTAGCTCAAGGTCTACTTGCTAACGTTGTTTCTACACACAATTGCTCCACGGAATCCCTCCGCAAGGTCTCGTGTTTGCTACTTATGTAAAGAGTCAAAGAACGATTACTTATCCCCTAACTTTCACTAGCTTTAGATCAAATTAACAAATCAATTTAGCGTGCACTCCAAACAATCTATCAATCAATCATGAATGTCTTTAAGATCACTCCTATTAGTAAAAACAAGCGATAATTATGTGAAAAACTTCAAGATAGAATTTGAAAACAAAAACTTAAATCATGTTAAGAACTAGGAATTCATCCTCAATCAATAAAATTAACTACTCATGTTAAAAGTTCACACAAAGAATAAGAAAAGAAAAGAATTGTGTGTGTAGAGATGTGTGTAGAAAAAAGATGTCTAGAAGTTGTAGAAAACTTCTCTATTTATAGGCTTCAATATTCTCCAATTCTTCCAAGGATTAGAATCCTTTTCCTTTTGCAATTCAATTTCCAATTCCAAGCTTTTCTCAACTCTTCCACCTTCTCTTTCCAAATTTGAGTCCAATTCTCCATCCAATTCCTAGCCCAAGTCTTCACACCCATGAGAGAGGTCCATAGAAAATTTGAATTTTGCTCACGAAAACGGGATTGTGGCCGAATTTGGTAGGAAAACGTCATGCACGGCCACTTTCGGGGAAATTTTGTCGTCGAGAGAATATTCGACGGAATATTCCGTCCGGTCCTCCGTTAGACTAACGGTCAAACTAGTCAACCGTCAGTCAACGTTAGTCAACAGTCAAGGTAGAAGAGAGTCACCAATGAGTCACCGGTTCGACTTCGGTCTTAGTTTGAGTCCGAGTCAACTCGGAGTCGAACCGAGTCGGTGATCCAAATTTCAGTCCAGACTCAGGTCACTTGAGGCCATCTTGTGTTGCACCAGGATGGTGCATCACCGCCGCTCCCAGCCATAATGGACTCATATCAATTCCACTACATTCTCAAGCAACAACAAGACTTCTTACAAGCAACAAATTCTCAAGAACTCCTCACAAGAATCGTGCCACATCTTAATCATTGTCTCGGCTCAACTCGTAATTGCACAAAGAACATCTCGCTCTCAAACTTCAATGCGGTTTCAAGCAGGCCATTGCAAAAATCACCACCGCACTACCAATTCCTTCCGCACCGATGTAATGACCTAACGCCACAAGCCTAGCATTTCAACACAACCATTGACCGCAATCATTCATTCAACCTCAATCTCCTGTCCCTCGGTGTCGCCATCTCTCGCCTTGTAAGCCAGAAGTTCAAAGCAAAAGCAATCCAAACCTGCATTGAAATACACAGACACTTTGACAACTCCATGTTTTGTAACTGCTTCACTATCCTGTGTCAATTCCTAACATTCATCTACACAGTCAAAACACCACCAATTTCTGCAGCTTCATTTCCATTTTAGCATCACTGGCTTACTTGCAGACTTCAAAATGTGCTCTCACTTCTCCACCAAAATCCTGGCAATCACCTCTTCCTTTGCTGAAATCAACACAGCATCCATTCCATGGCTCAAACTCAACCATTAGCTTCCCTGTGATTCCTTGCAACATAAATCATCCCATCTCAACCCAGGAATCATCCATTTGTATCAACTTGCATCTCGGCTTCACCATCTCGGGCTAACTTTCCTCCCCGTCTAACAACCAGACTCCTCACCTTGTCTCTCGAATAACTGCAACCTCGTGCCAACAATCATTGTTGCCTTAGTTCACCTGCAAAGCATCCAATGGCAAACCTAACATACATCTATTCTGACAGCACTTCATTCCATCCTTCTCTGCTCATTCTCTCTTGCTTTAGAACACCACAACCCCCTAACAAATGGCAGAACCCATTGTTGCATAAAGAAGCATCGATTGAACAACAAGAATAAAGCAGCTACTTCTTCTTGCTCTCCACCTCTCGATTCTCAATTCAATTGATCAACAGCAGACCCTCAATCGACTTCCCAGTGTACCCATTATTCAATCTTCATCAAATTCAGCCACCAGATCCCTGGGAGTCTTTTCCGATTCAAACCCATTCTTCCTCAAGAACTCCAATTGGTCATCCGACCTTAACCCAAACTCAAATCCCCAAATTCGAACCATCGCCATATACAAAATGACCTCGGTTCTTCTCGGCCTCTCGATTCGACTTCTTCTCTGTGTTCTTCATATCAAACCCTAGCTCAACTCAGTTCTTGAACAAATTAATAGCAGCAACGGCTGCTTCTTCCTGAGCTTCTCTGCGTATCATCGACGGCAGTTTAAGAATTCCCTTTCTCGATCGATTTTGGTTTAACAGCAGCCATGACTGCTTCAGGTGAAGAATGATTGAAGAGAGAAATAACTCTCCTCGATTTAGGTTTAGTTAAATGGGTCGGATCCGGGTACGGGTGAGTCTATGGGTTTCAACATCCATGGACATAACCCATCCATTACCGATGA
The DNA here is from genome assembly GCA_023531295.1 of Papaver armeniacum. Taxonomy (NCBI): domain Eukaryota; kingdom Viridiplantae; phylum Streptophyta; class Magnoliopsida; order Ranunculales; family Papaveraceae; genus Papaver; species Papaver armeniacum. Next base: position 25,638 of record JAJJWW010000660.1, read on the forward strand.
TAGAAGACCCGGATTTTCGGGATAAGGGCTACCCCGGTTTAGCGCCCCTTTATCCGTAATCGTCCCTTTCTTTAGTAATCCTCTAATAAAGAGTAGCCCTTAACCTTGGCCGATCAGTATTTAACACTCCTCAAATTGGGTTGCCCCTTAACCTCAAGCGGGCTTCATATATCAATTGCCCCGTAAAATGACCTTTTTGCCCTTTTGGCTCAAATTACAGGTGCTTTCTTCTTCTTTTCTCCGTGCGACTCCAAAGTAGCTATAAAACTCAAAACAAGCGTAAAATACATAATTTACAAGAAAAATAGCAAAGAAAGCATAAACTACTAGATAGTAAATTAGGTGTATTCTACACCTATCAAATTCCCCACACTTAGACTTTGCTAGTCCTCGAGCAAATCAAACTAAAAACTCACAACTTCAAAGCGTTCAAGCGTCACAAGCATCCAAAGAGTTATGAGGACATAGAATTTCGCATGCTAGTAATAAGAAGTTAGAAATACTAAAGAACATATTCTCGTTCTTAAATGTTGAGTGAGAAATAACCACACCATAATGAGAGAATGCGTGTTTGAGAAACGATCAATAAGCATTTCGCCTCGACTTTTGCCTCACCAAATAGGATTTTATGATAATTGCACTTAAAAAGACGGCTTTTTATGGTTCTCACATGTGTGCAGGTAGGAATGAAGAGAGAATTCCTGCGACACGTTGAATGGTGGGAAGGATAACTTCCGAAATATTTTTAAAAAAACCACATCTTTTAATATTTTGAAAAACCATTTTTCTGACGATCTCTAAGAAAGGAAATCAACCATTTTTATCGAGGATGAGATTACTTACTTACCTTCACATCCGATCGCCAATTATGATAACACCACTCTCTTCGGCATCCAATAGAAAACGTCTTCCGTTCCTCGTCTTTATCTTCTTGGTCTTCGTCTTGGTTTCAACTATTGATGATAAACCCTTGAATTTCATAAATCCTTGACAATTTATAACTCTTTACCTTGAAATCCTTGTCGCTTGAAACTTCCTTATAAATTTTCCTTCCCCACGGCTTATTAACAAAACAAATATTTCTCTTGTTTTTTCTCTCTCTTTTTTTTTTTTATTTTTTTTTTCTTTAAACATTTTTTTTTTTTTTTTTTTTTTTTTTAAAACAAGAGAAATAAAATACAAAAAATAAACCATGGCCATGGGAGAAGTATTTTACCACTTGATTCTTCACAACTTGTATCGTCTTGAAATCATAAACTTTCAAAATTCTCACCTTTTAATTTTCTTTGCTTTTTATGAATAAGTCTTCATACTTGAATATAAAATTACCTCATTGTAGTGTAAGTCTTCAACATATATGTAAAAATCCGCTCATTTGTATGTTGCTTTACTTGTATTTGAAATTTGCTCTTTTTCCGTCAAGTTGCTTATAAACCTTAAACTTTTCCAACTTTCCTTGTAGATTTTGATGTCGCTCCTTGTTGATGATGAATGTGTTTTCTATGGATCCGTTGTTGTCGAGAGAGAGAATGGTGCTAACGCAAATCGAACTACAAGAAGGAAGCTTTCATCCATGGACGTCACCCTCATGATTGACAAAATTAGCACTCAAGAGATCAAAGAGTAGTGCTTTTAGTGGTGGGAGTTGGGTAGCTCACCATTCTACCCGGAATTAACGTAAGGTGACACACACACAAAAGAAACTCTTTAGTAGATGGAAGATTTTTGGTCGGGGTGCCTCTCATGATATGAATACGGGTAGTCTCCACTAATGATTGATCAAGAACTCTAATAACGCACTTCTCCTCGCACCAAATTCGCATCACCGCATGATTAAATCCATTATTTAACACTCAAACAAACAAGAAATCCGAATGTAGTTCCCTAACATTTCCAAGTTCAATTATGTCGGTCAAAATCTCTATGTAAACATACCTAGAAGTATGCTAGTGACTCTAAAATCTTTAAAAGTTGGAATTTTTATGTAAAACTTTTTTTTTTTTTTTTCAAATTTTTTTCATTTTTTTGTAATTTTTGTTTTTAAAAACATGCTTAACCACTCCCCCACACTTAAACCTTACATTGTCCTCAATGTAATTGAATCCTCCTAGTAAAGTCAAGGTGGGAAATTTTAACATGATAAGAAACAAGAAAAAGAAATAACAAAAAGCAAAAAGATAAGAAATACAAAACCGATGGGTTGCCTCCCATTAAGCGCTTGTTTTAAAGTCGACGGCCCGATGTAGCTCTTGCGGCACATTACTCCTCCAGAGGGAGTGCATCTCCAAATGAAAGTTCATCCAAATTCACATAAGCGATGTTCTCATAGTATGGCTTCAACCTATGGCCGTTGACTTTGGAAACCGAATTGTCTCGAAGACTAGTAATTTCAACCGCACCATGAGGAAAAACATTAGTAACAACATATGGTCCAATCCAACGGGACCTTAACTTTCCAGGGAAATAGTTTAAGACGAGAATGATATAAAAGGACTTTTTGTCCCACGATGAAAACTTTTACGAGAAATCATCTTGTCATGAAAAAGCTTGGTCTTTTCCTTGTAAATACGGGCACTCTCGTAAGCATCATTGCGTATCTCCTCTAACTCATGTAGTTGTAACTTCCTTTGTTTCCCCGCTTCATCATACTCCATGTTGAATTTCTTTATCGCCCAATAAGCCTTATGTTCAAGTTCAACCGGAAGATGACAAGCCTTGCCATAAACCATCCTATATGGAGACATACCAATTGGTGTCTTATACGCCGTTCTATACGCCCAAAGTGCATCGTTGAGCTTAAAGCTCCAATCTTTCCTTGTGGTATTCACCGTTTTCTCAAGAATGGACTTTATCTCACGATTCGAAATTTCCGCTTGTCCACTAGTTTGTGGATGATAAGGCGTACCAATTTTGTGTGTTATGTTGTACTTCTTGAGGAGAGTGTGGAAAGCCTTCTTGAAATGTGAGCCTCCATCACTTATCACCACTCTTGGTGTTCCATGCCTATTGAAAATATTTTCCCTTACAAAATCACAAACAACTTGAGAGTCATTAGTCTTGGTGGCTCTAGCTTCCACCCATTTCGAAACATAATCAACGGCAAGAAGTATATAAAAATTCCCATTCGAATTGACAAAGGGCCCATAAAATCAATACCCCACATCAAAAATCTCAACGGTGAGAATTGGTGTGAGTGGCATTTGATTTCGAGCACCTAGATTGCCCGTTCGTTGACATCTATCACACGATTTACAAAAACATATGAATCTTCAAACAAGGTGGGCCAATAAAATCCACTCGAGAACTTTGAGAGCGGTCGTTTAGATCCAAAGTGGCCACCACATGCAAAAGTGTGGCAAAAGGAGAGAATGGATTGAAATTCGGAATTAGCACGCACCTTCGCATTATTTGATCAACGCCATATTTCCATAAGTATGGTTCATCCCACACATATTGCTTAGCGACCTTCTTAAGTTTCATCTTTTTGGAAGTTAGACATTGTACTAGGTACTTTCCTTGTCACCAAGTAATTCACTATATCCGCATACCAAGGAGTTGATTCTTCCATGGAGAAAAGTTGTTCGTCCTAAAGCGGTCATGTAATGGAAGCTCTTCTTGAGACATAACAAGTCTACTAAGATGATCCGCACCGGTATTCTCCACACCCCTCTTATCACGAATTTCATGTCGAACTCTTGTAACAACAGATCCACCGAATTAATCTTGGCTTAGCTTCTTTCTTCTTTATTAAGTGTCTTAGTGCGGCATGATCGGAATACACAACAACCTTTGTACCCACCAAATATGATCGAAATTTCTCCAAAGCAAAAACTATAGCCAATAACTCCTTTTCCGTGGTAGAATAATTGATTTGTGCATCATTAAGGGTCCTAGATGCATAATAGATAACATGGGACAACTTGTCCACCCTTTGACCCAAAAACGGCTCCAACCGCATAATCACTAGCATCACACATTAATTCAAATGGAAGATTCCAATCCGGTGATTTGATAATCGCGCACTTGTCAACATCTCCTTTAATTTGTCAAAAGCATCCTCGCATTCCTTGTTGAAGTTGAAAGGTACCTCCTTTTGTAATAACTTGCACATCGCAAGCATGGAGATTTTGGAGAAATCCTTGATAAACCGCCTATAGAAACTGCATGACCAAGAAAAGAACGGATTTCCCTCACCGAAGTGGGATATTGTAAGTTTCTTATTAAATCTATCTTTGACTTGTCCACTTCGAGCCCTCGAGAGGACACAATGTGACCAAGTACTATGCCATGGTTTACCATAAAGTGACATTTCTCCCAATTAAGGACAAGGTTTGTGTCTATGCATCGTTTAAGAATTAGTTCAAGGTTATTTAAACAACCATCAAAAGAATTGCCATAAACACTAAAGTCATCCATAAATACCTCAATGATGCGCTCCACATAATCCGAGAATATACTCACCATGCATCTTTGAAAAGTAGCCTACAGGCGCATTGCAAAGGCCAAACGGCATCCGTCTATATGCAAACGTTCCAAACGGACAAGTGAAAGTGGTTTCTCTTGGTCCTCCGGTGCAATAACAATTTGATTGTATCCCTAATAACCATCCAAAAAGCAATAATAACAATGCCCCGCTAACCGCTCCAACATTTGATCAATGAAAGGTAAAGGAAAGTGATCCTTACGGGTTGCGAATTAAGCTTTCTATAGTCAATGCACACTCTCCAACCGGTTTGAACTCTTGTAGGAACAAGTTCATCGTCTTGATTTCGAACAACCGTGACCCGGATTTCTTTGGTACCACTTGAACCGACTTACCCACTTGCTATCGGAAATTGGGTAGATTACCCCACACTTAGCAATTTGAGTATCTCTTTTTCACAACCTCCATCATGGGAGGATTAAGTTGACGTTGAGCATCACGTACCGGCTTCACGTTCTCTTCCATTAGAATCCTATGCATGCACATGGATGGACTAATACCTTTGATGTCCGCAATTGTCCACCCAATAGCCGTTTTGTGCTCTTTCAAGACTCTAAGCAAACGATCTTTCTTGCAGGTGTGAGGTTCTTAGAAATAATCACCGGAAGCTCATCTCCATCTCCCAAGAAAGCATACTTCAAATGATCCGGAAGAGGCTTCAATTCTAGTTTAGGTGCTTCACAATAGATGGTACAAGTACTTCATCATTCACTGCAAAGAAATATGAAACATCACCCATTTTAGCCTCTTGCAATGTCGCCAAAGCACCACACATCTCCACCAAATCCTTGGAGATTTCAACATCCAAGTTAGATAAGCCATGGACGTCCAATTCAATGCTATTTTGCAACACCACATCAAGTTCATCCTCTTGGTTCAATTCCACCATTTGATGCGCTAATGAATCAACCACATCAATGGAGTAAACGGAATGCACATCACTTGGGTAATTTTATGGCTTCAAATATGTTAAAGTGTATTATCTCCTTGTCGAATTCCATAGTGAGTGTACCCTTATCAACATCAATCTTCGTCTTTGCGGTCTTCATGAATGGCCTCCAAGAAGTAAAAGAAGTAGATGATTTGGGTTCTCATTGTTGTCCATATCCACCACAAAGAAGTCCACCGGAAAAATAAGCTCATTTACTTGCACTAGCACGTCTTCTACAAGCCCCTTAGGATATATGTTAGACTTGTTTGCCAATTGATAATAACTCTTGTCTCTTTCAAAGGTCCAAGATTCAAGGAGTCATATATTTCGGCCGACATCACACTAATGGAAGCTCCCAAATCAAGTAAAGCATGTTCAAACCTTTGTTTACCAATAGTAATTGGCACCGTGAAACCACCGGGATCCGTGCACTTTGTAGGCATCTTCTTCAATAGCATAGCCAACGCACTCTCGCCAACTTTAGTAATTTCATTATCAAGCAACCTATCCTTCTTGATGCATAATTCCTTCATGAACTTGCATACCTTTGGAATTGTCTTGATAGCCTCAATGAATGGAATGTTGATTTCAATCTTCTTGAAGATATCCATAAGTGCCTTGTCTTGAGCTTCTTTTCTTGGATTTAGCAAAACGACTAGGAAAAGGAGGTGGAGAAGTGAAAGTAGAAACCGGTTCCTTGGATTGGTCGCTTGGTGTGGAATTCTCCTTTGCATGGACTACCTCTTCACTAACTTCCTCATGATGACTTGGTCCCTCCACTTGTCTTCCACTTCTTAAAGTAACCGCATTAACATTCTCTCTTGGATTCACAAATGGTTGTGAAGGAAGTTTTGTGGATGCTTGAGATTTCAATAAATTCACATCGGCCGCCAATTGTCCCATTTGAGTTTGTAAGTCCTTGATGGCCGAATCGGTCTTTTTGTTGGCTTTGTTGGCTTTGTTGGAACATAGAAGTAAGACCTTGCAAACCTTGCATCATGACATTAAGCTTATCATCAATTGAAGATCCTTGTTCTTTCACTTGAGGTTGGAATTGTTGATAACCACCTTGTTGTTGAGGTTGGAATCGTGATTGTTGAAAACCACCTTGTTGTGCATATGGATTAGGAGCCGCCGCTTGCTTGTTTGCATAACTAAAGTTGGGATGATCCTTCCAACCGGGATTATAGGTATTGGAGTATGGATCGTACCTTGGCCTTTGATTTGGATATAAAGCATTCACTTGTTCGGTCTCATCATCCGGAATAATTACCATGCCATTCTTTGCATCATAATCTCCATGTTACTCATCCTTTGATCAAGATGATGACGAATCACTAACTTCATGCACTCGCCAACCGTTGGTTCATCCCTTGTGTAGAATTGTTGCGAGTTTGCCGCCATACTTTCAATCAACTCTCTAGCTTCGGTCAAAGTCTTGTTCATTAGTGCACCACCACCCGCAAGCGTCAAGAAGAGACCTATCACTTGAGTGGAGAGCTTCATAGAAGTATTGGAGTATCATAACATCACTAAATTGATGGTGTGGACAGCTTGCCACCAACCTCTTGTACGCTCCCAACATTCATACAATGATTCTCCCACTTGTTGTTTCAATCCACAAATCTCCTTGCGAATTTGAGTAGCTTTGGATGCGGGAAAATATCTCTCGAGGAAAATTTTCTTCATCCCATTCCATGTTGTGATACTTCCGGAAGGCAAATAATATAACCATTCCTTAGCATTACCCGCCAAAGAAAACGGAAAGCTTTCAACATTGCTCCATCCGCATTAGTTTCCATTGGAAGCATGGCCATAACTATGGCGTAAAAGTCCATAAGATGTTTGTTTGGGTCCTCATTCACCATGCCATGGAACTTTGGTAACTCTCTAATCAACCCGGCTTGATTTCGAAGGTTGAATTAGTTTGGATACACCATTGTTGTGTATCAAGCTTGTGAGAAGCTAGGTCCTTTAGTGTGCGATCAGCCATTGTTTCTTCCTCTTTGTCGAATCACTTGATGAAGAAGGAGAAAGTGGAGTGTTAATCATACTAATGAAATCCTTTAGTTGAGTGCCGGATCGAAGACGTATTGACTTTGGGTCTACCCCTTTAGCATTCACCAAAGGTGTAACACCTGAAACAAGATTCTCACAAACTAAGTTAGATACGGTAAAAGAATCTAACAAAGCAGAATAAAAATAAAAACAACTAAAAATCGCCGTTGCTCCTCTAAGAATGCGCCAAAATTTGATGCGTGTCGAGGTGCAATCAAATTAATTCAAAATTTCCACTCAATTAAAATAATATAATGGAAGTCAAGTTCGTTCCCACGAGGAGCAAGAGATCTTAGTTGTAAAAGTTGTCACGAAAGGGGGGTGTAAAAGCAAAAATAAAAATAAAGAAAGCAATTAAAATTGAAAGTTGAAAGATGAAAACAATAAGAGAGAGAAGATCAAGGAATCCTTCTTCGTTATTTAAACAATGAATCAAGTTATGTTCTATTCTACTTGTTATTAGTCACAAATTATCACCAACCGTAGGTAAAGCAGCTAGCTCGGTGCTAAACCCCTAAATCCCTTGTATCACCGGACACGGAAGTTCTCGACTACTCGGATTCTAATCACCAAGCCACCTAGAATTAGCTCAACCTAGATGTAACTTGGCTCATGCATTAGGTTTTGTGAATTTCTTAGGTTGATATTAGTAGTTAGACTCTTAGCTCAAGGTCTACTTGCTAACGTTGTTTCTACACACAATTGCTCCACGGAATCCCTCCCAAGGTCTCGTGTTTGCTACTTATGTAAAGAGTCAAAGAACGATTACTTATCCCCTAACTTTCACTAGCTTTAGATCAAATTAACAAATCAATTTAGTTGCACTCCAAACAATCTATCAATCAATCATGAATGTCTTTAAGATCACTCCTATTAGTAAAAACAAACGATAATTATGTGAAAAACTTCAAGATAGAATTTGAAAACAAAAACTTAAATCATGTTAAGAACTAGGATTCATCCTCAATCAATAAAATTAACTACTCATATTTAAAAGTTCACACAAAGAATAAGAAAAGAAAAGAATTGTGTGTGTAGAGATGTGTGAAAAGAAAGATGTCTAGAAGTTGTAGAAAACTTCTCTATTTATAGGCTTCAATATTCTCCAATTCTTCCAAGGATTAGAATCCTTTTCCTTTTGCAATTCAATTTCCAATTCCAAGCTTTTCTCAACTCTTCCACCTTCTCTTTCCAAATTTGAGTCCAATTCTCCATCCAATTCCTAGCCCAAGTCTTCACACCCATGAGAGAGGTCCATAGAAAGTTCTGGAATTTTGCTCGCGGAAAATCGGGATTGTGGCGGAATTTGCCCGAAACGTCGCCCTTGAAGCCACTGAAAATTTTGTCGTCGAGAGAATATTCGACGGAATATTCCGTCTAGGTCCTCCGTTAGGACTAACGGTCAAAGTGGTCAATCCGTCAGTCAGCGAGTTAGTCAGGTCAAGGTAGAAGAGAGTCAGCCAATGAGTCGGTGGTCTGACTCGGTCCTAGCCTCCGAGTCAACGAGTCAACTCGAGTCGTAACCTAGTCGGTGATCCGGCTCGGTCAGGACTGAGTCACTTGCCAGGCCATCTTGTGTTGCACCAGGATGGTGCATCACTGCCTGCTCCCAGCCATAATGGACTCATATCAATTCCACTACATTCTGCAGCAGCTTCTTACAAGCAACAACAGCATCAGGCCACATCTTAATCATTTGTCTCGGCTCACCACCTGCCACATCTTAATCATTGCATTGCCAACATCTGCTCTCAAACTTCAATCAGGTTTCACAAGGCCATTGCAAAAATCACCACAAGCCACTACCAATTCCTTCTCACCGTCATTGCCCATTGCCACAAGCCCTAGCATTTCCACAACCATAACTTGACTGCAGCCTCAATCTCTTTGGTCCTCGGTGCTCGCCATCTCCGCCTTGTAAGGTAGTTCAAAGCAAGAATCCAACCTCGCATTGAAATACACAAAGACACTTGACAACTCCATGTTTTGTAATCGCTTCACTATCTGTGTCAATTCCTAACATTCATCTACACAGTCAAACACCACCAATTTAAACTTCATTTCCATTTTAGCATCAGCGGCTTACTTACGAGACTTCAAAATGTGCTCTCACTTCTCCACCAAAATCCTGGCAATCACCTCTTCCTTTCTCGAAATCAACACAAGATCCATTCCATGGCTCAAACTCAACCATTAGCTTCCCCTGTGATTCCTTGCAACATAAATCATCCCATCTCAACCAGGGAATCATCCATTTGTATCAACTTGCATCTCGGCTTCACCATCTCAGGCTAACTTTTCTCCCCTCGTCTAACAACCGACTCCTCACCTTGTCTCGCAATTGTTTGCAACCTCGGAGCCAACAATCATTGTTGCCTTAGTTCAGCTGCAGTACCCATTGGCAAACCTAACATACATCTATTACAGCACTTCATTCCATCCTTCTCTGCTCATTCTCTCTTGCTTTAGAACACCACAACCCCTAACAGCGCATAGAACCCATTGTTGCATAGCAAAGATCGATTGAGCAACGGCAATGCAGACTACTTCTTCTTTACTCTCCACCTCTCGATTCTCAATTCAATTGATCAATGTGCAGACCCTCAATCGACTTCCCGGTGTACCCATTATTCAATCTTCATCAAATTCACCACGCAGGATCCCAGGAGTCTTTTCGATTCAAACCCATTCTTCCTCGGCTCCTTTGGTCATCGGCCTTAACCCAAACTCAAATCCCCAAATTCGAACCATCTGTCATATACAAAACAGCCTCAGTTCCTTCTCAGTTCCTCTCTGATTCAGCTTCTTCTCTGTGTTCTTCATATCAAACCCTAGCTTAACTCAGTTCTTGAACAAATTAATAATAAGAACTAGCTGCTTCTTCTGAGCTTCTCTGCAGTATCATCGGCAATGGGTTTAAGAATTCCCTTTCTCGATCGATTTTGGTTTAATAATGACTATGACTGCTGGGTGAAGAATGATTGAAGAGAGAAATAACTCTCCTCGATTTAGGTTTAGTTAAATGGGTGGGATCCGGAGTGCGGGTGTGAGTCTATGGGTTTCAACATCCATGGACATAACCCATCCATTACCGGTGATAGAAGACTTCGTTTTCGGATAAGGGCTACCCAGTTCCATGACCCCTTTATCCAATTTGTCCTTTCTTTAGTAATCCTCTAATAAAAGAGTAGCCCTTAACCTTGGCTGATCTGTATTTAACACTCCTCAAATTGGGTTGCCCCTTAACCTCAATCGGGCTTCATATATCAATTGCAATAAAATGACCTTTTTGCCCTTTTGGCTCAAATGAGGTGCTTTCTTCTTCTTTTCCTCCGTGCGACTCCAAAGTAGCTATAAAACTCAAAACAAGCGTAAAATACATAATTTACAAGAAAAATAGCAAAGAAAGCATAAACTACTAGATAGTAAATTAGGTGTATTCTACACCTATCAGCTACACAGTGGGGATGCTGGCAATCATAGTGGCGGAAGATCTTTAGCACATAAGGCGAAAATGCAAGGCTATTATTGGCCATATATGCATGAAGATGCGAAACAAATATCAAGACGTTGCAAAGATTGTCAAATACACGGAAAGAAAATACATGCACCAGGTGCGTCGTTAACCTCTTCAACAAGTGTATGGCCTTTTGGAAAGTGGGGATTAGACATTGTAGGACCATTTTTATCAGGTACAGGGGAAAAGGAGATATTTGATTGTCGCGCAGTTATTTCACAAAGCAAGGAAGTAAAAGCGATTTAAACACATTCGCAATAAAGATATTTTTACTTTCATATTGAAAACATAATATCTGATTTGGAATTAAAAGCCACGGTTGGTATCGACAATGGGAAACAGATTTGAGGACAAAATATAGAATTATTGCTTAATGCATTTCAAATAAAATGTGGAAATCAACTCCTTTATACCCGCGAAGCCAACGGACGGGCGAAGCAACAAATAAAACAATCGATATATTGAAGAAAAAACTAGAAGGGCGTAATAAGGCATGGTGTGAGCAAGTGCATAATGCGGTATGGGCTTATAATACAACAAGGCGAAGCTACGGGGATGTGCGTTTTGTCTTACCTATGGTGTTCAAGCTGTACTTCCAGAGAGGTTATTATTCCAACAACAAGAGAGAATCTTGGGAGAAAAATCTTAGTGCGGGTAACATTTTAGTTAAATTAGATGAGTTAGAAGAAAATAGAGAAAGAGCACTACTGACATATGGAGAATTATCGGCGAAGATTGGCGGAGAATATAACAAACGTGTCAGAACACGCGAGTTTCAACCAGGTGATATGGTGTTGCGAGAAACACCAATATATCAGCGAGAAAGTGGTGGCAAGTTAGCGAAAAAGTGGGATGGACCTTATATCATCAAGGAGATAGTTGGAACATGGGCATATAGATTAATGGATCCGAAGGCAACGATGTGGGCGAGAGATTGGGTAGACCATGGAATAGATTATATCTCAAGAAATATTATCCATAGAAGATGGAAAGGAAAGAATAAATTACGAAATGTTAAATGAATGAAATAATATGAAATGTTCTGCTGACAGGGGATATTGCGAAATTAAGAAAGAATGTGCGAATATCTACATGAAATGAATTGGCAAATATTAACCAAAAGTGAATGATTGAACAATTGTGAGAAATGAATGAGTGAGTGAATTGGACGAACCTTTATGGCGTACACCTAGTTCGCGAATGATATTTCGTAAGAGGCAAATGTAAGACCTAAAGTCACGTCATATAAGGGGTATCTCTCGACATGGCTCGGGAAAAGGTTACACCGCTCCGGAACTCCGAGTCATGGAGATTTGGGGCCCATGAAAGCCTATCCGGGAGAGATACCTTGGATTTCCAACTATATATAAAGGTTATACCTGGTTGGATGCAGGGTCTCTTCCAGGAGTCGGTGTATGCTCAAGGTGTAGAGGTACACGGTTGAGCCAAGAGTTGGGACATTTGAAGTGTCTCGGCCATTCTTGGCAAGTCTTGGCACATCTTCTTTTTCGGCTCAAGAAAACTCCACTTAGGGTCTGATCTCGTAACCATAAACCCTAGGTATAAGGGATAAGAGGTCACGGCTCTTAGTTGTTGTTAAGACCGGATGGGAGGAGCTAGTCTTGTATGGCCAATGTACGCCTCCTTGAAGGGAAACCGGGAGATGATAAGGGCAGCACCCTCCATTAGGGGAGATGATAAGTTTCACAAGACGGCAATGTCATGGGGCTTTATATTCGCAAGAACATTTAGGCTGTCATATTGTCGCAAATGAAATATCTGCGGATGAGCAAAAATACTAAAGAAATGATAAGACAAGATCAATGGGTCATTACATGAAAGTGTAAGGGCGTCTGCGATCTTGTCACAAGACGTCAATGTCATGGGATTTTATGTTCGCAAGAATATTTAGACTGTCATATTGATGCAAAATGAGGGTGGCAAAATAAGACCTTTAACTAAGAAGGCAAAAATAAGACCACACAAAAACAATGATAAAGGCAAGATCAATGGGTCAATACATGAAAATGTAAAGGCGTACACCTGCGATCTTGTCGCATATGATTAATTCGGCATAAATGAAGATAATAGAATAGCAATCATTAAATACCAAAAATTATACTTGTTGAAAGAAAGAAAGAATGCTTGTGACGAGTACATACATCAAAAAGATGATTGAAGTACATAAAGAAACAATAGCACGAGAAGGAAGATTCAAGAGAAAATCATCTCTCAAATAGTAGCTTTTTCACCGAAGGAGATCTTTGGGTTTTCTTAAGCAACTTTATCTATATTTTCGCTAATTAATATATTTCCAGAGATCCTTCTTTTTCATTTGCGAATCATCATTGACAGTTTTATTGGGAGAGACAATTTCTTCATCTTGAGTTCTTCGCGATATTATAATCATAATCGCTATCGGGAGGATTAGGAACTTCATCATCACTTACTTCGGAGGTTCAATGGACACGGGATCAAGAGATTTAGATAGTAAAACATTATTCACAAGAACTTCGGCTCTAAGATGAAATTGACGAAGGAGTGCTTTACATTGATTTTACTCTCTATATCTTTCTGATCACGCATATAGTCGAATTTTCTTTTCGCCTATCGCGAGAACGTGCAAGAGAAGCGATGAGTCTTCCATTCTCTTTGCGAATTTTTGAGTAGTCAGATTTCAAAGCAATAATGGAGGAGTGAAGTTTTTCTCGGACTACGCAAAATAAAAAGTAAAAGGAATTATACAAACAAAAAATATGAAAGCTTGATAAAAGAAAGAATAGATGAGGCAGTCAACTTCTATGACTACCTTCCTTATGCGAGGTAAGATGTTGGATTAGAGCTGAACAACTATTCTCCAAATGATCCATGGCATTGTCAAAATTATCTCCAATTAAACCTTTAGACGTGATCGCCAACTTTTTTTAGTTGGAAACAAGTAAAGCATTCTCTTTTGTAAGGAAGAATTGGACTTTTCTAGTTCGGAACATTGATCCTTGAATTGGTTTACTTTTACACTTAAGTTTATTCTACCCTGAATCAGTTTATCCTTCTCGGCAATAACTTCTTCCAGTTGATTTCTTAGCGAACAAAGAGATTGTTCTTGCCTTTTACATAATTTTTGACAAATATCATTTTGTTGCGAGTAAATCGCCACCTTGTTTAATGAGTTCGCTTCTCTTGAGAAAGAGTTCCATTCTCATCGATAAAGTTTCCAACTCCAAATTAGCTTTAGTCAAAGAGTAAGGCAAAGAGATAAGTCATTACTTAATGAATCTTGTTTGAGCTAAATCAGCATTTTCTTTAGAAAGATTATCTATTTGATCAACGAGAATATGTATGAAGATTATCTAATTGATTATATTGCTCCATCCAAGCATCTCTATCAACTCGAACTTCTTCAACGGTAGATTCCAACTGATATATCTCCATTTTTCGTTTCTGGTTTAAAGCTTGAAGGGCAAACAAGGGCTTGAGTTCTTAAAAAAAAAAAAAAAAAAATGGACAATACAGAGGCAAGAGTTTACCTTTAGTTCTTCATTCTTCTTGCGAAGATTATCACGATCCGGTGAAATATTTTGAAGTTTTTGATTCTCAAGATGGAGAATATTACATTTTGCGGTCATGGCTTGGAGATCATTCTTCAAAGTGTTAATTTCTTGCTCAAGGATGTTTGCGAAATTCTATCGGGACCAAGGTGTTTGCTCAAAATCTCGCAAATATCGGATTTGATAGGATCATGAAGTCTTCTTAGCATCGTTCACAATATACGATAGGACTTTGAAGGCCACATATATTCCTTCTAAATTTTCTTTAGTAAGCGGGATTTGCTCGAGAAAAGGAAGTAATAGTGATAGAAGAAGGAGAGATGAATCATCTTTTGTTAAAGGAATATCACGAGAAGAAGAAATCTCGTGAGGGTTAATGGCTGGAGGAATGGTAGAGGCATTAACAATGGAAGAAGAAATAGGCTCATTCGCAATGGGGCTGTTATGAGGAGTTGATCTATGAGAAATTCAGGCATAGAAATGTTATCTTTGGAAGAAAGCAGTAGGGATCTCTTGCGAAGATGTCGCGATAGGAGTTGTAAGTTTGAATGTAAGAAAAGTGAAGAAGGCGCAGTGGGTTTAGAATGGCGGAGGCTTCTTGGGGGACTTATCAGCATTTTTGTCATCCTACGAATTACAAGCTAAATAAGAAACAGAGGCAACAATATTGTTATTAAAAAAATAAGTGTTTCTTAAATACCTTGTTACTCGCAGGCTTTCTTTTAGAAGCAGTGGGCTTCGATTGCGAGCCTAGGGAGATATTGGGATTCACAATGGTGAACTTGGTGCTAGATTTGTTCTAGCTAAAACAAAAATGGCGGAGGAGTCATTAAAAGAAGAACAGTATCAAGATAAAACAACTTCAATAAGAGAGATCAATCATAAAATGATCAAATTCAAAAAAATTAACAAACCTTGATGCCATAGAAACAATGATGCGAGAAAAATAATAGCAGGAAAATGATGAAGAAGATGATGAAGAAAGCGCGAGAAAATAGTTGCAGACAATGAAGAAGAAAGTAAAAGAAAAGAAATGCTTTCACAAGGAATCCTCCTTTAAATAGACGAGAAAAGAGTAACCGGATAACACTAAATGTGCCGGTAAAAAGGGAAATTTTAGACACGTGTAAGCAGTCATTCCTGAATTCACGGAATCTTGTCGGAGAAAATTGATGGAAAATCACGATTGCGGCATCTCAAAATATTGGTTCTCATGACATTCTCTTCTTCATGAGAGAAGACATGAGAAGAGGCAAGATGTAGGATCGAGGAATATCGCGACATCAATACTTGGCGAGATTAATAAATGGCGACATTGCGAGGAGTCGCGAGGGGAAGTAAAATAAATGGCGAGCAATGAATGGCGGCGGCGAACACGAGGAAGATATGAAAATATGGCGAAGTTTAATAGTGTCGCGAGATTGTATACTTGTGCGCTTGCGATATTTCATAACCATTCAAAAAATAAAGGGATAATTTATGTCATCCTTTATGTACTACCCTATATAAAGGGTTAAGTAAGTCTCTTTGAAAAGAGGGTTCTTTTTTGAATTGTTAAGCAAGTCATTAGGAGAGAGAAATTTTTAGAGTGATTGTAATTCTATAACTCATTTCTATTTCATATTGTAAAGATCAAGTATTCAATTAATAGGAATCATAATCATTCATCTTAAATTCTTAATTGTGTATATTCTAGTGAGGGGTGTAGTGTAGGATTTCCTGCAACTACAGTCACAATGTTTAAAAAACCATAAAAGTGCCAGTCTCGCGGACAATAAAAACAAACGTATTTATATTTATGTACTATGTTTTGGAATTGTAGTACCTCGGCATAACTAACATCTGACGATAAGTTTACAACTTAAGAATGAACCATAACAAATATGATCAATGAGAGACACATACTTACCTTACCACGGCTTACTCCATTCCCCATGTTGCATGCTCGAAGTTACTTAGAACTTTAAATGTTTATTTGTACATGAAGTGTTTTCCAACAACGGATTAACAAACTTTTTTCAAACTAACTCAACTTATGCATTTTCTCTATATACAATCTTAAGAAACTCTAATCGACATTTCATCAACCCAAATCGATTTTGGATTGTATGTTTGTATCCATCTTTGTTGTTCTAGATTCATCTGTATAACAACAACAAATTAAAGTACAAAACCAAATCAATCCAAATACAAATGTAAAATTAGTAATAATGTTGTTACATAGCGAATGTACATGAATTTGAGAATTTGGGTGTTGGCTTCATCTGCCTTTGGTTCTTAAATTATCGTTCACACAAATTGCTAAATTCACAAATTCATAATGAAAAAGCTTCTGCTCGAAGTAATTAACATCCAAAATCATAAATGGGAATCTAGGCCGCTCGAAATCATCCTGGATCGCACACCTATTGATCTAACGCTCAATGCTTTACCATAGTGGATAACCTAGTTTGGCCATCCACCTGGCTCAACAAACTAATGGGTTTGTTCATTCCCATAGGAATTGCTCTTAGAAATAACTCTCTAAACCTTTGTTGACTCACTTAAACCTTATAATACCACATTCTCAATCCTCATAGTCTAGATGCTAGATTAGAAGACCATAGGACTTGGCCTATGTAATAGATATAGACTCCTCCAAATCATAAGATCCTCTGAAAGGCGATATTTGACGAAGTGAACTTCCTTGATTACTTTATATTTACAACATCGTGCCTAATGTCTGACTTCAATGGGATTTGAGATCATAACAAAAAAGTTGTTTACAAGAAGATACAGGCCCCTAATGAAATTTAAACGACTGAAATTGAGTGTAAGCGCCACATTTGCCAAGCAGCTTGGAGAGATCCAAATGGTGTACTTAAATAATGTGTTTAATCTGCCCTATATGGCATTGAGTTAAATTGGTAGTGATTTCGAGTTATCATGAATCATCCCCGGTGAGCAATGGCCTTGGTAGGGCGGAAGTTATCATGATCATCCGAGCAACCGCAACCGGCATCTCTTTTGTTATCATAATATTTGGCCCAAACCGTGCATTAGAAGGCCCATCCCAATTCCGGTTTGTGAAACCCTAAGATAAAATTAGCCTAGCTTCTTTTCGTGTAACCACGAGTATCACTCGCCCAAAGTGCCCTCTCAACGGTAACCTAAGTGTCATTCATTTTCATTGTAATCCTTACTTAAATCTAAACTAGATTGGATGAAGAAGAAATACAATTGCTTGCATCTTTTATAGAATTTCTAGGTGGCTTTTCTGTTTAATTAGGCCGAAGTCCATTGGAAGGCCCAAAGTACTTGTCCCTTTTATGGCCACTTTTTTGGGTCGGCAGGAGACGGATGTTTCACTCAATGATAACATGATCATCAACAACCTAGATGAACACTTTCTCATAACTTGAGTCATAAGTGAAAACTATTATAACCCCCTACTATATGGGTTAACTATATGGGTTCAATATAGTTAAATGGATCCTTCACTATCAACTCCATTCTTTTACATTTTGATATTTGTAGGCCCAAAATACCACTTTATCTTCAGATCTAGCCCATAATATTGATTTGTATATACAAGAGGATATCATGATGGCTTTAATTTTCATATTTTCTTCTCTCTCCATATTTCTTTCTCTCCAAAATAATTTCAGGGATCTCAAAACCTAAACCACCATCGCAAAGTTAATCAATAGTCGAAACAATAAATCCAGTAAAAAACACATCGTATTTGTTAGAGCATTTCTCGGTTGAACCCACTAGCGTTGGTATGTCAAGTTAGTTTTCAATTTTAGTTGCCAAAATGCATTCTTGATTTAGTATACTGAAGATAGTTTCGGACTAGATTAGGTCTAAGAAGAACTACTCTTAAGGATGAAGACTGAAGATTACAAGAAGGCATCAACAAGGACTTCGTCAACAAAGGTATGATTTAATTGATTTCATTTGGATTCTTGTTCAATTCTACCTTTCTAATCTATCCAAACAAATGCTCACTCTATGGAACAATTCCTATGACGGTAAATGTACATTTATGTATATATACTAGAGGTTATTTGAGCCACTACTTTTGTGACAATAACCTTTATCCATGTAAATGTTCTCATGTTATAGTGAATGATCTTACGAACTCAACGAGCCAAGAATCACTCAATTCCGAGTTATAATGATGAAGTTATGAGTGATTTATTAAAGTAACAGTTATAAGTGTTGCTGTAACTGTTACGGTTCGTTAGTAGGAAACAATCCATGGACTGCTTGTAACGGTTCATGGACTTGGATTAATTACGTGACTAGAAGTCTTTTAGTCAAATTGGTGATGTTTCCCTTATCTAGGCAAGATGCCTATTAATCCAAACATATTTGATTACCATATTAAAGTGTATGTGATAACTTTAAATTCCTGCCTAAGTTAAAATGTAATTTATTCACATAAATACAATATTTGCTAATTAATTAATTTATTTAATTATTTTGGCAAGAGTTATAACTTAGGAAAGACTCCCAAAATTAGGAGAGTCTTGAAAAAGGAAAATAGCTTTGCTTAGTTTTCAGCTATGTTTCACTATAAATAAGGCTTCGAGAGTGCTACACGTTTTCATCCCCTTTGGAAAATTGGTATAAGCTCATAAGGTTGTTTTCCATGTCTTAGTTCTTCGTGAACAAGAGTGAGATAAAAGTCTTTGTATTGGGGATCACAAAGCCGAGTTGGATTAATCTTCGTGATTGATTATACAACTTGTAATCTAAGTTTTTCACCTCTTGTCTATTCTAAGGTTTTCTCTTCTGATATAAAACCATTCAAGAGTTGTTGATCATAAACCTAGGTTTTGATAGATTTCGATTTCGATCGTATACCAACTTTTGTTAGTCGAAATCGGAAGCTAGAAAGAAAACTTCGATTAAGGCATCTCGTAAAAATCCTTAAGAAGCTTTAAACAAGATATCTATAGATTTATTGTGGTTGTTCTTGTTGTAGAATAATTAGGTTTCTCTTCCATTATTGAAGAGTATAATAATCCTAATCTACAAGTTTGTTTTGATATTACTTTTACCTAGTAATTGTTTTATCAAAATAAACACAAGATTTCCAAAACCTTGATTCACATCTGAAGGGAAATCAAACCGGTGTTTTGTGCAAAAAAAAAAATATCGAATCGCATCAACCGTGTTGTTGTATCTTCTAAAGAGAGCCTTGGGTTCTGCTAGAAGATTTACGAGAAGAATTCCTAAAGATAATCGGTTTTGTGCTAGGAGTTATATTTGTGCTGAAGCAGTTATTACATCTAGTCCGAATAGGTAGTAGGAAATTAGGTAACAGCTTATAATCGGTGTGTGTTTATTATGGACTAGGTCCGGGGTTTTCTCGCATTTGCGGTTTCCTCGTTAACAAAATTTCTGGTGTGTACGTATTTATTTCTTTTCGCATTATATTTTATATAATTGAAATAATACAAAGTTATAATGTTAATCAATCATAGTTGTTAAATCCGACCTTGTTTGTTGGATAAGACTTGATTGATCTTGAATACTTGATTTTGTTATTTTCACATTGTTAGACCAGTCCGGACTAACCTGTTTCAAGTGGACACCATGTTGAAATATTCCTTTAGTGATTGTTGCATAAAGAGGTTTATACACGGTGGATATTGAATAGGTTGTGATTAACACAAAAGATTTTGGTTCAAGAAGTTCACACTAAAATCAGGTTTACGGACTTGCTTGCATTTTAACCATTGATTGTGTTGAGTAAGAGATAAACTCTTTAGTATTATTCTTTGATTGAGTTTTTCCTCTCGGAATATTATTAAGGTTTAGTCCATACAGATTGCTAAGCGAAATATTGGGTGTGGTTGTTAGACCCCCGCTTTTTCAGAATTCTCACTAGATCCTCAGTTTTAATGGAGTTATTGTGCCTGTAGTGAAGATTAAATTTGAGTAAATTCGCCATCAACAAATAAATCTGAAGAATTCATCAACAATTACTAAATAACATATAAGTTTCCTTGTTGTATACTTTTAATTTTTTCATGTTTTATTTTTGAAAATTGATATTAGGATTTCGAAAACATAACTTTTATTCTATTATATCAACAACCTAAACACCCAATCACATCTCTCACACCACGTCGAGAGTTGCAAAAACCTCCCCTCCCATTGGCCGATAAACGAAACTCTCACTCCTGATTGGCCGAAATCAAAGTTAGCCCCTTTATATATCGTGGCCGTTAATTTTTAATCAAACTGATTTGATCGGATGCTCCAAATTAATTTCGCGTTTACATTACATTTTTAAAATCTTAACCGTGAAATTTGTTTCATGTATTTTAGGTATTTATTCCATAATTTTATGTATTCACCTTTCCTGTGAAATCTAATTCGAGAAAAAAATCTATTTTACGCCTAATTTAGCGACAAAAGATAAAGTATTTTCAGAAAAACTATATTATTTCAATTTATGTTATTCAATAATAGTGTAAGTTTTTATTTTGAGAAACAAATCTAAAACTACAAAATCAACATAGGTACTTACCATTCCGGTAAAATCTAATCCAAGCAATAACTCTATCTTATGACAAATTTAGCGATAAAAAAATTAATTATTTTTAGAAAAAATTATTTATGGGAGTTTTCTTGATGATTATGAGGCACGGGTTACACGGATTTTGATTACAGTAACACACAAGGATTACATCATCATTATCATCTCTTTCTTCGACTGTATTTCTCTATTCTTCTTCTTTTTACATGATAATCATCATCTCTTTTAATTTACGTTCTGATATTCTTTTTATGCTTATTTCAGTGTATCTGCTCAGTTTCCAAGCCCTAATGTTCGAACAACACCAGCAGAGCAGGTAAATCCTTTTAATTTATTCGTCCTCTTTTCTTCTTCTCTGTTTCCCTTATTTTCTCCCCCCTTTCATCAATCCAATTACAAAGTAGAAACTATAATTTGTTATCATTCCCAACCTTCATAACTGACCTGAAGGTCTAAATTCTATTTATCCATTTAGGGTTTCCTTTTTATTTTTCTGATTTGGGTTTGGTTGGTTAGTACTGATTATAATTTGTTTTGTTGATTTGTTGATTATTAATTTTTATCATGGAGCTGATACTAGGTTAAAGCGATTAAGGTTTTACCCCGTAACACAAATCACAGTGTCAAAGGTGGGTATTTTTTATTATTTCAAGCTGGGCTTTTTGCTGCAATTTTTATATGATATTAATTTTGTTTGTGATATATATGTTAATGCAATCTTAGGTCATGATTTTGTGGCAGAGAAGGATAAACCTTTGCAGCAGTCTGTCGGTGTCGTATCATGGGTAAATAAATTATTTAGCCTTCTATGAAATCATGTTTCATATTTATTCCTGTTTTGACATTTTTTTCAAGGAAATCTGATTATTTCCCTGAATCAAAAATTAAATTCGGAAACGTAAGAATTTGATAATTCTTTCATTGGCAACTAATGCCAGATTTAGCGAAAGAATGTTGTTCGGTGGCATCTATATATATTTATGTTAAGGCTAAGAACATGTTTCTTATATTTTCGGAAATGTAAGAATTTAATGATTCTTTCATTGGCAACTAATGCCAGATTTAGCGACAGAATGTTGTTCAATAGAAAAAATAAAGGAAACTTCGTGGTGGCCAAGTTACAAATATTAACTCCAAATATGGCGTTAATATTGTTGCACTTCGTTTACAAAAGAAAACTGTATGTACATATTCATCAAAGCGATTTCCAATTTTGTTTGTTTTTTTTTGATATTTTTTGATCTATTAATCAATTGCAGGATGTTTACTTTGACGATCGATTGGCTGAAGTTCTGATCTCATCGGTCAGGCTTGGTGATGATGACCAAAAGAGGGTATCACTTCTGTGTATACAGGCCTGCTGATGTATCACACAGAATGTGGTCAAGTCTCCTGAAATCTGGAACCACCACCTCTTTCCCACCAACCTTCATATATCCTCTCTTGCTCTCTTTTAACACGACACTCAAATACTCAATAAGTACTTAAATTTCTGCCATTTTTTTAAGTCATTTTTGTATTTCAATTTTTTTTTTTGAAAATTCATCGTTCAGATTAGTTTCTTATGCACTACAGGGAACTTTCAAGTCAGATCCTTCTCCCCTTTACCCCATGAATACAAAGGTAATTCCGTCTGTCAATTCCCGTCTCCATGAATCGTTTGTTTTTAGAAAATTATTTGCAAGAAGCTTGGGCTAACTTGGAAGGTGCTGGAAACAGTTTGACATCTCTTGCAATCTCAATTTGGTGAGGATTTGAAATCCCTTGAAGCCTAACAATTAATCTTTCTTACAAAATATAATTTAATATAATATTTGTATACGGGATTTATATTTGGGACAACAGTACTCATAATATGATGATTTAGAATTAGAAAGATGTGCCGCTTAATGGATTCATGCATCGAAACGTATTAGAATTTATGAGTTTTTTTTTCTTTTTTTTTAGTTCTCTCTTATGCTAATTTTTTTTTCCAGGTTTTTCACAGGATATACTAAATTTGTGCAGTGTTAATTAAAAACACTGCATGCTCATCTTAACATCTGAATTTCAAAGGTGGGTTTTTTTATTGTTTCAAGCTAGGTTTTTGCTGCAAGTTTTGTTTTGTTAAAAACACTGTACGCTCATAATCTTAAGAGCTGAACTTCAAAGGTGTTTTTTTTTTTAAATTGTTTCAAAGGTGTTGATTTTTCGATGGAGGATTCAGAAAATTAGGATATAAGTGGGTATAGTGATATTACAGTTTGGGTATTCCTTTCGATGATGCCATCTTTATTTATTTTTATAATTCGATTGCGTTCTTTTATTTTCATGGTACTGCAAGTAAGAGAAGATACATGCTTTTTTTTTCCCCGAAAAACAAGAAGATACTGGCTGATCTACTGCTTATCCTAAAAGTCGAGCCTTGGATACCAGACATATTAGTTGATACTACTATTGTTTTATTATTTTTTCATATTCATATTATTCTTCGCATGTATGTAGTAATTTATATTGGTTGTTTAGATCTAACTAACTGAGATACCTTGCAGAAAGCACCATTGATAAAGGAGTGTTACTTTTAACGAGGATACTTTAAACCCAGCGAACTTGAACTGATGGTAATTCGATGACTACAATAGCATGAGTAATATCGATGAGTTAGGATGCAATACTAATATTTGGATGCACTTAGGAAGAATATCCTCCTGGATTCATATGTAAATTCTTGATGTACAATAGTGACAAAGTTGAAAATACAGAAGATCGGAAACCCCATTTATATGTGAGTGCAGTATACAACCACCATTCTATATATTAATAATTTTCATTAACTTCATTTATCTTTTTGATTATGTTACCGAGGAAGAGTCACTTAGCCGTTCAACCATGTAAGCAAATGCCCTTCCTAGCCATGGCTGGAATGAATGAGAGCTCGCAAGTGAATTCTCTATTTTCTGTCGCAATTCTAATTATTTTTTTGTAGGTAGAACCATGATTTTTTTGTCCTACTGGTGTTGCTTCTTCCGCTCCGACTTTTGCTACGGCTGAGGTGTTGCTTCTTTGATCCAACTGATGTACGTATGAAATATATTAAAAGTAGTTCGCTTTTTGCTGATTTTCAGCTTTTGCATTTAAATTGTTTGCTAGAACAAGTTTTCGTTGGTTTTGCCCTTCACGGAGTGCTGTTTTGCTACTCAAAATCACTATCACCTCACAGTTTTATAGACAGACTTGAATGGAAAGCCACACATGATGACTTTATACTAAATTGTCATCGGTATTGCTCACCTAAAATTTTGTTAAGTTTTTGTTGAATGGAAACATTGTTGAATCAACATATTTTTAAAGTTATCTGATATCTAGATATCCAGAGCTAACCGAGGCTATGAATGGCGGCATTTTTGAATGGCGACATTTTTTAATTTAGCGTTGTTTTGTATGGTTTGAGATGAGGTCATGCCTGGGTTCTTGGTATATATATTTTTAGCTGAGTTGCCTTATCCTGTCTACTACTGCTAACCATGTTCTCACCAACTTCTTAGTTATTGGGGTTAGCAGAAGTTTCCTGGGCAAGACAATTCAGTGGTCATTACGCGTATGCAAAACTAAGGAGTAATAGGAGAGAGTTGTTGTGTTTTTTGTTCAGTTTGTAGTTAACCCATGAGGGAAAAACATCTTCACCCAAGTTGTGTCATACTATTTTGAGGTACTTACAATCTAAAAGAAATCTTCACCCAAGTTGTGCCATACTATTTTAAGGTACTTACAATCTAAAAGAAAGCCCAATTGGCAACAAGACGGACGGCTTTAAGGTCTTTCCACCAAAATGAATATGTTTCTTAGGAATTGAGTGGATAAAACTACGGGTTGGGAAATTAATATATCCAGCTTGGAAAACTGAGCACGGTGCACTCATGATTCTACTTGACGTCCTTAATTCTGTCATAGATATTCAGTCCTACTTCTACCGCAACCTACAGGTTTGTACATGACACAAAACTAATTAGTTATACCTTCGTTTGGCATTCAGTGACTCTCTTTTATATAACTTTCCATAAAAATAAAATCCATTACATGTCCTTGATGCAAGGGGTGAGTGTATTGTTGTGTCAGAGGCTAATGGGGACATAAACTGGGTCTCAAAGATAAGAGTATTGGTGTTGGGCATGAACGGAATACTATCAGATACACACACGGTGTGTTAGATTTAAAAATGAAGAATTTGTGCGTTTGAAGACACAGACACTTGCCTAAAGTCGTGCTTATGCAGGCATAGACACTTGCCTAAAGTCGTGCTTACAAGGTGGTCAATCTAGGGTGCACGACAGAATTATAGAAGAAGAGCTCCCAGTTCCCTAGGAAGCATGGCAATAGAGTCGCATCGCGAAAAGAGAATCATTAAAGAAAGTGGAGTATTTGGAAAAAGTGTGTCTACTTCAGGAAAAAGTCTTTGGCATGTGCTGCCGGCAGATATTCGTTGGAGTATTTGGAATTTCCTGAACGACATCA
This sequence comes from Papaver armeniacum, assembly GCA_023531295.1. Taxonomy (NCBI): domain Eukaryota; kingdom Viridiplantae; phylum Streptophyta; class Magnoliopsida; order Ranunculales; family Papaveraceae; genus Papaver; species Papaver armeniacum. The sequence continues at coordinate 51,201 of JAJJWW010000660.1, forward strand.
TTTTTAGCAACGGGACGACGAGCTTTACGAATCTTATAGAAGTCATAAAAACTGAAACTTTCTTCTGGTGTAAAAACTTGGACTCTTTGATAGGGGTCTCTCTTGATCAAGTAATTGCTAATTGGGATTCTTTTCTTTTTGTAACTTAGATTTCCTGACTATAATTGGGTTCTTTCTAAGATGTTTAGGTTTGGTCAAGTTTGAGGAGGTTGAGCATGTTCTTCCTTTCTCTTTGGGTTGTGTCCCATTTCCTTTCCCTGCTTACTCTTTGTAAGTTTTTTCAATATATATCTTTTGCGGAGTAAAAAAAGAAATTAAAGAAAGTGGAGTAATCACATGGAAAAGAAAGTGGTGATCTTTATTTATTTATTTTTTGGTTTTTTTTTTTATCAACCAAAGAGGTGATAGTTATCATATACAATATCCAATGGAGGATATTTGTAACAAAGTTGTCCACATATTTTTTATTACTATTACCTTTGATGTTTTTGATGAGATACCTATAGTGTTTTTGCTTTAATGAATTGATATCTGCTGGGAATTTTTGCTTTAATGAATAGATATTTGCTGGGAAGTAGGTGGTTATAAACATCAGTACACCAAGACTATATTACCTGATAGGTAGAATAGCGATCCCTTGACCCTACATCCAAACTCCTTCAAATCGAAAATGCTAGATCCACCGTGATTTTTTCACGGTGGAATCACCGCAAGACACAAAAAAAAAGAAAAATAGGGCCCACAGAAAATAAAAAAAACAAAAACCACCCCCTTTTCTTCAGTGGGTCCTAGGTTTTCTCTCTGTCGGTGATATCACCGAAAAATTTTCACGGTGTGTCTAGCACAACCGCCTTCAAATAGGAATCGATGTGAACCCTTGCCTCCACGGTGGCAGGATTCAGAACTTAGAGTTTCACTTAGTACTTCACTTTGGACCAAAATATTTTAGACTAAAAAATGTGAATCATTTTGATAGTTTTGTTTGACTAAAAAATGTGAATTATTTCAATGACATTGTGGATTTGTTCACCTTTACGTCTGCTAAAATCGATAAATTACTCATCTATATTATAACGGCTGGGATTATGCCTTGGTTATGGATAAAGCTATGAAACACAGCTAACCTTAGGTTTGTCGTAACTAAGTTTCCTAATATAATTTTAATTCAAAACCGATTAACCTTAATGCCAAATATTAATTTACAAAATAATTTAAAGGGCCACCGCTGTAGGCTCGAGTAATTTGATCCGATCACCAAAAAACCGGGATCACAGGCTCCGGGAAACTTATATGCTAACTATCTAGATATTAAATATGGAAAACATGTTGGATTGGATCTTAGATATTCTAATGTACGGCTAGGGCCGTAGACCCCGACAAATTTAACCACACAAACAAAATACCAGGACCGCAGGCCCCGGCTAAGCACTGGGCAGTTCCTAATGCCGTGCGCCAAAGGTCCCGGAACTGTGACCCGATTAACTAAACACGATATCATAACCTGGCTGTTTAAATACCCATTGTGTGAGCCTTGAGTGACTTACATGTTAAAAGAGGGTGAATTAGCAAATAAGTGTGCGGATGAATTAGCTAAGTATGCCCGTAAAGAGGGTGTGTCAGGTATTTGGTTAAGCCAAATTCCTACAGTTTTAGAGTCTGTTACTTTGTCAGACAAGTTTCAAACTTAATACAATTTTATCTTTGCATCAAAAAAAAAAAAAAAAAAAAGTAACTTACATGTTGACTAAAATTTTGTGGGGAATATGGACCGACCGACCGACCGGCCAAACAACGTAAAAAAGATCGATAGAGGTTGAGTCCCGGACGTAGATCCAGGTGTTTAGTTTAAAAGGATTGAACTTATACTTGACCAGCTAAAAAGGCTTTCTTATTGACATTAAGCTTACGCTTTCGTGTACAAAGATCCTTAAGGAACTTGGCATAAGCAAGCATTTGCCTAATTTTCTCTAATAATGGGATGTCATACCTGCTTAAATATCTTCATTATTTCGTAGAAAGTCGACTCCTTATTTGTTGGTACTAACAACTGTGGGTACGGGGTAAAAACACAAGGAATATCAAATATACCCAAATTTTTCATTCGTCAACCTGTATAGATAAAACTTAATACAATTGCAAGTAGACCAAACTCTACTCAATACTTAGAAACAAAAAGATAATAATTTTTTTTTTTTTTGTCTTTATGCTTGAGCAACATGATGTGGTTTTTTTATGTTTGTTAGTCGAAGTCACAACTTATTGGCTATTGTTTATGCATGGAACGAAATACATTGAGTTCAAAAAATTGGAGGAGCATATTTGCAGGATCAAATTAACTCATAAATATAAACTGATTTCGAAAATTAAGAGATGCACATGAAGCCAAATACACTTTGGTGATTTTTGATGTGTACCGGATGTGATGCTGGATGAATTTAAGTTTGAGATCTAGATGATTCCATGCCTTCAGTTTAGTTGTTCTAATCTAAAATTCAGTTTAATAACCTATGTATAATGAAGATGAACTTATTGCAGAATTACGGGAAAGTAGAATTCATGATTGGTCGCTACGACAATGCATTATTACATGGTACTGTTTTCTTTTGTTTTAAATCCATTAGGGAAATTCCAATGGCAATGCACAATTTTTTTTTGAGCCACGTGGATGAACAAACTGTGTTTTCGACTATGGAAAACTAGAGAATGAACAAATTTGGTTTTTCAGGGTCCCACTAATATTTCTTTTTAATATAAAATGTTTTGTAGGATAAAGATAAAATTTAAAATAATATATTTGGTGAGATAAAATAGGATAAAGTGAGATAAAAAAGTATAAAGGTAATAAAAAAGTAGTAAAGTAATTGTTGGGAATCTGAAATTGTACTGGGCGAGGGAGGAATACACGCCAGCGTTTTTTCTTCCGACGCCCGCGATTTTCCTTCCAACGCCCGATCTTCCCACCATCGCCGGCTCTTTCATCAAGCACGCGCTACATCATCCAACTCAATGAACAAACCAACAAATTTGTAGAGTGGGCAACTCTTGAACAAATGGTTTACTATGTAGGGTGACAAGAGAAGTCATATAATATCTTTTGGCTAAAACGCAAGTATGTGCATATGTATATTGCCATTCATTGTGCATTTAGTTGTAAATTTTTGTTAAAACAAAGTAATGTTTAGCTATATTTCAAACCACATGCTGAAATCATATATTCTATACGTGTATACCATTCTGTTAAATCTAATTTGAGAAACAAATCTAAAACTCCTAAGCTAATATGGAATAGTTACCATTGCTATTAGGATTCGACGAGGATGGTATAAGATTTTAGGCCAAAAAAATGTTAAAATCAAACCCTAAGTTTTCTTGCTTATTTTTTTAGCCTTTTGCAGACGTTTTTAGAGTTCATTAGTCGAAAGTTAAATGTTTAGTTGATTTTCTTAGTTGATGCATTACAATTTTGAATATCAAAATATGTGTTCCGTTTTGATTTTTTTTGTGCGTTTTCGATTTAATTTTTTTCCTAATGTGATGTTTGGGTTTTCTATTTGCATAATATGTATAGTAACACAGATGAATCTAATCCCAAGTTCCCAACTTCGATCCAAAGCAAGGTAAGTGTTTTCTTCTTTTTATTCTCATTTGTTTAGTTACGATTTTAGTTTTTTTTTTTTTTTGTTTATTCTTATTATTTTTGTCGTGTTTTTCTGATTTTTTTGGTTCACTGGCTTCCTTATCTGTTGTTTTTTTTTTTGTTTTTGTTGTGTTTTGAAATTGTAGGTGTGAATAGATGTCTGCCATCTTCTTCATGATGATTAATTTTCTGTTTAATTTGATTTTATTCATACTAATCATCATCTCTTTTAACTCATGCTCTGAAATTTATTTAATTTGTTTTGTGTTTTACTTTGTAGGTGAGGTTTCTTACGTCTGAACCAGACAAAACTTTGGTTTGCTACTTTTCTTTGTTTTCTTTTGTTGATTTATCAAATTATTTTAATTATGACATGTTTCTAATTGGACACATTTTCTGTAATCTAATATATGAGGCTGATCCGTGCTGTAGTGTATACTTGAACCGATAGCATCGTTCAAAGAACCCACACAAGATCTAATAAAACATCGACATTAGTGTATTTTTTCCTTAAATTAGTTTTATGCACTATTGATACTTTTTTGGCGCATTTAAGAACATGTCAGTTGGTTTGAGTTTCTGTAAATTAGTTTTAGTGATGTACAAAACTAATTGGTTTCTGTAATTTTCCTTCGGGAACAACAATATGAATTGAATGATTACGCTTATGTATTAGGAGAATGGATTGTTTATACACGTAAGCTTTGTCGGTTTAAACTTTTCGAGGTACTTTTTCAGCTTAAATACATGATTCGAGTTATATGTTGTTAAATAACTATCTTAGGATTTTAATCCAAATATTTGACCGAGCAGATTTGGGTTGAGAGAGTCATCTTAGACTTATGTTTATCATCATAACAGAAGAAAGAAAGTTGGATGTGAAGTGGTGGATGAAGGCACTGATTTTGAAAAGGTGTAGTTTAATCGTGATGCATGAGGCAGGAAGAGTTGGATTGGTAGTTTGTGAAGGTATGTACATAAATGATGGGCGTTAAGTTTCATGGTTTGTGTTTTTGATACACTTTCGTGGAACTTGGATGATTCAATTGATAATGTGAGGCTCTAATGGGGTTTTTTGAGTTCAGTATCATTATGTGTTGCAGAGTTGTAGTGTTTCAAGATGTTGAGAGAAGTTACTCCATATATTATGTCTACAATGATTCGAAGGAAACATCGTCACACCACTTCCCGAAGGTATTATTCAGGTAGAATATCATTCTCAGTTTGTAATCTTTGTTTTGAAAGTAGATTTTGTTTATGTGATGCTAGCAGTGAGTACTTTCCTATATTTGTCATTGCGTGTTTCTTGCCCATTGTGATACAAAAATACTAAATAAGTAATAGTCTTTACGTATTTGTTCGTCAAGTATTATAAAATTCTTATGGCTTGGTACTACGTATATAAAGTTTGTAATGTGCAATTTTCTTAAAAGATATGCATCACATAGGGTCTAATCAGTTTTTAGCATATGGTTTTGTTGATTTCGTTATTGCTTCTAATATAAATATAAATGAATGTGTAATTGTATTTTTTTTTTAGCATGTGTAATTGTAGATGGTAGACTAAAGCTCTAATAATGTGCATATTTTGTATTTTTTTTTTTTTGTATCAAATTTTTCAGAAAGAATTGGTACTGTATCTACCTGAACTTGAAGCAAGAGATGGTATCTCAATTTCTATGGAAGATCAGGGACATCACATGTTTTGAATGCCCGCTCATTATATTAAATATCCATTTTTAGTATTGTATAATAAGTTATTCTATCGTTTTCTTTCTAACAGGATTTCTCTAATATTAGTAGATTTTTTTTCTATTATTGAATTTCTTTTAAATTGAATCTCTTGATAGTTAAAACACACTTTCCCATATGGTTCATCCTTAAATTTTTAATTTTTAATTTTGAGGGTTCTTATTTTATCGGCCTTCGGATTAGCCGCCGATAAAATACCATATATAAAAAAAAAAAAAAATCTTCGGATGTCTTAGGGAGAAAAGTCGAAACATTTTTTATTTGGAAAAATTATGAGAATTTTCCTATATAAATAAAAATTAACGCAAATAAGTATTTACGAGATTCTTTCATGTGCAATTAATGGAAAAGGAATCTTTGAAGATCTTTGAGGGAGAAGCGAAACAAATTTTTTTATGGAAAAAATCCGAGAATTTCCATATCAAATGAAGAATCAACGCAAATAAGTTTTTATGGGATTCTTTCATCGAAAATTAATTGGGGATGGTGGAAGTTTCGTGTAATCTAAGTTTAGGTGATTCTATCATTGGCAGTTAATGCTAAGTTTACATCCAAATCCAGACTATGATATCATTGCACGTCTAATCAATGGAAACAAGTTGTATCATTGGCAGTTTACATCCAAATTGTGATAGAATTCCAAGTCTATTTCAATGGAAACAAAAAAGCCAGTTCAGTGGAGTTTAGGTTAGAGAGAGATATATATAAGTCATGGCTTTTCACGTAACAGTTCTGTTTTGTTTTTTGTTTTTAAGAATCAAGCAATTAATAATATCACACGTTCAATGGGTGATATCGATCTCTTTAAGAAAGAGTAAAGACATGCTAACATGCCACTTGCTCCCAAGGATGTGAATGAAGCCCAACAATTTTCTCTTGAAAGAATGGGTGTGTTTGCTATATCAGCTGTGATAATGGGTACCAAGAGACTACCATTTCCTGGCAACGTCTTTTATGCTATTCACCTTGCACTTCGTTACAGGGTTCCCTGGCACATTGAAGATATTTTTTTGTTGTACATTCATTTTATAGTACCTTATTTTTTTGCTATACATTCATTGAGATGACGGAAATTTCAAAAGTAACATTTTGGACTTTAGGCAACCGTTTTGGTCAAAATCCAGTTCCCACCCCCGACGTAACATTGACTTCATAATATTGAGTCCGCTTGACTGACCCAATTGACTGTGTAACATGAACCAACATACTATTAGTGCACTCGATAAAAATATTGCCAAGGGGAAGGAATGGCATGACTCCAAATACTCCAAACGTTCTATATGGTATTTATTTATTTTCTTTTTGAGAGCATTTCCAAAAGAGGGTAGATTTATTTATGTTTAGTGACACATAGGATTTTACACCTCCGTTTGACATAAATCCATCTCCAACAATAGAGTCCTACAAGTTAGGAGGGACCAAATACTAAATATGAAGGTGTTCAAGAAAGGTTATCTACACCTCCGGTTGCACCTCCACGTCATCTTTTTAAGTAATTTTGTTTTAATTCTAAGGGTTGAAATTCTCACCGTTGGAGATAGTTTTTTAGATATGAGGTCCTACATTTACTCTATGTGTAGACCTCATAAATAAAAGGACTAAATAAAAAATCCACATAGGATTTTTTGCACCTTCTCTTGGAGACTCTGATGGGCAACACAATAAAAATATTGCCAACTCTGTTGAAAAAGCCAAAAAAATCTTCTGCTAAAAGATTCTGACTTTTCATATGTAACTGTTCTTTCTTCGCATGAGAGTGAACGATGAAAAATGAGTTGTTTGGTTGCTCGGGTTTTCCAAAAGGCTGCCAATAGGGGTACCAAATTATTTGGGAGTGTACCAAAACACATAAAAGACAAAATACTTATTGCCTTTGGGTTGGTACACCCCTAAGCAATTTGGCACCCCCTATACATTGTCTATGGGCCGGGGGCAATTTCTAATAAGAAATTAAAGTATTTTTATTTTGTGACTGCAACTGGTCTCATCACATATATACAAAAGTAGTTTTCATTGTTTTGAATTTTTGTTTGTTTCATTGAATTGCCGCTTGTCACGTAATACGATATAAAAAGAACGGAGAACTCACGACCATCGTTCATTGACACATTGGTGCATAAACAACATAGATGTATCGAGTTTGGAATAGTTATTTGGTGATTTTGCTCTCTTCGTTAACAAAGTCGTTCTCATTGAACTTATCAAAATGTTAAAAAAAAAAAAACAAATAATCAAAATACTTAAATCACACATTATGGTTCGGGTTTGGAAATACTGTTTTGGGCGCCATATATCATTTCCTGGTTTCATAAAATAAGGTTATTACGGTGATGATGAAATTACTTTACCTGTAAATTTACTCATTTACCAAACGAATTTAACCATCTAGCTAAACAACTGACGATGTAAAATCAACGAAATCGAGTCCAGTCCCTTCAGGCTCCATACCAAGTCTCAGCAATATTCCATAGGACCATCATATATATAATGCTTGAGATCTCAGCAATATTCCATAGGACCATCATTTATATAATGCTTGCGATCATCCAATAATACATGAAAACATCTTATAATTCATGGGTACCCATAAACTTACTCAAAAACATCAAATTTAAGTATTTAGTTCAACTGAAACCAAATTTAACCCCCGTGAACCAACTCTCGCCCTATAATGTACGTGGTCTTATAATTCATAGATATATATGCCTACATTAGAAATATCACAATTTACCTCAATTAGAGTGTACGTGATTATATTACAATTCACAGACCTATTAACCATCTCAGTAAACTTAAATTTCAGTATCCGCCTATAATATACGAGTATCCATTATACTATATAAGGGAGCATCATACAATTCATGTGTAAAAATATATACTCCATTTGTTTTAGGAAAAATAATACTTTCACCTTTTCAATTTAGCTTATTTTAAGCAAATTTTAAGTTGTGGAATTGGTATTGCAAAATCACCAGATTATTGATTTGAAGTGTGATAAGGACATAATTGAATGTATCTTAGCAAATTTTAAGTTGTGTAGAGTTTGAAATATCATGAACAAATAAACCAATTTTTGGATTTACTTATTTGTGGTCGTGTTTTTCAATTTGTTTATCTTTCTATACATCTGTAAGTATTATTTAGGGATTGTTATTTGTTTTATACTCTTCGTAATTTTGAATGACAAAATGTTTTCATGTCTGGTACCCCTACTAACTTCCTCATGATAGCTTCATGTCATTCATTTCTAGATACGCTACTTAACTTCAAAAATCGTCTTTTGACGTCATAAGCCTATATGTATTCTTAGTTGTGTGTTACTTACTACATGAACATGGTCACTTTTATATTGTATGTCATTCAGTCTCCAATTATGCAATTTTTTTGGACAAACGAAGTTATTAATTATAATAATGGAGATTTTGGAATTAGTACTGCAAAATCACATGATTTTTGTTTTATTACGAATTAAAGGAGCTCCATGACGCGCATGCAATAGGTGTAGTAGAGTTGAAAGTATGGCTGACAAAAGGTTGAATATGTCTTGGAATCAACGACCGGGGAACTCCAAGGTGTTCGTGGACATTTTATATTATGACGGGAAGAAGTATCATCTTTGAAAGTTGTACCATTATTCAAGATGGGGGTAGGAGAACTAATAGAAGTAAAAGGAGGGACAATATAGACTGGTTATAAAAAATATAAAAACTGAGCAGGCTAAGTGTCAAACAAGGTCATCCAGGTCTCTTCATATTGAGGAGATTAAGATCATCTATTGAAGGGATTTGCTCTGACAATGCTCTGAGAAATATATGATTGCTGCCAGTCCTTACATGCCTATGTCGGAGTTCCATCAAAGACAATATCCAGTTTAGGACTTCAAACTTCATGAAGAAGGTAAAGAAAAAAATCTCAAGGGATGCATTTCGTGCCTAAATTTTTTGATAATATAACCCCCAACGTAAATTTTGGTAAACTCTTCTATTTTTTGTAAGTGTTATTTGAGGCTTTGTGTTAATTATATTGTATCTCACTTTGAGTCTTAATTGTCACCCTTTTTGCTGCTTGCAAAACTGGATGTATTTACAGAGCAAATACAATTATACCCGTATGTAAATGTATCTACTTTTAAGTGGAAAGGAAGAGTCTAATTATTGAGATGATTCGTGGAAATTACTTAAGAGCTAATATATATGGATATTTTGACATGTTCACATGCTTATATAGTCAGAATTAGTTGATTTTGTCTCTTCAGTCATGTCTAATCTTTCCTCTAAAATATTTATCATGTTTTAGTAGTTTTATTTAAAGGGAAAAATCTAGGAGGGTATAAGCTATCTATACCAGTCACATTTGCATACTTGATTAACAGTTTAACAAGTGCCTGCAGCTAGCATACTGTCCCGGCCTCCGGGGGGAGCCAGCAATATCCCTTTTTTGTTTAAGACGACAAGGTTCAGAGGACATCAACAAGATGGACTCGATGTAACTAATATAAAATTTGTAGGTAAATATGTTAATGGCTCCCATGGAATCAATAAGAGCGAAGGGGTGCTCAATAAGTTATGGCTCTTATACCTTCTTGCGAAGATTTTGTTGTGTAATATTTTTTGAAATTCTTGAATTATAATATAAATTATGATGGCCCATAAACTTTATCAAAGACTGTTCTGAAAATAATCCAACGCATTAAACCACGGGTGCGGGGCGAAGCCCCGCCACACAAAATTAGCTTATCCCACAAGCCCCGGTGTGTATCACGGGTTACATACTAGTGATTCATTATTAGCACTCAGAGCTACATTAATCTCATATATCTCTTCATTTTGAGTTAGAAATCTCGAAAAAAATATTGGAAAAAAATTCCTAAATTTTTTAGGTTCTTCGCGGAGAGTCCATCGATCTTTCAATCATTTATCCAGATTGAAAATCAGACTCTAGATTCGTAATCCTTATGTCTGAATCCGTATTACCATTTAAAATTTCTGAAAACGAAGTAGTTTGATTATTTTGACCAAATCTGATTTTGTTGATTTTTATGTGTAGGTTAGAAAATAGGAGGCAACTGATGAAGATGATGCTTATCTTCGATTAATTGAAGGTAATGAAAGTTGTAAGGATGAAGGTGAAATCAGTGTTGGACGAGTAAATATGAAATGTTTTCATGCATTATTGTTAGGATTTGCAGGTAGTTACGGTTGTGAATTTCTTCAATTGGAGCCTTGCTAGTTTGTTTGATAATTAGTTGGTTGATTTAAGTGTTTTGAGTTTAAGCTTGTAGTTCTAGGTTTGTCTTTTATTTGATTTGGATTTGAAATAATTTTATGGATTTCTTTGCATTGAATTATAAGGGGATTAACGATATTGTTAATTTCGTGATCGGTGTATTATGATTTATATTTCTTATATAAAGTTTGACGTTAAACCTTAAAATGCTTAGTTGTTTTGCTTTGTCTGTGGTCTTGCTGAGCTTGGGTTGTGTGTGATCTTTCTTGTAACAGAAGGATTAGTTGTTATTCTCAGGAGATCATACTTTACTTGTTCTTATTACTAATTAGCTCATTTGGCACGATGCTTTGTTTATTTTCATTTCTGGATTTGAGTCAGCTGGCTAGCTGAGAAGAAAAATTCCATACTTTGGTTGTTCGTATACCTAAGCATGAGACATGAATTATAGCTCATTTGGCAGGATTTTTGGTGTTTGGTCTGATTGGAACTAGTCAGGTTAGTGATGAACTGGAACATAGGATTGGACAGATTGAGACTACACAGAATCGTCATGGGATGGTCCTTGAATCCATACAGGGCGACATCATGCAAGTAAAGAAGCAAATGCAAGAGTGCGCATTGGATAGTAAGTATATGTTTACCTCCTATCAGTCAGACAGTCACATTAGGCAAAATTTAGAATGGTTATTAAACATGTAGTGAATCAGATTAAAAAAAAAGTATGTTGTTCTCTTTGGAACTGAAAATATAGTCCATCTTAATGATTTCATTGTTTCAGTTTATTAAATGAGGAAGGTATTTGAGTTTTTTATTGAGGTGTTTCTTGTTTGTCTAATTTGTTGATGTTCTCGTGTTCTCATTCAGTTGAAGGTATAAAGCAGAAATTGGCAGGCCATGATAACTCATTGCAGCTAGTGGTGACTATTTTATCCTTTGATTCTTCTTGTTGTCTTTCTTCAAATTCCAAATTAGTAAGTATCCATTAGTATATAGATTTTCTTACATCTGAACTAAACTCTACTTGCTAGGTCAAGGGAGAGGAATATATCAAAAAATACCCTTGATGAAAGCTTCAAATCCTTTCATGTTCAGCTCAGAAAGGAAGTACACCAAGATATTATCTTTGCAATTTCAACATTAGAGAATCACGACGAAAAACAGATGCTCAAGTTAACAACTAAACTTTCTGGAGCATTAGCCAACTCAGTGAAGGTTTGTCTAGACATTGATAAAGAACAATACTTACTTAATCATATTAATCATTTTCATTGCCTTTCACTAAATATTTTGGTTAGCGACATATTTCTGCTATTCAACTCTATGTAAAACGATATTATCAAGTAAAATTATGTTTATTTTCGAAGACTTAGTGGAACATGCCGAAGTAAAGTACATAAATTTTTTCAGACTCTAAATCCTATATTGCGAGTTTGCATAACGCGAAATAAAGAAGCCTGGAACCTTATGTTGGTAGGAACCCATAATGATGAAATTTTGTTGCTATTAGCATGTGTATCTACAAGTTACACATGCTTTTAGGATCTGTAATTGCTGGTTACACTAGGAAAATGCATGTGTAACTACCAATTACACTATGAAAATGCATGTGTAACTACCAATTACACTAGGAAGATGCTGATGATTTTTGTGTACTTTACTTCTGATTCAATGTAGTTTGTTGTCAGTGTTTTAAAATACGTAAACGTAAAGCGATACGCTAACCTAGTAAAGCGTGAAGCGTAGCTTCAAACGTTATTGAAGCGTAGCTTCACAAAATAAAAATAAAAATACTTATAGATATCTATGTGAACCTGACTAACACAAAACCAAAAACCAATCTAATAATCCATGATAAAAGAAATAAATAAACAAACTAGTTAATTAAGCATATGGAGAATGCAGTAACATAATAATCCCTCCTGGTACTCATGTCACCTATGAAACATGTCTTCCTCTAATAAGTGGACCTTGAACTTCAGTACCATATTTCCAAAAGCTGGATATTTTTTTCTGGATTTCTTAGCTGCAGGCCGGCTAGCCATAATTGTAAATCATAAGAAGAAGTTGTAGTTTAGAAGATGAAACGTTTGGAGTCTCTAAATAGTTGGCTTGCTGAGAGTTGAGTAGTTTTTGGGGTTTATTAATACTAAAACCTAAGAAGGAATGTTGGGACTTGTTTTCGGGATTTAAATCCTGTTTTTCTCAGAAACCCAAGAAGGAAAGTTGGGACTTGTTTTTGGGTTTAAATCCCTATATGTTCTCCAGAATATTCCTTTTTTTTCTCTAGAAAATATAACCTAGTATTACTGCGGACGTATTGGAGCGTTTTTTTAGTGAAGCGCTAAAAAGCGCGCTTCAAAACGCGCATCAAAAAGTTTTTTAAAACACTGTTTTTTGTTTTGTATCTCTGTCAATGAAATCGAATTCGTAACACTAGTATTATTTATTTGGAATTAGTGGTGGTGATTGTTGGTTTTGGAACTGAAATTGCAGGTTGATTTTTGAACTAAATTGTTGGAGCTGAAACAAGGAGGTGTGATGTTGATGGAATTCGCAGAAGAAAAGAGTGGATATGTGTTGGTGACTGAGATGTAAATGCAGGCTAGCATTGGATGTGAATGGCTATGTTTGTGTGAGTTATAGATAGAGATGTGGTGGTGCTATTGTGGATTGGAAGCAATTTTGCAGGTAAATAGAAGAAAGCTGCAGCTGAGTTTTTTAATTAATGATTGCAGTTAATAGGTAAAGAGGAGAAAGCAATGTTGCAGGTAAAGTGGAGAAAGCTTTCAGGTATTGATCTCTCTAACAATTTGTCTTCATCATCGTGTTTGTTTGATGACTTTCACAGTGATTGTTCCTAGGATTTCTTGTTTTGATTCTTAATTTTCACTGAAAAGTAGAAAAATACTTTAATTTGATTCATGGAGGTTGACACCAGTGATGTTGCTCTAATGGATCATACATTTAGGAAACTACTAGATCATCTATTGATTTAAATATTTATCCTTGTGTCTGTGTCACAATTGGTTCACATAGCATGTGTTAAACAACATTGGGCAAATCTATTAATTTTGAGGTGAATGTTTGTGGAAATCTGCTATTTTTATGACATGGTCTTTAACTGACCAAGGAAATCGATGGACTGGTCCAATTCCTCGAGGATCGAGTAAGAGGTGAGATTTTTGAGTTCAATTAGTAGTATTGAATAATTAGTATATGAATTGTATGTGATAATTGCTTAGTGAATATATTGAAATATCGTTATGGAATGTTCCTTAGAGGCACTAGCTATGTTCAATGTATGATTGGTCGATCAACTGTCTACGGCACAAGTTTTGAAGTGCTATTGTTGCTTACGAGTTAGGTATAAGACATTAGAGTCTTAGACATTTCTTTGCATTATAAAAACATGCGTGCATCCGCACATTAGTTTATATATATCCAAACATATAGAATTTGAATTATAAACACTGATGTATATATATCCAAACATATAAATTTTGAATTATAAACACTGAGGTCTTTAAACCATGTTAGTTTTATGCTCTGATGGATTTTTTTGCTAGAGATACACAATTAGACTTAGTAATTGCTGAGTACACAGGTCATATGTATGTGTAACTCCTAGTTACACATTCTCGTATGCATGTGTAGCTTCTCCTTACACTAGACAGATGCATGTGTAACTTCTAGTTACACAAGCTAGATGCTTGTGTAACTCCTTGTTACACATGATAAATATCTAACTCATATGCATGTGTAACTGTCAATTACAATATACAAATACATATGTAATTTCTTGTTACACTAGATAGATGCATGTGTAACTCCTAATTACACATGCTAAGATTAGTTATCACGTGCCTCTTATGTGATCTTTGTTCTATAATTTTGCCTTGCAATTATTCTATAATTTGTTTCTTTATTTTTTGTCCATCCAACCTAATCCCTTGGATGTGTATTTTTGTTTACAGATGTGCAAGTATATTGGAATCGAGAAAGACAAAAAAGGAAGGAAACATTTAAATTATATGATATAGTGGATTATCTCTAGGATTTCTCTTTACATATCTCGTGTTTTAATTCGTTTATTGCGTTCAATAAGAACCAATTACTGTAATTGATAAACGGACGAATTATTGTAAATGAAAATTAAAGTAATACATGTACTTTCCGTATGTGTAGTTTTGATGTATAACTGATGAGTAACTTGCAGATACACATACATATAGCATGTGTAATAAAAAGTTACATTTAATTTTGAATCCTATTATTGGGGCTTAAGGAAAGATGGTTGTTTGGGGGCTTAATGGGTCATGAAATAGTAATTCTTATAACCCCTTATCCTCCCTAATTTAGTGATTAATTTCTTGAAAATCAAAACTTTTTTCTTTTGTTTTTGATTTAGAAGAAGAAAGAGGATGATTTTGATGAACTTTTTTTTAAGAAAAACTGATGAAACCTATCCTAAAACTAGTTTAGAAAACCTTGTAATGAACCCCCATTTGAAATTTTGGTTGATTCAAATCCGTTTGAAACGGAAAAATGAAGGTTTATTTCTTAGTTACGGGTAGGAAAATTTTGTCGTCCCAGCCGTAATAGGAATTTACGGTCAGAATTTTAAGGATTCCAGGCCGTAATATACATTCACGACTAGGTTTGTAAGAACTTCTGGCCGTAATTCATACTCACGGCTGGGTTAGTATGAACTTCTGGCCGAATAGTTAACCAGAGTCTTCTGTGTATCAATTATGGTTGAACACCCAACCGTAAATTCATTAAACGGCTGGGATACCCAGTCGTTTATAGGCCTGAACTCTCTTAACCAATGTGTTTAATGCATTGCTTGACTAAACGGCTAGTTTTAAAAAAATAATAACCGTTATGTCATTAAACCCTATAAAAGGAGACCATTCTATCATCTCTTGCTCACCCAAATCCTAGTTATAAGCTCTCATATTCATTCTCATCTATTTCTCATCCAAAACACTATGGTGACTCGCTACACCAATTAAGAAGATTTTGCGATTGTTAGAGCATGAGCGACGCTCAGACAACATGATGAATATCTAGACATTGACATATATCAAACATCCTTGTCTTTTTGGAACTGTGTTTTCATAGTTTTTGTTGCACTAAATGGAAATCGTAATAGAAGAATTTGGGCAAGCGATAAGGAGTGATTCGAGAAAGTCTTTGAAGAATGCGAATATTTGAAAAGGAAATGAAAGCCCAAAAGGAAGCCAATCCCACAATGCCAACTGCGACAAGAGTAAGTTTTTTAATAAGTTGTTTCATTGGAAATCATTTTGAGTAACATTATCTAACATATCGTATTTGTTTCTATAGTGGTCGAGCTCTCATCGCCAATATGAGGCAGTTCATGGGAAAGAGTTTCAACAAAATGATAGTTATCGCATCTTAGAAAATATTACCTATGATTTTGACCGATACGAATAAGGGTTTATTTTAAGAAATTTTAATTGTTATGATCTATCTTATCAATGTAACGAAATATGTATGCTTTTCCGATTCAATGAATGAAAAACCATTTTGTTTTATGTTTGTTTACGGTTAGGTTTATCGGTTTGGAAGCTGTTTTTTCGGTTGGGATTTAACAACTTACGGAAGGATATTTTGGTCGTTAATTAAGATTCTCATAATTACATATACTTACGGCTGGTAAACCCATCCGTAACTGTGGTTAACTTTGTAAATTTTGTAGTCGTATTCGATCAAATTTTTCACTTTCCATTCATCAATAATGTTACCATTACATAATTTGGCGCGGCCACGTTACATTTAATAGTTATACCCAAATGAAAAAAAATAAAACATGGAGTAATACACTTAAATAGTCAAGGTTGGTTGTAAATCTCAATAAACTCTCTCGTGATCTAATAGCATTTCTCATGCTCAAATTCTTTGTGACGAATAACTTGGTAACGGCCAAGAGCCCAGGCGACCTAAAAAACAAATCAAAGTAAAGTTAGTATTTTATTCAAAACTTACTTGATTAGAAAACATTTGCACATACTCACTCTATTGAAAAAGGACATTTCGGGACTAAATCACGCCTTCATAGCGCTAATTGCACCTAAAAACTTCCATTTCTCGGTAAATCTCCTTGAACCTATCCTTTATTTGGTTCATCGATCTTCCATTTTGAATACCATTTATGGACAAAAAGACCATAAATATACGGTTTAATTGAGAATCATCACTTTCTCTCGCGTTAATGTCGTGATTTTTGTCATGCTTTCTCCCAGCATGCGTCGCTCTAACATTGCCATATCTTCTTCGGTGGTGTAGGGAGTCACCATGTTTCTTCATTTTTTTGCTACAATTGTGAGAGAGAGATAGAGAGGGAGTGTGTTTTGTGTGAAAATTTTGATTGTAGAAGGGTCATTTTATAACAAAAAAATGACCCAACGGATAGTTTTTCCAAAAACTAGCCGTTCCTCAAATGGCGCATTAACTCAATGCGGTTAGACATTACGGCGAGAAATATATAATCTTCTGGCCGATATTAGGCTTTTACGGCTTGGAATTTCATGTTTTCAGGCCGTAAATCTGAACCTTCCTAGAACTTCCCAGCCGTTTTCAATGCATCTCGGCCGCAAATTCATACAGTGATACTTACATCGTATTTTCGTCCAGAAACATTAAAAACTGACAGTAACACATTTTTGGTTGGAACTCTGGGAAGGTTCAGATTTACGGCCTGGAAACATGAAACAACCAAGCCATAACTTCCATATACGGACGGGAAGAATTGAAATTCCAAGCCGTAAGAACCTAATATCGGCCAGAAGATTATATGTTTCCTGCCGTAGTGCTCCAACTGCATTGAGTTAATGCGTTGCGTTTTTTGAGGAGCGATTAGTTTTTGAAAAAACTATCCGTTGGGTTATTTTTTGATATAAATGACCTTTCTACAATCAAAATTTTCACACAAAACACACTCCCTCTCTATCTCTCTCTCACAATTGTAGAAAAAAAAGGAAGAAACATGGTGACTCCCTACACCACTGAAGAAGATGTTGCAATCATCAGAGCGTGGCTGACGGTATCAAAGCATTTCGAAGATGCACTCATTTTCATAGATGAAACCTCAGAATCCTTTTGGAACCATGTGCGAATTGTTTTTGTGGCATTAGACGGAAAACGTAATGGAAGATCGATGAAACTCATTAAGAAAAGATTCAAGCAGATCTTTCCACAATTGGAAGCCTTCAAAGACGAAATGGAAGCCGTAAAGGAAAACAATCTCAATATGCCACGTGCACAAAGAGTAAGTTTATCAATAGTCGGCCCATAAAAAATTGTTTTATGTAAATCTGATTTAAAAGAAATTGTTTTCTTTGTTTTTTCAGTAGGGGATGGCCGGAGCTGAATATGAGGATGTTCATGGAAAGAAGTTTGAACTTCAAGCTTGCTATCATGTCTTGGAAGAAAGTATCTACGGTGACTTCTTCCACTATTATTAAGACCCATGTTTGCAATGTAATGAAAACTTATTATATGAAATATGTATTCCTTTTCGTTTCACTGAAAAATGTATGGTTTTTCCCTTCCTTAGTTCCCAAAAATGACACAATTATATAAGACCAAAGAAACATTCATTGAGACAATTACGGTTGGGAAACCCATCCGTTTTGTAATCGACGACTGGAAAACTTTCCAACCCAACCGACATAATCCAAAACGGTGGAAAACTATCCAACCCGACCACCCACGAACATCACGGCTGGGCAAATTTTACAACTTGACCGACACACAAAACTTCTGGGAAAAATTTTACAACCCGACCACGGCTGGGAAACTAATAGAACGGATGGGAACCTCGGTTTACGGTTGGGAATGCCCAGCCGATTTTGAATGATTTCCTTGTTTTCGAAAAATACAGAACAATTAACGGGTAGAAAAGTCCCAAACGTGATTGATATTTTACTGTTGGGAGTTCTTTGAGTCCAAACCGTTTCTACACGTTTACGGCTAGGTCGAAAAGAACTCCTAGCCATAATTCACTCAGAACCAGTTTTCCTAAACCCTAAATTCTTCAATCTTACCTGTTAAACTAATTTAAATGCAAAATAAATGGTGGGTTTTTGAATATGTAGCATTCTGGAGGATTTAAATGTGTTTGGACGGATTCATTCGCTTAATCTTCAATCTTCAATTTCTGCTTCAACACCTTTATATACAATAGAATCGTAACAAGTCTATGATAATCCAAATCGTCCTGATCTTGTCATATTGAGAATAAATCTTAATAAACATTTTTGAAAATTGATGGAGATTTGATAAAAAAAAAATATATTCAAGGTTTTGTTTGATTTTGAGAAGAAGAAAAAGGGTTAGGTGAATTAATTTTGGTTTTGAAATTTGATTTAGTTTTGATTTTAGGTATAATAATAGTTAAGGGTATATTTGATGTTTCACAAATTAGGATCCCCTTATCCCCCTAAGTATGTTAGATAGCATATCAAGCCCCCAAATTCAAAAAAAAATTCAAGCCCCAATAATAGGATTCTTAATTTTCATTGTGTTTTCATAAAACGCATATCGATGGACAAGATTTTTGTCGGGTATGTTAGATTTAATTTATTAGGAAATAAAAATTTCATCAATTAACCAAATTAAACTTTTTGCTTTAATTGATAACCAATTGTAGTGTACTAGTGAAAATGCAGTTTCGGTACTATGCCATGGCATGGGGGCAAACCAAAAACCCATAATCTAGTCGATGATGTCACTAGACACTGTTCATGTAGGCGATAGTATAAGATAAATTTGTTATTCCTCAGATGAATGATTATGCAGCAGAGATATGAATTTGAGAACGAAAACAAGATATAGTCAAGAAATTTCTTTATAATTATGTTTTTTTTTGCTACAGTTGCAGCGTTAGTGAACTGAAATGAAGCATTAGATATATGCATAAGAACATCACATGGAATGATATTGCAGGAATGGAGAGTGTCTTGGTGTTTGAAGTTGTTATGATGCGGCAATACATGATGGAGTTGATGGATGTGCGGTGATTGAATAGCAGGTATGGGCTGTAATATGGCTGAGAATGGAGATTGAGTTGCTTTGGCGATTCTTTGCTATGGTGAAAAAGGTTTGTTTTCGAAGTGCAAATTCAGGGAAAAGAATTGATTGAATGCGGAATGGACTAAACTCGAATCTGCAGTGACTAGTGAAGGTGCAGTTACAATGTCAGTTGAGATGTGTTGAGATTGGATTTGAATCTGGAAGATCATGAGATGAGTTGCAGTTCATTGGGAGTATAAAGAGGGTGATGTGTGTTGGTGAATGTATGAAACTGCTTAGATGTATGCTACGATTTGTTACATGGAATTGAAGAAAGAAAAGGCCTGAATTTTGCCTGGAATTGCCACAAACGAGAGGGAAACTGTCGATTTCTACTGGCGGAGTTAACTCACTTGACTCGATCCGCTCCTAACTCGGTGAATAAGACCGAGTCGAGACTCATTCTTTAACTTGACCGATTGGTAGACGGTTTGACTAGCTTGACTGTTAGCTATGACGGTACCGTGACGGAATATTCCGGTGATCAGCAGTAGTTGTTTTATTTGAACATCTTTTCGCTTTACAAATTTACAAGTCTGATTCCGTGCCATTATGGCGGAACTAAATTGTGAGTACAAAATTTAGTTTTGCATCAATTTTTTCGGTCGGCCGTCGCACCGTGTCAGCGGTCATTGGGCCGAACGAGCGAAGCGACGGAGGACCTTTATATGACCACTTTTTTGTAAATTGTAAGTGATCGATTTACACAAAAAGATTGCATTTGGTGACCATGGTTGGTCTTTTTCACTTTTTTGTAAATTGTATGTATACTATTTTTTAGGGGTATAATTGGAAAGCAAACTTTAATATAACGTATCTGAAATTCCGTGCCTTGGAATTTTACAAATTTTAACTCGTTGGAAATGCTATAAAAACCCCACGCAATGAGTACAAAAAACAATATCAAATTTCGAGTTTTTACGAAAAAATCGGAGATATTTATCATTTTAGGCACAATTTTAGAAAATTAAATGTATATCCATTATACAAACCACCACAAAGGATCTATACTACTTTATATAGCCATATTTTGGTTTATGCATCAACTAATTTTCCGTTGCAACTAATAAAACGATGTGCTCCCTCCGTTTCAAAAAAAAGTGATACTTTCACTTTAGGCACAATTCTCGAAAATAATTGAATGCATAACCATTATGCAAACCACCACGAAGGATGCATAACACATCATGCAACCATATTTTGGTTTAGTATCGACTAATTTTCTGCTTATGGAAAAATGATACTTTCACTTTCCGTTTCGGGGATACTTTTCCCGAAACGAAGGCGAAAGTATCACTTTTTCGAAACGAGTGAAAGTATACTTTTTTTAAACGGAGCGAAAGTAGATTTTTTTAAACAACGCGAAAGTATCACTTTTCTAAAACGGAGCGAAAGTATCATTTTTTTGAAACAGCGAAAGTATCATTTTTCTCGAAATCGAAAGTATCACTTTTCAAAACTAAGCGAAAATATCACTTTTTTCAAACAGACGAAAGTATCACTTTTTTAAAGCCAGTGAAAGTTTCGATTTTCTTGAAACGAATGAAAGTTTCATTTTTCAAACAGTGAAAGTATCACTTTGTCGATTTCTACTCCCGCGAGTTAACTCATCGACCCGATCCGCCTCCTAACTCATTTGAATAAGACCAAGTCGAGACTCATTCTTTACCTTCACCAGGTTGACTAACGGTTTGACTAGCTTGAATGTTAGCTATGATGTACTGAAGTGATGGAATACTAAATCGACATAGTAGAAAATTAGGTGAACAAGAATAGCCGTTTTGTTTGAACATCTTTTCGCTTTACAAATTTACAAGTCGATTAGTGCCATTATGGCGTAACTAAATTGTGAATACAAAATTTAGTTTTGCATCAATTTTTGGTCAGTAGTCTCACCGTATCATCGGTCATCGGGCCTAACCGAGAAGCGAGGAAGGACCTTCATGTGGCCACTTTTTGTAAATTGTAAGCGATCAATTGACACAAAAAGATTGGATTTGGTGTCCATGATCGGTCTTTTTCACTTGACACAATTATCCCTCCCTTTTAGTCCCATCACTATAACTCCCTATGTATCATTTTTTTTAGAGGTATAATTAGAAAACAAACTTTAATATAACATATCTAATGATATTTATCATTTTAGACACAATTTTAGAAAATTAAAAATTTGAGAAAATTAAATGTATATCCATTATGCAAACCACAACAAAGGATCTATAATAATTTATGTACCCATATTTTGGTTTATGCATCAACTAATTTTCTGTTGCAACTAATAAAACGATGTACTCCCTCCGTTTCAAAAAAAGTGATACTTTCACTTTAGGCACAATACTCGAAAATAATTGAATGCATAACCATTATACAAACCACCACGAAGGATGCATGACACATCATGCAACCATATTTTGGTTTATGTATCGACTAATTTTTCGTTTTTGGAAAAGTGAAACTTTCACTTTCTATTTCGGAAAAGTGATACATTCCTCGTTTCGAGAAAGTGATATTTTCGCTATGTTTCAGGAAAAGTATCACTTTTTTCCTCGAAACGGGCGAAAGTATCACTTTTTAAACCTTAACGAAGGTATACTTTTTTCCGAAACGGGCAAGAAAGTATCGCTTTTTTGAAATAAGGCGAAAATATCACTTTTTCTGAAACGGGGCGAAAGTATCACTTTTTCCGAAACAAGGCGAAAGTATCATTTGTTCTGAAACGTGGCGAAAGTATCAAAGTATCACTTTTTCTGAAACGGGGGCGAAAGTATCACTTTTCTGAGACGGGGCGAAAGTATCACTTTTTACGAAACGAATTAAAGTATCATTTTTTTGAAACAAGGCGAAAGTATCACTTTTTCTGAAACAAAGTGAAAGTATTAGTTTTTCTGAAATGGAGCGAAAGTATCGCTTATTTTTAAACAAGGCGAAAGTATCAATTTTTCTGAAACAGAGCGAAAGTTTCTGAAATGGGGCGAAAGTATCACTTTTTCTGAAACGGAACGAAAGTATCACTTTTTCTGAAACTGAGCGAAAGTACACTTTTCTCCTAAAACGGAGCGAAAGTATCACTTTTTCGAGTCGAAACAAAAATATCATTTTTTTTGAAACGGGTTTAAAGTATCACTTTTTTTTAAAACAAGGCGAAAGTATCATTTTTCTGAAACGGGGCGAAAGTAGTTGCATACTAATCCCATCTCCGGATTCTTCTTCGGTCGGCCCTCCCACCATGACAACAGTTGTACTAGTGGTAAATTGAAACCTTTCGAAGAAAACATTGGAAGAAAAAATTGGAAATTCGGTGTCCATGGTTATTATTTTTTTACTGGACAAAAAAATCTATCTCTTTTAGTCCAATTACCGGAAGATTCTCATTCACTCATCGTAATGCTCTCTGCTCCCCTTCACCACCACCACTACCGGAATAACCAGCAACTCCATCACCACCATCTCCTACGTAACCTGTACCATCACCGTGGAACCATATACCTGAGCATTTCGTATTTCCGTTTCTTACTCACCGCCACCACCACCACGACCACCACCACCTTCTTCCTCCACCTCTTTCAGTTTCGAATTCTACCCTCCACTCCACCTCCAGCAACACCATCACCACCATTACAGATTTTTTTTTAACATTAGCTCAATTCTATTTCAATTCATACCAGTTCAATTGGATTTCAGTCCATGCCAATTTCGATTCCGATAATCCCCAGCATCATTACCAGCACCAGGTACATAACCATCCTCTTTTTTAATTACAAACGCAATTCGATTTCCAACTAAATTTTTGAATGGGTATAGATTTAATGGTGTTCATGAAACGAACCTTTGATTGAACTGACTGGTAATTTTGTTTACTTGTGTAAAATACTTCTTTTTCATGCACTTCAACTATTTGAGAAAATACCCCAATAGAAAACTTCTAACTTAATTAGATTCCACCTGTTAATCATCTGAATATCAAACTGGGGGTTTAAGTCATCAATTTTGTGAACTTAATTAGTTAACCTGGATATGACTTTGGTTCGACTGAATTATTTCAGTTCCTATTTCAATTTGGTATTATGCTTATACTTTGGTTCGACTGAATATATTGGTCATGATGAGGAACTTCCCCATCACCAAACGTTTAATGTATCTTCACAAGAAATAGGAAACTGTCAGTGCAACCCATCTTGGATATATTGGTGGCAAGGGAACCCGAACTCTGTTCATGGTTGTTTAATGTATCTTCTTAGGCAATCCTGAGCTGTTTATAATTTTATGATCCATCAGTTATTCGATTTGTTAAGTATTCTCGCAATAATGTGGTCAGACTGGATTTTTTTTCCCCTTGAAACTTTATCGGATCTTGAATCTTGATGAACATGTCCTATTCCTTGTAGTCACTACATGACTGGTACTGTACTCAACCTGGTGTACTTCCATATAATGATTGTAATTGTATCGAACACGTTTGAGCTGAGTAGCTGATTTTTTCAACTATACATATCAACTTCTATCAACATCATATGTGAAATTCCAGACTTTTTTCTTAAGTCCAGAATGTTCTGACGCCATTAATAAGTCCCCCAAACTGCAAAGACATCCAAATAAATAGTGTTATCTTCTGTCTACAACTAAAATGAATTTCACAGCTTATAATGGGAAACTCTATTCTGTGTGATCCCCCATTCTAGAGACAGAATGTCTATACCTCTATGATTTGTGCAATGAATAGCTCCACTAGCTCCGTATTCTCAATCCTGGTGCTTCAACTTGCTTCACCTGTGGTAGCTTCTATCGACTGGTTTCCAGCATAATGTTTTCTTGCCCTGAAGCCTCGGAAAGCAGCCTAAATTTGAAAAGCAGCACATTGGCTTAATTGACAGTACCATCCTGGTAACACGTGGTGACTAAAAGCATGATTTTCAGAGGGAAACCGACTCCATAATCTAAATCTAGTACCACCTTACCGACGAAAAAATAAAGATCGATTAAGTTCTATTGAGATTGAATTATAGTGACTTGTCAGACTGGGTATTTCTAGTATAAAAAGTACAGTAGGCTGAGTTTCACCCTAGACAAGTTAAAATGGAGAGAGAGAGGAATGAGAATTTATATTTTTTCCTTTCGCCTAGCATCAGACTTTTTTTCTTTTTTTAACGATTTCTCAATACAGGCCAAGTTTGCCAAGTCTCACCAAGGAGAAATTCAGTTTGCGAGGTCACGAAGATTCTAGCATCAGGTATGTAGCATTATCATCCTTTATTCTGAATTGCTGTCAGTTTTAGCTTCTGATTTCAAAATTGTTTTCTTGTGAGAAGCTGGAACAGACCAGCTTCTACATGAGCCTGATGCAAGTATTCCTCTAATCGGGCTAAGGATTTTCAATTGGACACTGAGAATTTGGTAACATCTAATATTTTAGGTATTTTCGGTACACTAAGATAGTAAATGTGTGTGAAAGAATTAGGTGACGAGATAATAATAGTCATGGAAGGATAGAATAGAGATGTTAACGGTCTGCTCAGGATATGAAGCTGAACTCTAGAACCTGTGAATGCTTTGAATTTGAAGTGCAAAACTGCTGCTGAAACAACCTTTTTGCAGAAAATATGCTTCCTGTCCTATGTTGGGGCGTGCATCTTCAGTTGTTAGTTGTTACATGTTGCAAATGGTTATTTATACTTCTTTTTATTATCATCTAGAATCCTCGTGTCTATGTAATTTCCTTAAATTTGTGCACAGGACTGTGTGAACTCATGAGTTAGATTGTTACAGTGGTCATATCCTCATCAATCTGATTATACACATCGATTCAGAATTTCTCTTGTTTAATTTGGATTAAGCACCGTGCAGCAGCCAAATCATCTGGGTAGGAAGAAGGGCTGTGACTAAAGTAAATGAAACTCATGCTGGATCTCTGTCAGTATTACCAGGTGTGCATCATTTGAATTGCTTATTCCAATGCATGGTCAATTTTTCATACTAAAATGCATTTCTTGTTTCATAAATTATTTCGTTCGCGAATGAACCTTGATCAAGCAATGGTTACTTTTAGTTTTTAAGTTCTTTTCTAGAATCTAGATCAGTTTGGAAGTAAGTTGCAATTCGTAAACATTTTATCTAAATGGTGCTGTTTTAGTGTCAGTGTTGGTACATTTAAAAAGGTTGTTTTCAGTGAACTACTATCCAAGATTGTCAGACCTGTAGTTTTTACTGGCAGATTAATTTTAAACAACCATAATTGTGGAAATCTTGTTGCTTTAAATTTCAAAGATAACATTGCCACCACCATAACGTTTTGGTGTAAAATGTTATCTGCACCCAGGGAATTTGAGAAAATTCAATTTCTCGGAGTGTTATTTGGACCAAGAGAATTGGTGAGTTTTTTCGGTCGGCCCTCCCCACCGTGGCAAGGGTGTTCTAGTGTTGTGTGTTTGATTATAATCGAGTGGATGCAAGTCAGCTTCTTGTTTGGATCTTGAATTTTTTTAACGATTCAATCAATTATACCTTTTACAGGACTTGCAAAATTGAATCAGTATCACTTGCCTATTTCGATCCTTTCTTTATCTGATTCTTCAGGCCCTTTGAATACTAATACATCATTGGTTACATGTTTGGAAAGCATGAGTTCATTGATCTGATATAGTGTAGGATTGATTTGTACATTTGTATGATTTAGGGTTTGATCGATGGGCAAAATTTAGAATTTCTTAAGTTTGGGAATTTGTTGGTTTTACCATAATTATTTTATTTATTTTTATTTTATTTTTTGAAGTAAATAGCTTAAAATTTGGTAATATGTTGGTTTTACAGTAAATTCTTTGTTAGTAAATAGCTTATAATTTGTTTTAGCATATACGAATTCATTAAAATTTAATTTTTCTGCAGACTAAATGGATATAATGTATGTAGGACAATCCACAACTAGCTGATCAATATCCGTCTATATCAAAACCCAGAAGCAAGCAGATTATTTTATTTTATTTTTCCGATGGAAGACTTTTGTGAAGATATCCAATTAGAAAATCCTTCTCATGTTCCTATTGAATCTGTCTTTCATAAGATGGAAGATTTTCATGAAGATATTCAATCAAAAATTCTCTCTCAAGTTCCTGATGAATCTGTCCTAAATTGCAAACTAGTCTGCAAAAGATGGCAACAACTTCTTTCTAACAGAAAAGTGAGTCTTGGCATTTATTTCTCTATCTCGAGTTACCAGCCTATCATTCAGCATTACTATGCAGGTTATGATGTTATTAAAAGTACAAAACCTGAGGAGGAGGATTTTTACGAGACAAGAATAACTAAGATCAATCTTCCTCCAATAAAAGAAGAACGCGTTGGACATGATGTTATAGTTGGTTCTTGTAATGGTTTGGTTTGCTTGGCAATTCCCTATAAAGGATCTTTTTGCGATCCTGTCTACATCTGCAATCCTTATACTAGCGAGTACACAATTCTCCCAAGAGTAAGCACCGTCAAGTGTTGGGTTGGTTATATGGTGAGCGGATTTGGTTACCTTCCTTCAACAGACGAGTACAAAGTTGTAAGGATACAATATCCTTACAAAGGGTATAGGAGGCCAGCTTCTGAGGACGACAAGATCCTGGTCGAAGTATACACTCTCGGAAAAAACAGTACTAGTGGCTGGAGAAATATCACAGCAGTCCCTCCTGGTTTATTGCATTGCCACGGTACTTTTGCAAATGGGTCACTTTATTGGAAGTACGGTTACAACAACGGACTTGTAGCTTTTGATTTGGTGGATGAAAGTTTTCAAGTGCTCCCAACACCACCGTGTATCCAGTTTCCCAGGGAAGAGGAATTAGGTATTTTTCTTAAGATGTTGGGAGGGCATCTGTGTCTTATAGATCACGCAGACCATGATTGCATAGACATTTGGTCGTTTCGAAAGAATAAGCAGCATGCAAACGGAAGTAGTTGCGACGTGATAGAACAAGAGTATTACCGCGATTGGATTTGGAGCAAGGATTTTAGCGTTGAATGGGAACAAGATGGTAGATTCTATGAACCCTTCGCTCTCACAAAGAACAACCAAGTTTTGATTTGGTCCCAGTCGAGTATAAAATGTTATGACCCGATTACCAAGTCTTTGAATGTGGAAGTAGAAAGGGAGAGAGATTCATCCTTTGTGACGTTCAAAGGAATTCTGCACATGAACAGCCTGGTTTCTTTGAAAGATCTTGGAGTGTCATCAAAGATATGGGTCGGATTGGAGTCAAAAAAAAAAAAAAACACAACTATCTCAAGAAAAATGAGCACGGATTAACCGTCGATCGAACCATACATTATTATGGGCACGTCTTCGCCGTAGTTAAGCATTACTTTAAACTTTATTCTATCGCCTTCCTTGAAAATTTTGCTTGTCGATATTTGTTGGCAAATTCGGCCGAGGCTTGAAAGTAGGGGGTCCCATGTATGGCTATTTTTTTGGTAATGTTGTTTTTTTAATAAGAAAGATATTTTTATTACTGGATGATTTAAATTGACATATTAAGTTCCTCCCTAATGAGAGATTTTAACCAGGCTGGGAAGTTTAAAAACCAAGACTCACTCAACCTAGACAATCTAACTCTCTTTGCTAAACAATTGGCAATCTCATTCAACTCTTTGTGCACAAAGGTGCATTTCCAAGACTGAAAGCTAGATAACAGGACTTTACAATCACTTATAATACTATTATTTGTCCATCTGACATACCCATCTTTCCCATTTATTGCATCCATGACATTCTGACAATCTCCTTCTATATGTAGGCTTTGTACTGCAGCATTTCTGGCCATTTTTATCGCCTCTAAATTAAGTTGCGAGTGGTTCAGCCTGTTCC
Source organism: Papaver armeniacum (assembly GCA_023531295.1). Lineage (NCBI taxonomy): Eukaryota > Viridiplantae > Streptophyta > Magnoliopsida > Ranunculales > Papaveraceae > Papaver > Papaver armeniacum. The sequence goes on from JAJJWW010000660.1 coordinate 79,757, forward strand.
TCATCTTGAGCTATCCCAGCCTTTGAGACTGCGCCCCCACATGTCCCTGTATGAGAAAAACTTATTAGTCCAATGCCCATAGTATTATTATCTTTTAGAAAAGATGCATCAAAATTAATTTTTTGATATCCATTTTCTGGTAAAATTAATCCAAGATGATTGGGTCCTTAAGATTATATTCCTTCCGGCTAGGTTAGAATGCTTAAGCATATTTGTCTCCCATTTAGCAATTTCCTTTTTCACTATTCTAATATAGCTTGTGACATTTACATAAGCACCATCAAAGACTATTGCACATCTAAGTTTCCATATGTGCCATAAAGCAAAGCTAACTATTCTGATAAATTCCAGGTTGCTTTGACTATTGCTATTATTACTAGAAAACAAGGAAGCAATCCAATCTTTAACCTGAGTGTCGTCATTTATACCTACAAAATTAGAGTCTATAGCAGTTAGTAGACTCTTAGAAACAGGACAATCAGAAAATAAATGGTTCACAATTTCATTTGCATTCCTACAAAAAGGACCAGACCCATCAATTTATGTGACAAACCTAGCTAACTTATGCTAACGGCTAAGCAGCCCTGCACACATTTCCACAGAAAGTGCTTTATCTTTTGTGGAAGATCAGTTTTCCAGAACCGTTTCCAAGGGAAAGTGACAATTTCATTACCATAAATATCATCCATAATACACCAGTAAGTGATTTAACACTAAAGGAACCATTATAAGATGGTTTCCATCTAAGAGTATCATTCCCACACTGTGGAATTCATATAAAACAAATGTCTCCCACTGTGTTGTTATCAAATAGATTGTTTAAAAGGTCAACATTCCATTCCTTTTTCCCCTGCAACATAAGTTAATTCACAGTTTTCATATTAGAAGAAGCAAGAGTAGAGTCTAAAAAGCCATTTCTATTAGGAACCCACCTGTCCTTCCAAATTTCAATATTATTTCCATCTCCAACCTCCCAACAATAGTAGTTTTTAATCATTTCTAGACCTCTACAAACACCTCTCCAAATCCAAGACACATTTCCTTGATTCACAGCATGAAGGGGATTACTATTAGGAAAGTATTTATGGGATAAAATCTGAACCCAAAGAGCATCAGGTTCAGTCAAAAGCCTCCAAGCAAGCTTAGCTAGTAAGGCCGTATTCAAGTGTTCAGTTTTCTTAATGTTTAGGCCTCCTAAAACTATAGGCATAGTTACATTATCCCTATTCCTAAAGTACCTAACCCTAGCTCTACATTTCTTATTCTACCAGAAACGTCTTTGGATAACATCTAGTTTGTCTGTCATCTTTTTAGGCATTGGAAATACATCAAGATGATGAGAAGCTAAAGTACCTAAAGTAAATTGTACAAGTACGTTCTGGATGATTGAGTGTTTCCCTTTACAAGTAGCTAGTCTTCTATCACAACTATCGTTTATATGGCTAAAAGTCTCCATTTTATTCCTATGAATTAAAAGAGGAACTCCTAAATACTTATCTTGGAGTCCTAATCTCTTTATATTCAAAATGCTAATCCAGATTTCTCAAAATTTATAGCCTTTCCAGAGTACTTACTAAACATGCTTAACATATTTTCAAGATTTCTAGCTTCATTCACACTAGCCTTAGTGAAAACTGATAGGTGTAGAATACACCTAATTTACTATCTAGAGTTTATGCTTTCTTTGTTATTTTTCGTGTGAATTTTGTATTTTACGCTTGTTTTGAGTTTTGTAGCTACTTTGGAGTCGCACAGAGGAAAAGAAGAAGAAATCATCAAAATTGAGCAAAAGGGCAAACTTGTCATTTTATCAAGGGCGAAGACTATATGGAGCCCAGCCAAGGTTAAGGGGTGACTCACATTACTGAAGGAAGGACAATAATAGTTAAGGGGAGGTCAAAGAGGTGTCCCTTATCCAAAAGAAGTGAGTGAGAATAGCACCTGGGGTGTACTTAGTGGGTGTTTGAATCCACCCATACCCTAAGCCCATCTACCCTAACCATACCCTAAGCCCATCTACCCTAACCATACCCTAAGCCCATCTACCCTAACCATACCCTAAGCCCATCTACCCTAACCGTACCCGGACCCATACCCCGACCCGGATCCATGCCCGAATAACCCAGCTCAAATCGAGAAGATATTTTCTTCTCCTCATTTTCTTTCTTTCACCTGAAAGTAGCTATGGCTGCTGAGAGAGATCGAGAGACTAATACAGAGATGGAGAAGATGATGGTGATGTTGTTGCTGGAAACTTGCCGCTGTTGTGAGCTCAGGGAGATGCTGAATAGAGAACGAGCAGCCGCTGTAAGAAAAAAACAGATCGAAACCCAGAAATTAGGGTTCGATGATTAAATCAATGAATCCATTGAGACATGGCTGCTGCTGTAGATCGAGCAATTGAGAGAAAGAGATCAAACCCAGAGACTCAGGTGAATTGAAGTTTGAGAGAGCAAATTCGAGAAAGTTAGGGTTCGTGCAATTTGTAGAATGAAGAAATGGGTCTTGTGATTTAGGTATTGTTGAATCTCTGAGGCAGAGAGAGAAATTCATGAAAATCGATGCTTCTTGTTGTTTGAATCAGAAAAGAAATTGGAAGATGGAATTGTTGATATAACGGATGTAGGCAAGATTAAGGTATCTGTGAGAATTGAATCGGTGAAGGAGAGATTGCTGCTCAAACCCGTGATTGGCCTATACACGCAATCGATTAGGGTTTCGGTGAAGAGTAAATGAATGGGTTCTCGGTACTCAAATCGAGAAGAAGTTGATGTCGTCGTTGGTGGTGAAATGGGTTCGAGTACTGCAGAAATTGATGTTTTACAGGGGAGCTTGAACAGGGTACTGAGGAGAGTAGATGTATGCTAGGATTTACAGGAGAAGAGCAGGAAAAGAATGGCCTGAAACAACGGTAGGAAAGCCACATAAACGGCCCAAACTCGGCCAATTTTCCTCCCGCGAGCCGACTCGGACCGATCCTGACGATCCCGATGACCGATCCCAACCGAGTTCGTGTGACCGATCAGGTGAGAATAGAATAGGATTAAGTCACCGAGTTAGCGGTGATTCAAGAATCGACTCATCCGAGTAAGCCCGGTTATCGAGTGAAGCTAACTGAGTCCGACTCACTCCTTCTCCTTGACCTTTGACTAACCGTTGACCGACGGTTGACTAGTTTGACCGTTAGTCCTAACGGAGGACCGGACGGAATATTCCGTCGAATATTCTCTCGACGACAAAATTTTCAAAGTGACGGCGGCGACACGTTTTCGCCAAATTCCGGCCACAATCCCAGTTTTCCGGCAAGCAAAAATCCAGAATTTTCTATGGACCTTTCTCATGGGTGTGAAGACTTGGGCTAGGAATTGGATGGAGAATTGGACTCAAATTTGGAAAGAGAAGGTGGAAGAGAAGAGAAAGACTTGAATTTGGAAGTTGAATTGCAAAAGGAAAAGGATTCTAATCCTTAGAAGATTTGAAGAATATTGAAGCCTATAAATAGAGAAGTTTTCTACAACTTCTACACACATCTCTACACACACAATTCTTTTCTTTTCTTATTCTTTGTGTGAACTTTTTAACATGAGTAGTTAATTTTATTGATTGAGGATGAATTCCTAGTTCTTAATATGATTTGAGTTTTTGTTTTTAATTCTATCTTGAAGTTCTTCACATGATTATCGTTTGTTTTTACTAATAGGAGTGATCTTAAAGACATTCATGATTGATTGATAGATTGTTTAGAATGCATGCTAAATTGATTTGTTAGTTTAATCTAATGCTAGTGAAAGTTAGGAGATAAGTAATCGTTTCTTGACTCTTTACATAAGTAGCAAACACGAGACCTTGCGGAGGGATTCCGTGGAGCAATTGTGTGTAGAAACAACGCTAGAAAGTGAACCAAGCGAACCGAGGTTTAACTACTAGTACTAAACCTAAATTCATAAATCTTAATGCATTCCGGGAATTACATCTTGTAAGCGGACCTCAAGGTGGTTCTTTTGAATAGAATCTCGATAACTAAGCGGACCTTGTTACTCGGTGAAATTAGGGATTTTGGGGCTAGCTAAGCGGGACCGCTATCCTACGGTTGGTGATAATCGTGACTAATAACAAGTGGAAAAGAACATAACTTGATTCATTATTTTGCAAACTTAAGAGGGATTCCTTGATCTCGCTTTTATTGCTTTCAACTTTATCTTTTAATTGCTTTGTTTATTTTCTTTTGTTTTTTTTTACACCCCCTTTCGTGACAACTTTTACAACTAGAATCTCGTGCTCCTCGTGGGATCGACCTTGACTGCCCTATATTACTAGTTAATTAGGTAGTAAAGTATTAATTAATTTGTTGTGGTTACGACACGCATCAAAAACTAATAAGTCATCTGCAAAAAACAGATAACTTACAGAGGGAGCCTCTTTGGTAACTCTAATTCCCTGAATCTCATTCTTATTCTCATCATTAATAAGCATTTTAGATAAAACATCCATACAGATTATAAACAGATAGGGTGACAAGGGGTCTCCCTGTCTAAAACCCCTTGTAGGATAGTAAACTTCACCTGGAGATCCATTTAGAATGATGGACGAAGAGACTATGGTAATACATTATTCAATCAACCTGCACCAATGTTCAACTGTTCAAGCAAATACCCCGAAAGTTAAAGAAACTCTTAACCATAGATATTGTGTCATTTTAACTATATCCCACATCTCTTGGTAGAAACCAGTGGGTAGCCATCCTGGGACCAGGAGATGTTCAAGGATGCATTTGCCAAAGAATATTTTGATTTCCTCATCAGTTGGGATACTAATAAGGAAATCATTTTCCTCTTCAGAGTTACAAGGAGTTAAGACCTTAATAAAATCATTATTTCTAGGAGGATTAGTAGTTCTACTTATCTTACTAAAATGATCTCTAAGTTCCTTAGCAATCATACTCCTATCTGTTAACCAAATGCCCATACTATTTTGCAAACAATTTATTTGAGTTCTTCTCTTCCTAAATTTGACTTTATCATGAAAATACTTAGTATTTTTATCATCAAAAGTCAAGATGTTTTCTTTAGCTCTTTGCATATAATAATCTTGTTTAACAGTGTACCAATGATTTAGGGAATCCTCAAGGCTAGCAAGATGTTCAAAATCACTATCAGAGTTCAGATTCATTTTGACAACACTAATTTGGTGATGAATATCATTAATATGACTTTGAAAGTTACCAAAGACATTTAAGTTCCATTGTCTCAAAGCTAACTTCACATTATATAAACATTTAGCATGCTTAAAGGCCTTGGAGCCATTCTCCTCAGTCCCCCAATTACTACAGATGACTTCTCTACAAGAGTTATCACTCAGCCAACACCTATTAAATCTCTCATGGTTTTCTAGTAGGATTATCCTCCCTAGAACACACTAATAGAATATGAACATCGTCACTTCCAACACTATTTAAATGATAAACTACAGCAGTAGGGAAGAATTCAAGCCAAGAACTATTAACAAGAGCCCTGTCCAGTCTTTCTAAGATTAAAACTTCACCACTTCTACGGTTACTCCAAGTGTAGGGATTGCCAATAAAGTTAAGATCAATAAGACCAAAATGATCAATGTGCTCTCTAACCTCATCTAATTGAGTTTGAGATACTAAGTTACCTCCAATTTTTTCCTCCTGCTTAATTATGAAATTTAAATCTCCCAAAATAACCCAAGGACATTGATACCTATAAGATAGATTATCTAGATAAGCCCATTGATTATCCCAATCCTCATCAGTTAAGGCACCATACATGAAGTTCAACAAAGTATGTCCACTCCTAGAATACATGTTGACTAAAATAGATATGAAATTACGGTTTGTATCAACTAAGTCTATATGAATGCTATCCTTCCACAGGAGAAAAAGCCCACCAGAAGCCCCTATGGGATTAACAAAGAGAGAATTCATATAATTATAGTTATAAGTGTACCTATACATATTTTTATCCATTGTTTTAGTTTCAATCAAGGAAACAATATCAGGATCATTAGACCTAATGAGTTCTCCTAGATGTTGTCTAGTATACTTATTTCCAAACCCTTGTACATTCCATGACATAACCTTCGTGATGCAATTCTCGACGGGAAAAGCAATACCAATTCCAGTTTAAGAGAAATCTTTCCACATTAGTATGAGGCAAAGTGAAACAGTTGTTGAGAAAAACACGCCCAAGGAACAAATCAATTAACCCTAGACTACAACCAAAACAATCATCAAAATTCCTAAAATCACAATCAAAAAACAAATTGAAAACCCTAGAATAAAAACTACAACTCAAATTAAAAACAAAAATGAAATTCTTAAGATTAAACCACTTAGAATTAATGGGATACTCGAAATTAATCTAAGACTAACCTGATTTGCAGCAATCTGTGCAACTCCAGGAGCTTTGTAGCCAACCGACATTTCACCACCTCTTCCCTCTTCCTCTACACCTTCCATGCTTATAACCCGATCTAGAAAAGAATCATTGATATCCTTTGTATGAGAAGTTTTACCTTCTAGATTAATTTGAGAGGAAGTTTTGTTAGGGTTCTGAAGTTGATAAAGGGGTTTTCATATGAGCTCGATATTTGGTGACCAGTGAAATAATTTTCAGTAGATAATAAGGGACGAGTTTCTAACTCATCCTTTCTGGATCGCTTGTGCCTTCTTGGATCCTCTTCTACTTCTTCCGCTACATTAGGCCCAACATCAATAGTCAGCCCAATACCATTCATTTCTTCCATTACAACTATTTGTTCGCTAAGATTTTCTTCAATCCCTTCCAGCATGTGCTTATTTTCTTCAAAATGCTTATTCCATTCTTCTGTTATCATTCTCACCACTCTATGTTGTTCCGCATACTCCTCACATCGTGCATCATTGTGTTGAATTACAAAACACTTAGGACAGATCTTTCTCGGCTGTTTCTCATAGTGGTATATCACCCAACACTCCTTCAATGTTGTCGTCAGTAACCAAGTACATCTTCAAAGTGGTAGAGTAATATCAACTTCTACATTAGCTTTGCGCAGCTTTCCAACCTTCGGCTTAGCATCTTCAGGATCTTCCTTCATCTTCTTTCCAATCTCTCTACACATTTTTTCAAGCATGTCATCCTCGAGGTGCTCCAGTTTTAGGTCTCTGAACTGAACACAATACACTTGATGAGTAAAGTCATATTTTGAAATATCTTTTGTAGAATCATATTATCGGAGAACCATTAGATACCCCATAATATTCCAGGGAGCTTCTTTCAACACATCCACTGCATCACCATCTTTAGAGAACTTAAAGACAAATAAGTTCGTTCCCATTGATTTCATCTCCCATTTCTTAAACATTCTCCAGGACACACTAAGTTCTTTCTTGATTTTTTTTAAGATCAAGTGGATCCTTCTCAATGATTTTACCAATAAGGATGTTGTTCCAATTTTTTTCCGTTGCAGTAATGTCTTCAAAAGTGTTGAGAGTTCTTCTGCTTGGTATAGGAAGACTCCTACTTATTGATGTATGATAGGTGTAGAATACACCTAATTTACTATCTAGTAGTTTATGCTTTCTTTTGCTATTTTAAATTGTAAATTATGTATTTTACGCTTTGTTTTGAGTTTTATAGCTACTATGGAGTCGCACGGAGGAAAAGAAGAAGAAATCACCCAATTTAAGTCAAAAGGGCAAAAAGGTCATTTTACGGGCGAACAATATTTGGAGCCAAGTCATGGTTAAGGGGCAACGCTCTTTTGCAAGAGCACTAAAGACAGCTGAAGTTGTGGTTAAGGGGCTACCAATTTGGTTATCCCTTATCAAAATCCACCGACCGCCAATAACCGCCCAACTTATAACCCTAGAATTGAGAAATGTTTTCTCTTTCATTTTTATTTCTTCAATCATCATTCTCCGAAATAGAGACAGATGGTATTGGAATCCATTGGAAGCTCGAGAGGATTCCGTCGAATCGAGAAACCAAAAGTTAAACGGCGTCTGCTTCTCGCTACTAAAATCGAAGGTTGATACGTGAAGAGGGAATAGATCGAAATTGCTCGATCTACTGTGATGAAGCTCGAGAGATTGAGATTAATGGCAAGAGAGATTAAGAAATCGACGATGAGGCTCGATCCGTGGAAGATACGGATGGTGGTGGCACTGTAATTGAGCAAGGGATTGAGTGGAAGAAGGAGTACACAGGGATTGAATCGATTAGGGTCGGGTTGGTGTTAATCGGGTATGGTATTGAAGCTCGGAGAAGAAATCAGGAGTGAATGGGTTCTCGTGTCTTTGGAGATGGGTATGGTGGCGATTTGAAGACACAGAGAGAACCGAGTTTACTTTGCCATTAATGGTGTTCTTAAAGCTCGGTGAGAATAGGTGTCGCTGCTAAAGAAATTAGGGTTCCGATCTGTTGCCGTTCGAATTGAGATGGGTCTGTGATTCTGATGGGGAGTGATGGATCGAGAACTGGAGGAATTAATGAAGAAATTGGTGGCCGCTGTTTGAAGATTGAAAATGGGTTGTCTCAGAGAGTTTGAGATGGGTGTTGCCCTGTAATCAGAATTAAGAGATATGGAAATGGATTGGAGCTGGTGATTGAAGCCCTGTTGATAAATGGAATGAATTGAAGTAGATGTATGTTAGGTTTGTTACGGTGGCAGAAGAGAGGCTGAAATTGGGCTGGAAATCTGATAAACGGCCGAAACTCCACGGCTTCCGACCCGGCGAGTTAACTCGGCGATGACCGATTCAGCAGATTCAGCCGGTCTAACTCAGCTCAGTCAGACGAGTCAGCCACCTAGGGAGCTGACTTATAGCTGACTCGTCTAGCTGACTCTTCCTTCCCTTGACTTCCCTTGACCGTTGACTGACGACTGACCGTTAAGTTTGACCTTTGACCGTTAGTCCTAACGGAGGACCGGACGGAATATTCCGTCGAATATTCTCTTGACGGAGAAATTTCTTGTGCGGCCCGGCGGTGTTTTTCCGCCACAATCCCGGTTTTAGGCGACCAAAATTCCAGAATTTTCTATGGACTTCTCTCATGGGTGTGAAGACTTGGGCTAGGAATTGGATGGAGAATTGGACTCAAATTTGGAAAGAGAAGGTGGAAGAGTTGAGAAAAGCTTGGAATTGGAAATTGAATTGCTAAAGGAAAAGGATTCTACTCCTTAGAAGATTTGGAGAATATTGAAGCCTATAAATAGAGAAGTTTTCTACAACTTCTACACATCTCTCTACACATCTCTATACACACAATTCTTTTCTTTTCTTATTCTTTGTGTGAACTTTTAACATGAGTAGTTAATTTTATTGATTGAGGATGAATTCCTAGTTTTTAAACATATGATTTAAGTTTTTATTTTCAAATTCTATCTTGAAGTTTTTCACATAATTATCGATTGTTTTTACTAATAGGAGTGATCTTAAAGACATTCATGATTGATTGATAGATTGTTTAGAATGCATGCTAAATTGATTTGTTAGTTTAATCTAAAGCTAGTGAAAGTTAGGAGATAAGTAATCGTTTCTTGACTCTTTACATAAGTAGCAAACACGAGACCTTGCGGAGGGATTCCGTGGAGCAATTGTGTGTAGGCAACGTTAGCAAGTGGACCTTGAGCTAAGAGTCTAACTACTAATATCAACCTAAGAAATTCACAAAACCTAATGCATGAGCCAAGTTACATCTAGGTTGAGCTAATTCTAGGTGGCTTGGTGATTAGAATCCCAGTAGTCGAGAACTTCCGTGTCCAGGTGATACAAGGGATTTAGGGGTTTAGCACCTGGAGCTAGAATGCTTACCTACGGTTGGTGATAATTTGTGACTAATAACAAGTAGAAGAGAACATAACTTGATTCATTGTTTCGTAACGAAGAAGGATTCCTTGATCTTGTCTCTCTTATTGCTTTCAACTTTACCTTTTAATTGTTTTGTTTATTTTCTTTGCTTTTTACACCCCCCTTTCGTGACAACTTTTACAACTAGAATCTCGTGCTCCTCGTGGATCGACCTTGACTACCCTATATTACTAGTTAATTAGGTAGTAAAGTATTAATTAATTTGTTGTGGTTACGACACGCATCAATGTACCCTTCATTTTTTTTATAATGGTAGCAAGTTGTGACTGAGAACTTGAAGCCATATCTTTTTCAATGTGCTTGGGATGTATCTTCTGCCAAAGATTTATAACCAGATGGTTACCGTGAACTAGAGTTTCCGCACAATGACCAAATAAATGACAAGATATATTACTCCCTCCGTTCCATTTTAGATGATGTTTTAGGGTTATTTTCTTGTTCCACAATACTTGAATGTTTTCATATTTTTCCAAAAAACTACCAATAATACCCTAACATTTTGTCTTGGAACTATAAGTTTATTTTAAAAGCACTAATAGCAATTAATGTTTGAAGACTTTTTATAAGGGTATAGATGGAAAATCTTGACATCTCTCACCATTTCTTAATCTGCGTGAAAACTCCAAGAACATCATCTAAAATGGAACGGAGGGAGTATTAACTAGAATAACTCTTGTATATCTCTGACAACTAATTGGTAGTAACCTATTGGAGGTAACTTTCCTTAATTTTCCTTGACCCAATCTTTGAAAAGATGCATAAAATCTCGGCCTAAGAAATGGCTTTGATTCTGGAGGAATAAATTCAAATTTTTGATTTACCAAAATTTGCGCTCTCCATAATTCGGATACTCCAAAATTATCCTTATCTCATTGCATCTGGTACTGATCCAAGAAATCTTGATCTGATGCTTTGATCAAACTGAAAAGATACTCATCTTTTTCCAAACAGGAATTTGTTTGAATAGTTATTAAGTAGATAAAACTAATCATACAACTTAGGAAAATTGCTAAAAGCACGACTGCTACAACCACAATGACTCTCTTCAATATGCTCATTTTGAACACTAAGCTTCTTGAAGATGACACGACTGTCCAGAGAGGTAAGAGATGGTAAAAAACTGCTACAAAAACATGATTGTTTAAGCTTTCCATGGAGTACACTGATGTTGCAAATCAAACATAATTAGTTATCCATAAAAAGAAAAATGCAAAGATTTAAAAATTTTGAAAAAAAAAAACTTCTTAAAAGAACGAGTTAACCAACTAGATCTCAATCAGGCATCCTTGCAATTAGATAAGCTCGAACAGTATTACACGGGAAAAGTCAATCGAGTCGATCGATTGAATCATATCATATATTTTGTATCATTTTTTTTGTAATATACTAAACTGAAACCTAACGTAAATGTGCAATTTGATAAAAAAATTGGAAATATAGATTCTCTTTCTCATGTGTACGATTGCTTCTCTTTGTTTAATTCCTTGTTGAAGCCGAAATTTCTAGCCCTTATTCTTGTTTTATTCCCCTGAACGGCTCTCTTTCCTACCGAATTTTGGCTATCTTCACCGGGTTTTGTGCCAACTTTTCTCCATGGATTCGAATCCCTATCTCTTTCTTCGTATTCTTTTTTCTCTGAATCTCCATGGATCACACTTACAACAGACTTAGCATCACAGAATTCACTGTTTATGCAATTGCATCACCATCACTTACAACAGACTTAGCATCAGCGATAATGTAATGACCCGGCCCTCCACCGATACTAGCATCAGCAGTAATGTAATGACCCGACTCTCCACCGATACTGTCCCCACTTAGCCACAGCGATTATCCGGCAGTGTGGGGTTTTAACGGGCATCGCTCGCGTAATCCAGCCAGAAACTTTCCGTATGGTCACCCATCCCCCGGATTGCTCCCGCCGTAGCACGCTTTAATCGCAAAGTTTTCTGCCAACTCGGAGCCAATTGTCTTCGAAAAGGCCTCGGTATAATGCGAGACGTTCTTTGTCTCTTGTGAGAGCGTGATTCCGCATAATCGCCAAAGATACTCCCCCACCCTAGCACAAGCGAACGGCCCCTAGTTGTATCCCAACTAACACCGATATTGTTCCCACTTACCCACCGGCGGTTATTCTGTGTGTGGGATTTTTAACAAGACACTACTATGGTTATCAAAGCAGACAGCCTTCCGTAGAGGTCAACCATCCTGTGACTACTCCCGGTCGAGCACACTTAACTGAGAAGTTTTTTTCCCACAACTCAGTCAAGCTAACCCATCATTCCCTGGTGTTATGAAAGGACAAATCATTACTTATATTCCATTCGGCCAACCACTCCCGAATCGGGGTATTACAGATAAGGACAACAACCATCAAAGTACCAATCTCTCCAGTCAAAACATGAGAAACCAAACGACAACAATTACAACAATCAATCTCAATCTCTCCACCAATTTCACTAAAGATGAAAAAGTTCAACCTTCGAACTGCTTCCCCTGTAACTGCAGTCCCGACTACAATTATAACTGAAAACCTAGCTACAACAACATCAATATGCTTCACCACCCTTCCAGGATTCCTTTACATAATCACACCACTTTACAACCAACCCAAACCCAACATTGCTAAACCGCCTGATAAAACCACCTCTTCAACCACCTATTCTCAACCCCATCTAATCAAGTCCTAATTAAACTACACTATTACTCATTTCCTAAGGACTAAGTATCTCTGATATGATCAGGTAAGACTCAAACCTTTTTTGTTTTTGCTAGATCTAATATCCCTAATGAATGATAATCCTACAAACTTGAATACTAGTACTATCATCCACCCTAACCAACCCAATTTCATAATTTTCACATCTTGGGCATTTGATTTACAACCAATTTTTCACAAATGTAAACATTCATTCATACACTATCATCATGATCATCTGTAACTTCAAGTTTAGCATTCTTAAACATTCCCATGAGTTTAAAACCTCAAAAAAATATCCAAAAAGTTAAATTATTTGAAATTATTAACACAAAAAGTAGCATTATTGTCCCCACTCAGTACATAGATTTGTGTATTACCTGTTTAGAAAGAAATGGGTCTCGCTTGGTCAAACATTCTCGTATATCCCGGTTTTCCGAATAGATTGTCTCCTGGTTGCTCTTTCCCGGTCGAACAGGGGTAGGATCTCTGTTTCTATCTCTCACAAAGTGTGTACTTCTGCCGGTGCTGGTGGCTCTGGTACTCCAACCGGCATCAGTGCCGGTCTTATTGGTGGCTGCATTACTTGATCTTGTCCTGGTGGATTTACCTCTCCATACCATGCATTTCCCATAGCGGCCACCTCAGCTGCAATTCGGCCAACCATTAGACACAACATGTCAAGTTGTGGAAAAGCAATTGCATGAGGAGGAATGAGAATAATAGAATTTTTCGAATCTCAGATCTAACGGGTGCTGGCATAACATTAACAAAGAATCCTTGGCGCACTCCATCAGTGACAACATATCGATCCCCAACAAGCACTACACCTTCGTTTATCACAAATTTACCAACTTGGGGATGCGCACCATACACAGCCCATCCATCTGATGCACTCCAAGCATGCCCTGGTTCACGACTCACTGATTCTGGTATGGATCTATCTTCAATACTTTCAGCAGAAATGTCATTTACATATCCAATAGCACCACTGCCACTTCTAGTCTCAGTCTCACTATTATGGAAGATCTATGTATCTATACTACCACCACCACTACTACCCCCTATTCATAAACACTATTCCGATCATACATCCGCTTTCAATCTTTACCCTTCGATTATAGCGCAAATTCTCCCGGCCAGATTGAAATTATTGTATAATTGATTGCCTCTCGACCATTTAGAAAAACAATTCCATAAGGAAAACTAGAGATGGGGTAATTGGGGTTCTACCAACTCAATGTATGATCTTGCAATATCTCTTGTGTTTCCTCAACAATCCATTCTTTACTGGCTAACACTCGAGGCATGGTTTCGGAAATTTCGAAAGAAATAAGTCTCTCTCTCTCGTGTTTTTTTCTGAGATGAAGAAGAAAAATAAAATGAAGAGTTGGCTCTTCAATACTAATTTTATATTGAAGAGGAGAGTAAGAGACTCTCTTTTTCTACCGCCAAGAGTAAATGACCCATTTTACTCTTGCAAAACTCTCCATACGACACATTAATGAGACACATCCCTCATCAGTCATGTCCTTGGACTATAAAAGAGATCATCATGCATATAAACCATTTTTAAAAGGTTGCATCAAGAGGTCTGCACCACTTGGCATGCCTAAGAAATATGCGACATATAACTTAGCCATTTCTGATTCTACATGTGCTCTTAGTACATGCCTAACCCTATTAACTCGAAATTATTTTCTCTTGGGCTTTTTGAAATTTGATATCCATACAACCCGCATCCATTCTCCAAAAAGTTTGGTCAACAAAACCTCAACGAATCATCTCTCTCCGATCACATAGGTCTCAAGTCTAAGGTACGTACATTAAAAAGTTTGCTACAAATTACAGTTATTGTCCAAACTCCTCAACCTATCAATAACACAAACAAGCTTTCTATGACAGTCTTGACGACCGAGATGCACGGGTACGATGTTCTCAATCCTCATAGTATGATTGGGAAAATTGATACTTGGTTAGAAATAAATCTCCAAACCTTTGTTGACTCACTTAAACCTTATTTTAACCACATTCTCAGGACATCTATAGTACCATGTAATAGGTTAAACAAGTTCACCAGGATGAATCACGGGCTAACCAAAACTCTTATTTGAAATTCTCAAAGGTTGTCTTTAGTCGTATACATATCCTTCTCACAAGGCTGGTTAGTAGTCATTTGTATCGATAGTCAACAACAGAACTTCAGATGGACTCACTCAGGAACCACATGGATCATGTACTTGGGTGGAGGATGACATTGGCTCATTGGGTTCCCCTCCCTTCCTCTAGCAGCTAGTGGTACAAGTCTCGCATCCTACATGAGAAGGTCAATATTACAATTCAAATTAAAGTTATTACCAATACCACTCACTACATCCAAACCCTCTTCGTCATCGTCAACCACATCCATTTATCCATCTCAACCAAAACTCAGTGAGTTCCACCTCTAGAACTAAACCTAATGAAGTTGTGTATAACCTTGTTGATAAAATGGACTCCTCCCAAAATATCCCAGAAGACCTTTTTCCTAAAGTTTTTATTAACTATAAAAACATAACCCCCAAAAAGGAAATAAAGTTGGAAATGAGTCTTCATTGGAAGGTTATGTAGAAAAAGCTCTCATGAAACAAGAGTTGTTTCAAGATTAATTAACAACAAGTCTGGGAGCTTAGAAGAGATGTTGAATTCTCTCTTTGGAAAAAGAAAAGGAACTACTATTCTATAAGACTTGGAAGCATAAAAGACTATAGAATTTTTAGACAAGGGGGTACAAGAGGTATTCAACAAACTCATTGTCCTAACTTAAGTTCCTCCCCAAGGCACTGACTTTATAGATGAAACTAACTTTTATGTTGTGAAGATTTGGGTCTTAGTGATGAGGAATACCAAGCACATCATCCAAATATCAAGAACATTCTCAAGCATGCAGAAACTTATCAAGATGCTAAAAATCCTTATGGTAGAGAATTTTTTTGAAGAGCTTTGAAATATGGTATTAATGCCTATGAAACTCCACCATCTCCCACTGGTTAGAATTTACCTATGCTCTCACTGGCATTATATTCTGCAAATTTATCGGATTCTTGATCATCTTGGGCCTCTATGTGAAGACAAAGAACAAAGCAACAGGCAATCTAACATCAACGATCACCCAGCAACCACACCAATCATATCCAATACCCCACCCAAATATCCCATCCCTATAACAAAAAGAAGATCCTATTCACACAAATATGCAGCTGAAGAATTTGCAATTAAGATGAGATTAGCCCAAAGACACATTACTCTAAAGAATATCACAAAAGAACTAGATGGGACTGAGGAATTCATAATTTTTAAAGCAGGTTTACAAGGACCTATAATAAGAGAGATCCCAACTCTAAACCCTGAGGCCTTAGCTTGTCAGAAAAAACACAGGAAAATTAGTGAAGGCTGATCGCTGTCGTAAGCGTCAAAAATAAATTACACTTTCTTACTACTCAAAATATATAATGAAGCAAGGGCAAGAAAGGATCGTTCCCACGAGAGAGGTCTAGGTTGTCAAATTGTTTCGGTTTCCTATAAATAACAGGAGGTTTCTTTGATTTTTATATACTAAAATAAAATAAAAGCAAAGCAAAGAAATAAATCACGTAATTCAATGAGGTGAAAATATTGGATAAAGGTTTCATCTTCAATTGTAAACAAGTTTTTTGAATATATGAATAGAATTCGTATTTAATCTCGCTATCATCAAAAGCCTTAGAATACCTTATTGCAAGAATACTCTGTAAATTTCCTAATTCATCACACACACATTAGAAGTCGCGTATGTGAATTCTACCTAAAGAATAACCTAATGCCTTGTGCTAATTAAGTTCAATTCCTAGGAGCATTAAGTTTCAGAAATAGGCTAATCAATGCAATTGAAATACATTGCGCAACCAATTCGAACAAAGGTCAATGTATACATATGACTACAAGGATGTATCACTACAAACCATAATCATATCATGCTACTCGTATTCAAGGTTATCACTCGATGAAAACCCTAAAATAGCTATAGATATGGATGTGAGTTCAATCAATTCTAGACTTAACTAAACAAACATTCAATCATATTGCAATACGTCAATCATGCAATTATTATAACCCGTAGAAATCAAACGATAATATTGAGAGAAAACTAATTCATAGAATCCATAACTTGTTTTCAAAATCCAACTACATCTTCAACCAATAATAAAAACTTAGTTACTTGTGTTTTTGGAAATCATCATAGAAAGCAAAGAAGAACTATCATGTGAAACCCTAGAAAACAAGTAGAAGTCTCCCTAATGGAGATATATCTAGGTTTAAAGAAAGACTTTTCTATTTATATGCTTCTCCCATTCCAAAAGGATGCTCTTTCCAATATTAGGTCAAATCTTCTCAAAACCCATCTCCAAGTGGTCCACCAAGCCCATGTGTGAAAATAAGTCTCTGAAAATTTTGGGTCCAAAACGGGTCGCCGGATTGATGACGCCATCATCGGAATCCGGTCACCGGTCGCCGGAATTTGTCGCCGGAAAATTATCTCCGGTCACCTGAATGATCGGAAACTATCACCAGACATTTCTACACTTCCAGTATCTCAACTCGCTTCTCTCGCAATTCAAACATTCACAAAATACCATCTAAACCAATTCCTTGTTCTTGCGAAAACGTACCCAAAAAGCGTAGCTCCAAACTCATATATGCCGCGGCCGAGTCATGCATCCAACACATACCCCTTCGTGATTCACTGAAATATTATGATCCCCACTTTCGGTTCCGAAATCTGCACCCGGAAGTAGCACCACCGCCTCGCCATTTCTGTTTCGCACACTGCAGCTTTGGTTGTCGAATCTATTTCAGGCCATACTTTCACAATCCAAAACCACCAATGCTGCAGATCCCAATATCAGCTCTACCCAATTCCATTCATCAAGCACAGGCTACACTTACTGCAATCTCCCATTTTTTTCAGTTCAGGCCTGCAGCATACTAGCATTCATCTCTTGCTTCTGCTCCAAACTCATCTGCACTTCCCTGCACAGTTCTGGATCCCATACATTATCAGCAGCAGACCAATCCCATTCCGTCCAGCACCACCAAACACCAGAGCCATTGCTTCTTAGCTGCAGCAAAACACCACTGCAACTCCCATGTGCAGCTCTGAACTCTTACCTGCAACATCAACACCACTGCAACACCAATGCTGCAACTGCAACAAACCTGCAACATGCCTCTTTAACTGCATTGCTTCAGTACCTCCTTCTCCTCAGCTTGAATCACCAGCAACCAAGAGTCCAAGACCCAGTTCCTCCACCTACATGCCAACTGCAAGATCCAACGACAACCAAATATGTTTCCTTGATTCTCTCATCAATAAGCAAGTACACCAGCTCCACTCATTATAACTCAAGTTAACTCACTGTATTCATTTCATCTCATTCTCTGCCTTCAACATAACTCCAACAACACTTGATCTTAACCAGCAACAACTTCTATCTCAGGACAAAACAGCATCTCATAGTCACCACTGCACAACATAACCACCAGAAATTACATCATTCCTCTTCTACCATGTTCTTCCATATGCAACATCATTCGCAATTCATACAAGCCACCTAACCTGCACCGCATCACACATTATCCCATCTTGATCGCGAGACATTCCGCCTGTATCATGTTCAGCTAGCAACCAACCTGGAGCGGCAACACCAAACTCGTCTCCATTACAGCTCAGTTCAACCCCAACTGCATTACTTGCACAACCTCCAATTATTCCGTACACCATACTCCAGCTACAGCCACGTTTCAACTTCGCATACAGCAGCAACATATTCTTAAGCTCACATCCAAGAGAATTGTATGCAACTTCTCACCTATTGAAGCTCCACAAACTCTAGCACATCTGTTGCACCCCATTCCTGCAGTCACAATCCTCCGGCAGAATCACTTGCGCACTGCATCTCGGGCCAACTAGTCCACCTGCGTCGACTCCATTTCATTTAACCTTCACAGTTCAATCTATCCAACCTCGGTTCATCCAGTGCTTGCGCTCTCGGTTCAAGACTAATCTCAGCTGCACATATCCAATTTCACAGTTGTATCTTCTCCATTATGGCAGCAACAACACTTCAGTTCTCACCATTTTCTCTTGCTTTGCGTTTTGAACTTCGTCGAGATCATCTCAACTTCGACCATTGCTTGTTTGCATAGAATCGGTTAACCACTCGCCTAGCCTTCGAGGCGTCACCACCCGAACCATCTCCTTCCGTTCTCCTCGGCTCATTGCCAAAATCAAACCCATTAGCTTCTCTGTAGCTAACTCCATCTTCATAGTCTTGAGATTGAACCCAGCTTCCTCTTGTTCCAGCTGCAGATTACCTCACCGTTTCAGCTCATAACCACCAGTATCCGCCAACTCGCATCCATCAGCATTACTTTACTTTACGGTTCCAAAGATCATCTTCTCTAATCCAGGGCCCTCAACTCAATCTAAACACCCAACAGACCCCACGGCTACAAACTTCGATCCCTACTAGCTCTCAAGTGCTCTCACTAGTCCTCCGTACGCACCTACATACCCATGGCTAGCTGATAGCAAACCTGGAGCAGCACCAGGTCGTGACTGAAGTTGAATGTGTAAAACTGGTGGCTCAAGCTTTTTGTCGAACAACTGCAGTGCGTGTAGTAAACTGACCATGGCTAGGCACTTGCTGTATATTGGAGATAGCACAACTCCTTCCCTGCAAAGATTTCACATTCAATCACCAACCCATTCATTTATCGAGCCACTGATTAATTCGAACACTCAACAAAACCCACGGCTACAAACTTCTCTCGACCGAATTCATGCTCCGTAACTTGACAAACTCGCCCATAACCACCACGGATAATACCCTATTTTGCTCTTGGTTGGTTTAATGGAGCTGTTGATCTCTGCTCTTTACTCTTCTTCTCTCTCACTCGGCTTTGAAATATGGATGGAAAGTAATGAAGAACAACTGAAACCCCCGATCTGGTTTTAGGGGTATGTAATGGCTGAAAATGCTATTGGCACCCATTGCTCCGATGAAGGCTGCCATACTGAGGTGCCCCTATTTCTAACTTGTATTGATGATGTAGACTGTCCATTTTCCTCGACTGAGTTCCGAATGACTGATTTCATCTTCTTTTGCTCCGAATGACTCCATTGCATCTATATAACTCAAAAACACACATAAGATACATAATTTACATGAAAACTCGCAAAGAAAGCATAAACAATATATATAAAATTAGGTGTTTTACGACACCTATCAGATTCACCCACACTTAGACTTTGCTAGTCCTCGAGCAAATCAAACAAAACAATTCTAAAGAATACATACAACTCCGTGTCGTCGAGGCTACGGTCACTTTTAGCATAAATAACAAGCCTTTAAACCACTAGGCGTCCCTAGTGGACGAGTTATAGTCTCGTGAGGGTTTACTAGAGATATACCCACAAAACCTATTTTACCAACTTACTAGTTCTCCGAAATGATAGCATCCAACGCGCTAAGAAGACATAGAGATTCTGCACACTAGTCATAAGAAGTTAGACACATAAATGAACACAATCTCATTCTTAAAAGTTGAGAGAGAAATAACCATTCCTTATCGAAAGAAATTCGGGTTGGAGTGATCGAAAGTCTCGACTCGCCTCACAAGAAAGGGTTTTATGATATTGCTCTCAATAATAAACAGCTTTTTATGGGTCACACATGTTTCCAGTAGTAGGAATGAAGAGAGAATCTGCGACACGTTGAATGGTAGGAAGGCATAACCCTCCGAAATATTTTGAAAACCCACATCTTTTATCATTTTTGAAAACCCATTTTTTCGACGATCTCTTCGAAAGGAAATCAACCACTTAACGAAGGTGGGAATATGCTTACTTACCTCGTATCCGTTCGGCGTGCAAATGCCTAGCACCACTCTCACAAAGATCCATAAAAACGTCTTCGGTCTTCTATCGGTGTCTTCATCTTCGTCTTCGGTCTTCAACTCTTGATGATAATTCTTGAACTTCGTAGAATCTCGACAATGTGATTCTTTCCTCTAATTCCTTGTTGCTTGAAACTTCATTATGGATATTCCTTCTTTCCATTGGCTTTATTAAAAGAATAAAACTAAAACCGAACTATACAAACCCAAAATTTAAATTTTTTTTTTTTTTTTTCTTTTTCTTTTTCTTTTTTTTTTTTGAAATAAGAAATAAAACAAATACAAAATAAAAATAAAATAAAATAATAAAAACTATTAACAAACCTAAACATTTTCTCTTGTTTTTTTTTTTATTTTTATTTTTAAGACAAGAGAAAAATAAAATACAAATAAGATAAAATAAAAACGTAAGTACAAAGGCCATGGTGTAAGTACTTTACCGCTTGATTCTTCACAACTTGTATGTCTTGATATCATAATCTTTCGAACTCTCATCCTTATAATCTTCGCTCTTGTACAATAGTCTTCAACTTATAAAGTCGCTCCTTGTCTTGTTGCTTTACTTGAATCAAATCGCTCAATTAAATATTGTTGCTTGTAAACCTTGAACGTCTTCAACTTTCCTTCAAATTTGTGATGCTCCTCTTGTTGATGATGATAGTGTTTCTATGGACCTGTTGGTGTAGAGAGAGATAAGGCGGATGGTGCTAGCTCGGGAACAAGATTACAAGTGGTATGTAAGTTAGCAATTCGATGTCACCATCATGATTGACAAAATAGCACTCAAGAGATCAAAATAGTGCTTCTATGGTGGGAGGTTGGGTAGCTCACCATTCTACCGGAATTTACGTACGGTGACACACTCTAAAAGCACAAATTTAGACGGGTACAAAGAATTGAAGGTCGGTGCCTCACATTATGTAACATGGGTAGTCTCCACTATAGGGGATCACTACTCTAATACCGAATTAAGTCTGCACCTTATTTGCCACTTTGGCATGGTTAAATCCAACTTTAACTCTCATACAATTGAGAAACCCGATCATGTTCTCTGTCATCTCTAAGTTCAGTCACTCTTATGAGATTCTCGATGTAATCTTAGCGACATGTATACTATGTGACTCTAAACTAACTACAAGTTGGAGTTTTTTTATTCACTATTTCACACAAAAGTTGAAAAAAATTGAAAAATTTACAACGCAAATGCTTAACCACTCCCCCACACTTAAACTTTACATTGTCCTCAATGTAAATTGAATCGTCCAAAGAAAGTCAAGGTGGGAAATCATATAACAATATGCAACAAGAAAAAGTAAAAACAAGACAAGAAAATAAAATAAAAGATGAGGGATACAAAACCTATGGGTTGCCTCCTATGTAGCGCTTGGTTTAAAGTCGTCGGCCCGACTATATCCTTGCAAAAGTCATTCCCCATATACCAATAACCTGAAAAGTTGGGGATCCTTCCATAGAACCTGTTTTGCAAACACTAGCTTCACACAAATATTAGTAAGATAAAACAGAAATGAAGCTATCAACCGATAAAAGTTTCCCCACACTTATTCTTGTCCACACATGGAAGTGTATAAAGAATATAGAAGTCGGGTACTTCCACGGTTTCTTGTTCCATAACCTTCATAGTATGAGAATCAAGTATCTCTAATGGCGGATAACGAGAAACAAAGTCATTCAACAATATTCTCGAAGCACATACATTCAAACCAATAAGAGGTAAAGGAGAAGAAACAATAGGCATAGGGTTAGACAAACCTTGCACAATCTCTTGTATCACGGAATCCTCTTCATCCTTGAAAAACTCAAGTGAATTATTCACCTCATGTATATCGTGGTCCTCTATCAAACCTTGCAACCATTCTTCGTCCGTTTCTGCCGTAACCAAAGTCTCGACATAAACATCATCATTACAATTATTTGCAAGCTCAATTGGGTCTTCCACAATATTGGTCATAACCGTCTCATTCTCAACATACTCCTCTTCATTAGACGCACACCTTGTTGCAAGGAAGTTTTGTAACACACTAGTTTCATCATACTCATGTACCTTTCGAATAGGTGGTTGATCATTATAAAGATCAAGAGTTGAGTCTACTACACTAATGTCATCAAATATTTCCAAAGGTTGGTCCTTTTCAACACAATCATCTTGATCGCAAAAAGACTCCATTGTACACTCCTCGGGGATGTCACCATAAATTGGTTCAAGCGATGTATTTGCATAATAATCATCATCACTATCATAGTCAACATAAGATCGGCTACCACTTCCCAAAGATTGGTCTTTGTAGATAATTTTGCATGTCCTCTTTGTATTCTTCAATGCCTTGTCTTAAAGTGGAAACACTTTTTGAAGCTCTTGGAGTGATCCATCCAAATTTTGAAAATAGTGTTCCATTTGTTGGTAAAGCTCGTTCGACAAAGAAAAAGTAGAATTACTTACTTCAGTATTGTTAGGCCAATTATATTCCCTTTGAATGGGTAGATGATCATAACTACGATCAGAAATTGGGCCAAACATACTATGAGCACATTCGATCGATGAAATTGGTTCCACGCTTGGTTGTCTACGAATTGACTCCATGCTGTCCATAAATTGTTGCATTTCATCTACCAAACAAGAGGAAAAATTAATAGGAGCACAAGTATCATCCCCTCTTTGTGGTTGCTCACTTACATACCCATCGTAAGAAGGTTGGAATGTATGAGAGTAACTAAAAGGGTACGTGGAGTATGGATCATAACCAAAGGATTGATTTTGATTGTACTCCCCGTAAGGGTGATAGTTGTCATATTGTTGAGGTTGAAAGCCGTATTGATTGCTCCAATATGCTCCGTCCATAGAAATTTTTACCTGAAATGAGATTCTCAAAACTCGGTTAAGAACCAAAGAATAAGAAAAAAAAATAAAACTAAACTAAAACAAAAATAAGAAACCAAAAACAAGTGACAACCGCTGCCTCCCCCCGTGGGGCGTTACCAAAATTTGATCACGGTCGTAAGCGTCAAAAAATAAATTACACTTTCTTACTACTCAAAATATATAATGAAGCAAGGGCAAGAAAGGATCGTTCCCACAGAGAGGTCTAGGTTGTCAAATTGTTTCGGTTTCCTATAAATAACACCGGAGGTTTGCTGATTTTTATATACTAAAATAAAATAAAAGCAAAGCAAAGAAATAAATCACGTAATTCAATGAGGTAAAAATATTTGATAAAGGTTTCATCTTCAATTGTAAACAAGTTTTTTGAATATATGAATAGAATTCGTATTTAATCTCGCTATCATCAAAAGCCTTAGAATACCTTATTGCAAGAATACTCCGTAAATTTCCTAATTCATCACACACACATTAGAGCTGCGCATGTGAATTCTATCTAAAGAATAACCTAACGCCTTGCACTAATTAAGTTCAATTCCTAGGAGCATTAAGTTTCAGAAATAGGCTAATCAATGCAATTGAAATACATTGCGCAACCAATTCGAACAAAGGTCAATTACATATGACTACAAGGATGTATCACTACAAACCATAATCATATCATGCTACTCGTATTCAAGGTTATCGCTCGATGAAAACCCTAAAATAGCTATAGATATGGATGTGAGTTCAATCAATTCTAGACTTAACTAAACAAACATTCAATCATATTGCAATACGTCAATCATGCAATTATTATAACCCGTAGAAATCAAACGATAATATTGAGAGAAAACTAATTCATAGAATCCATAACTTGTTTTCAAAATCCAACTACATCTTCAACCAATAATAAAAACTTAGTTACTTGTGTTTTGGAAATCATCATAGAAAGCAAAGAAGAACTATCATGTGAAACCCTAGAAATCAAGTAGAAGTCTCCCTAATGGAGATATATCTAGGTTTAAAGAAAGACTTTTCTATTTATATGCTTCTCCCATTCCAAAAGGATACTCTTTCCAATATTAGGTCAAATCTTCTCAAAACCCATCTCCAAGTGGTCCACCAAGCCCATGTGTGAAAATAAGTCTCGGAAATTTTGGGTCCAAAACGGGTCGCTAGGATTGATGACTTCATCACCAGGAATCCCGGTCACCGGTCACGGAATTTGTCAGAAAAATTATCTCCAGTCACCCGAATGATCGGAAACTATCACCAGACATTTCTACACTTCCAGTATCTCAACTCGCTCTCTGCAATTCAAACATTCACAAAATACCATCTAAACCAATTCCTTGTTCTTGCGAAACGTACCCAAAAGCGTAGCTCCAAACTCATATATGCCGTAGTCGAGTCATGCATCCAACACATACCCCTTCGTGATTCTTTGAAATATTATGATCCCCACTTTCGGTTCAGAAATCCGGCACCCGGAAGTAGCACCACCGCCCCGCCATTTCTCGCTCCCGTTTTAAGCACACACTGCACTTTGGTTGCCGAATCTATTTCAGCCATACTTTCACAATCCAAAACCACCAATGCTGCAGCTCCCAATATCAGCTCTACCCAATTCAATTCATCAAGCACAGGCTACACTTACTGCAATCTCCCATTTTTTTCAGTTCAGGCCTGCAACATACTAGCATTCATCTCTTGCTTCTGCTCCAAACTCATCTCGCACTTTCCCCGCACGATTCGGGATCCCATACATTATCAGAGACCAATCCCATTCTGGTCTGGAAGCACCACCAAACACCGTGAGCCATTGCTTCTTAGTTGCAGCAAAACACCACTGCAACTCCCATGTGCATCTCTGAACTCTTACCTGCAACATCAACACCACTGCAACACCAATGCCGCAACCGCAACAAACCCGCAACATGCCTCTTTAAGCGCATTGCTTCGCATGCCTCCTTCTCCTCCGCCTTGAATCAAAAGCAACCAAGAGTCCAAGACCCAGTTCCTCCACCTACATGCCAACTGCAAGATCCGACGACAACCAAATATGTTTCTTTGATTCTCTCCTCAATAAGCAAGTCCACCAGCTCCACTCATTATAACTCAAGTTAACTCATTGTCTTCAGTTCATCTCATTCTCTGCCTTCAACATAACTCCAACAACACTTGAGCTTAACTAAAGCAACAACTTGTATCTCAGGACAAAATAGAATCTCATAGTCACCACTGCACAACATAACCACCAGAAATTACATCATTCCTCTTCTACCATGTTCTTCCATATGCAGCATCATTCGCAATTCATACAAGCCACCTAACCTGCACCGCATCACACATTCTCCCATCTTGATCGCGAGCCATTCCGCCCGTATCTTGTTCAGCCTCGCAACCAACCCGGGAGAGAAACACCAAACTCGTCTCCATTCTGCGCCTCAGTTCAACCCCAGCTGCATTACTTGCACAACCTCCAATTATTCCGTACACCATACTCCAGCTACATCCACGTTTCAACTTCGCATACAGCAGCAACATATTCTTAAGCTCACAGCCAAGAGAATTGTATGCAACTTCTCACCTATTGAAGCTCCACAAACTCTAGCACATCTGTTGCACCCCATTCCTGCAGTCACAATCCTCCGGAAGAATCACTTGCGCACTGCATCTCAGGCCAACTAGTCCACCTGCGTCGACTCCATTTCATTTAACCTTCATAGTTCAATCCATCCAACCTCAGTTCATCCAGCTGCTTGCGCTCTCAGTTCAAGACTAATCTCAGCTGCACATATCCAATTTCACAGTTGTATCTTCTCCATTATGGCAGCAACAACACTTCAGTTCTCAGCCATTTTCTCTTGCTTTGCAGTTTCAGAACTTCGTCAGCTCATCTCAACTTCGACCATTGCAGCTGCATCGAATCAGTTAACCACTCTTCCTAGCCTTCAGCGTCACCACCTGAACCATCTCCTTCCGTTCTCCTCGGCTCATTGCCAAAATCAAACCCATTAGCTTCTCTGTAGCTAACTCCATCTTCATAGTCTTGAGATTGAACCCAGCTTCCTCTTGTTCCAGCTGCAGATTACCTCACCGTTTCAGCTCATAACCACCAGTATCCGCCAACTCGCATCCATCAGCATTACTTTACAGTTCCAGCATCATCTTCTCTAATCCAGTGCCCTCAACTCAATCGAAACACCCAAAGACCCTACGGCTACAAACTTCGATCCCTACTAGCTATCAAGTGCTCTCACTAGTCCTCCGTACGCACCTACGCACTCCATGGCTAGTCGATAGCAAACCCGGAGCATCACTGTGTCGTGGACTGAAGTTGAATGTGTAAACCGGTGGCTCGGTGTTTTTTGTCGAACAATGCAAAGGCGTGTAGTAAACGACCATGGCTAGGCACTTGCTGTATATTGAGATAGCACAACTCCTTCCCGCGAAGATTTCACATTCAATCACCAACCCATTCATTTATCGAGCCACTGATTAATTCAAACACTCAACAAAACCCACGGCTACAAACTTCTCTCGACTTAATTCATGCTCCAGAACTTGACAAACTCTGCCCATAACCACCACAGATAGTACCCTATTTGCTGCTCTTGGTTGGTTCAGAATGGTGTTTTTGATCTCTGCTCTTTACTCTTCTTCTCTCTCACTCGGCTTTGAAATATGGATGGAAAGTAATGAAGAACAACTGAAACCCCCGATCTGGTTTTTAGGGTATGTAATGGCTGAAAATGCTATTGGCACCCATTGTCTCAGATGAAGGCTGCCATACTGAGGTGCCCCTATTTCTAACTTGTATTGATGATGTAGACTGTCCATTTTCCTCGACTGAGCGTGTTGCAGGAATTCTCTCTTCATTCCTACCTGCACACATGTGTGACCCATAAAAAAGCCGTCTTTTTGAGTGCAATTATCATAAAATCCTTTTTGGTGAGGTGAAGTCGAGGCGAAATGCTTATTGATCGTTTCTCAAACACGCATTCTCTCATTATGGTGTGGTTATTTCTCACTCAATATTTAAGAATGAGAATATGTTCTTTAGTATTTCTAACTTCTTATTACTAGCATGCGTTAAACTCTATGTCCTCATAGCTCCTTGGATGCTTGGGACGCTTGAACGCTTTGAAGTTGTGAGTTTTTAGTTTGATTTGCTCGAGGACTAGCAAAGTCTAAGTGTGGGGGAATTTGATAGGTGTAGAATACATCCTATTTACTATCTATTGTTTATGCTTTCTTTGCTATTTTTCTTGTGAATTTTGTATTTTACGCTTGTTTTGAGTTTTGTAGCTACTATGGAGTCGCACGGAGGAAAAGAAGAAGAAATCACCCAATTGAGCCAAAAGGGCAAAAAAGGTCATTTTACAGACGATTGATATATGGAGCCCGGTTAAGGTTAAGGGGCAACTCTTTTGGAGGAGTACTAAAGCCAGGCCCAGTCAAGGTTAAGGGGATTGATATCAGGGTACCCCTTATCATCTACCGGAAGGGTGCATTTATCGGCTCTCATGATTGGGTGCAAATATCCACCCAAACACTATACCCTAAATCGTTCGAGAAGATTATCTTCTCCTCTTTCCTCCCTTTCTTTGAAATTGAAAGGCGGTCACAATTTCTTTGGAATCGGAGATCGAGAATTAAGAGATGGGTTCGTGGAGAAGATCAAGGGTTTTGATGTTACGGTAGTGAATAGAGAATCGATTCGAAGGAGGGTTTATGGAAGAGTCGAGTTTTGAGATGAATCTTGGCAGAGTTGAAAAGAAATTAGGGTTCGATTCGAGTCTGTATTGAGATAGAACAAGAAATCAGAGATGGCGATGTAATAGGGATGGAGAAAGGAAAGATGGGTTTTGTTCAATTGAGTTAGTAGTTGCTGTGTAAGATGAGTTCGATCTGGAGGTGATGTTAATGGCCGCTGTGGGATGAAGAAGAGATTCAGAGAATCGGGAAATGGGTTCGCTGAGATATGGAAGAGGAATTGATGTTAGGGTTCATATGAGGATTAAAGCTGGCGGTAATGATTCGTGGGCTTGTGGTTGATTTAGCCGAATATTGGTTTGCAAATGTGAGAATGGATTGTTGATAGTGATGAGTGCTTCCATGAACAAGCAGAGAAAGAAGAAGTGGCGTATGTACTGGGTTTTTATTGAACCAAGAAATATGAGAAGAGAACAGGGAGAAGATGAACTTGATGATGGAGAAATTGGATTACAAAGTTGGGAGTTCAATAGAAATGCTGGTTGAATAATTGAGCAGATATTGGTAGAAATGGGTTCTGGAATAATGAAAGAATGGGTCAGTCTGATTCAATTGTTGAAGGCTGTAGCTGAGAAGAACTCAGAGATGAAGAGAGGGTATGTCAGTGCTCTATCTAAGCTGAGGCTGGTGATGCAATGGGTTTGATGGAGTCTGAGGCTCTGTTGCAGGAATGGAAGCTGTTTGAATCAACAATTGTGTTGATTGAGATACCTTAGATGTATGCTAGGAATTACAGGAAATATGAGGCCTGACC
The DNA here is from genome assembly GCA_023531295.1 of Papaver armeniacum. Classification (NCBI taxonomy): domain Eukaryota; kingdom Viridiplantae; phylum Streptophyta; class Magnoliopsida; order Ranunculales; family Papaveraceae; genus Papaver; species Papaver armeniacum. Next base: position 108,717 of record JAJJWW010000660.1, read on the forward strand.
GGTAGGGAAATGCTCTGAGAAACAAAGTAAACTACGTCGGATTTTCGCTCCGACGAGTTAATTCGATCTCTTCAACATTACCGATCCAGACGAGTTCGGTGACCGATCCAGAACCGGTCTAACTCAGCTCAGTCAGACGAGTCAGCCACCTAGGGAGCTGACTCATAGCTGACTCGTCTATCTGACTCGTTCTCCTTTGACTTTGACTGACGGTTTGACCCGTTTGACCGTTAGTCCTAACGGTGGACTGACGGAATATTCCGTCGAATATTCTCCCGACGACAGAAATTTTCAGGTGGCCGACGGCGACTATTCCGGCCGGATTCCGGCCACAAGCCCAGATTCCGTGAGCAAAAATTCCAGAATTTTCTATGGACTCCTCTCATGGGTGTGAAGACTTGGACTAGGAATTGGATGGAGAATTTGGCTCAAATTTGGAAAGAGAAGATGAAGAGTTGAGAAAGACTTGAATTTGGAAGTTGAATTGCTAAAGGAAAAGGATTCTAATCCTTGGAAGAGTATAGAGAAGTTTTCTACATCTTTTACACACCTCTCTACACACACAACACTTTGTGTTTTTGCTTGCTTTTCTAAGATTCTTCTTTTTAATTATTTGTGTGAACTTGAAAATTCTCCTTTTAATAATTATTATTTGTGTGAATTTCAAAAGCATGAGTAGCTAATTTTCTTATTGATTGAGGATGAATTCCTAGTTCTTAATTCATGATTTGAGTTTTGTTTCAATTCTATCTTGAGGTTTTTCACATGATTATCGATTGTTTTTACTAATAGGAATGTTTATTCATTCATGATTGATTGATAGATTGTTTGGAGTGCACGCTAAATTGATTTGTTAATTGATCTATATCTAGTATAAGTTAGGGAATACGTAATCGTTCTCGACACTTTACACAAGTAGAAAACACAAGACCTTGCGGAGGGATTCCGTGGAGCAATTGTGTGTAGAAACAACGCTAGAAAGTGAACCAAGCGAACCGAGTTTAACTACTAGTACTAAACCTAAATTCATAAATCTTAATGCATTCAGGAATTACATCTTGTAAGCGAACCTCGTGGTGGTTCTTTTGAATAGAATCCGATAACTAAGCGGACCTTGTTACTCGCTGAAATTAGGGATTTTGGGGCTAGCTAAGCGGACTGCTATCCTACGGTTGGTGATAATGTGACTTATAACAAGTAGAAAAGAACATAACTTTAATCATTGTTTTGCAACGAAGAAGAATTCCTTGGTCTTGTCTCTCTTATTGCTTTCAACTTTATCTTTTAATTGCTTTGTTTATTTTTTCTTTTGCTTTTTACACCCCCCTTTTAGTGACAAATTTTACAACTAAAATCTCTTGCTCCTCGTGGGAAACGAACTTGACTTCCATTATATTATTTTTAATTGAGTGGAAATATTGATTAATTTGATTGCACCTACGACACGCATCAAATTTTGGCGCCATTGTGGGAGCAACGGGCGATTTTTAGTTGTTTTTGTTTTTCTTTTTGCTTTATTCTTGCTTTGTTAGATTCTATACCGTATCTAACTTAGTTTTCGAGAATCTTATTTCGGTGCTATACCTTTGGTGAATGCTTAAAGAGGGCAGACCGAGTCCAATACGTCTTCGATCGGGCACTCAACTAAAGGATTTCATTCGTGCGGTTAACACTCCACTTCCTCCGTCTTCATCAAGTGATTTCGGACAAAGAGGAAGAAACGATGGGTGATCGTACACTCAAGGACCTAGCTTCTCACAGCTTGATATACAACAATGGTGTATCCAAACTAACTCAAACTTCGAGATCAAGCCGGGGTTGATTAGAGAGTTACCAAAGTTCCATGGCATGGTGAATGAGGACCCAAACAAACATCTTATGGACTTCTATACCATAGTTATGGCCATGCTTCCACCGGAGACTAATGTGGATGGAGCAATGTTGAAAGCTTTCCGTTTTCTTTGGAGGGCAATGCTAAGGAATGGTTATATTATTTGCCTTCCTAAGTATCACAACATGGAATGGGATGAAGAAACTTTTCCTCGAGAGATATTTTCCCGCATCCAAAGCTACTCAAATTCGCAAGGAGATTTGTGGATTGAAACAACAAGTGGGAGAATCATTGTATGAATGTTGGGAGCGATACAAGAGGTTGGTGGCAAGCTGTCCACACCATCAATTTAGTGACGTTATGATACTCCAATACTTCTACGAAGCTCTCAACCCAAGTGATAGGTCTCTTCTTGACGCCGCGGGTGGTGGTGCACTAATGAACAAGACGGTGACCCAAGCCACCGAGTTGATTGAAAGCATGGCGGCAAACTCGCAACAATTCTACACGAGAGATGAACCCATGGTTAGGCGAGTGCATGAAGTTAGTGATTCATCATCACATCTTGATCAAAGAATGAGTAACATGGAGATAATGATTCAAAGGATGGCCGCGGTTATTATTAGGATAATGAGACCGAACAAGTGAATGCTTTATATCCAAATCAAAGGCCAAGGTACGATCCATACTCGAATACTTACAATCCCGGTGGAAGGATCATCCTAACTTTAGATATGCAAATAAGCAAGCGGCGGCTCCTAATCCATATGAGCAACAAGGTGGTTTCCAACAATCACGTTTTCAACCTCAACAACAATTCCAACCTCAAGTGAAGGAACAAGGATCTTCGATAGATGATAAGCTTAATGTCATGATGCAAAGTATTACGTCATTGTTTCAACAAAATCAACAAAAGACCGATTCGGCAATCAAGGATTTACAAATTCAAGTGGGGCAATTAGCGACCGATGTGAACTTATTGAAAGCGCAAGCGTCCACAAAACTTCCTTCACAACCATTTGTTAATCCAAGAGAGAGCGTTAATGCGATTACTTTGAGGAGTGGGAAACAAGTGGAGCAACCAAATCAACAAGATAAGGTGTATGATGAGAAAGAGGAAATTGAAACCGCACCAAAGGAGAAAACATCTCCAACCAACCAACCCGAGGAGACGGTTCCTACTTTCACAACTCCACCCCCGTTCCCTAGCCGATTTGCCAAGTCAAAGAAAGACTTGGAATACATGGATATTTGGGAGATCTTTAAGAAAGTACAAGTCAATATTCCACTCATAGAAGCTATTCGTCAAATTCCTCGTTGTGCAAAGTTCTTAAAGGAGTTGTGCATGAAAAAGAAAAGGTTGAAAGGGAATGAAGTCATGAGTGTGGGGGAGAATGCTTCGGCTTTTATTCTCAAGAAACTCCCACCAAAATTAAAGGACCCCTTAGTTTCAATATACCTTGCACAATTGGTAAAACAAGGTTTACTCGAGCTTTGCTAGATTTGGGAGCATCGGTTAATGTTATGCCTTCCTCGATTTATGATTCTTTGAATCTTGGTCCTCTTAAAGAGACCGGGGTAGTTCTTGAACTTGCTAACCGATCTAATGTTTACCCGAAAGGGATTGTTGAGAATGTTTTGGTGCAGGTTAATGAGCTTGTATTTCCGGCCGATTTCTATGTCTTAGACATGAATGATGAGAATTCTTCCAAGTCTACACCTTTGCTATTGGGTAGACCATTCTTGAGCACCACGAACAAAGATTGATGTCCAAAATGGCACCTTGACTATGGAGTTTGATGGTACACTCATCCACTTCAATATCTTTGAGACAACGCGATACCCTAGTGATGTGAAATCATGTTTTCCGTGAAAGAGATTGATCCAGGGCTAATGAATCTTGCAAAAAGCTAAGTCGGGCCGTCGACTTTAAAACAAGCGCTTAATGGGAGGCAACCCATAGGTTTTGTATTTCTTATCTTTTTGTTTTTTGTTATTTCTTTTTCTTGTTCCTTATCATGTTAAAATTTCCCACCTTGACTTTACTAGGAGGATTCAATTACATTGAGGACAATGTAAGGTTTAAGTGCGGGGGAGTGGTTAAGCATGTTTTTAAAACAAAAATTACAAAAAAATTTAAAAAGTTTGAAAAAAAAAAAAAGTTTTACATAAAAACTCCAACTTTTAAAGATTTTAGAGTCACTAGCATATTTCTAGGTATGTTTACATAGAGATTTTGACCGACATAATTGAACTTGGAAATGTTAGAGAACTACATTCGGATTTTTGCTTGTTTGAGTGTTAAATAATGGATTTAATCATGCCGGTGATGCGAATTTGGTGCAGGGAGAAGGGCATTATTAGAGTTGCTGATCAATCATTAGTGGAGACTACCCGTATTCATATCATGTGAGGCACCGACCAGAAATTTTTCCATCTACTAAAGATCTTCTTTTGAGTGTGTGTCACCATACGTTAATTCCGGGTAGAATGGTTAGCTACCCAACCTCCCACCAATAGAAGCACTACTCTTGATCTCTTGAGTGCTAATTTTGTCAATCATGAGGGTGACGTCTATAGATGAAAGCCTCCTTCTTGTAGTTCGATTTGCAGTTAGCACCATTCTCTCTCTCGACAACAACGGATCCATAGAAACACATTCATCATCAACAAGGAGCGACATCAAAATCTACAAGGAAAGTTGGAAAAGTTTAAGGTTTACAAGCAATGGAATGAGAAAAAGAGCAAATTTCAAATACAAGTAAAGCAACATACAAATGAGCGGATTTTACATATATGTTGAAGACTTACAATACAATGAGGTAATTTTATATCAAAGTATGAAGACTTATTCATAAAAGCGAAGAAAATTAAAAGGTGAGAATTTTTGAAGTTTATGATTTCAAGACGATACAAGTTGTGAAGAATCAAGCGGTAAAATACTTCTCCCACGGCCATGGTTTATTTTTTTTTGTTTTTTATTTCTCTTGTTTCAAAAAAAAAAAAAAAAAAAAAAAAATTGAAAAAAAAATTGAAAAAAAAAAAGAGAGAAAAACAAGAGAAATATTTGTTCTTATTTTTATTTAATGAGCCGTGGGGAAGGAAAATTTATAAGGAGGTTTCAAGCGACAAGGATTTAAGGTAAAAAGGTTACAAATTGTCAAGGATTTGTGAAATTCGAGAGTTTATCATCAATAGTTGAAGACCAAGGAGATCAAGACGAGGAGCGGAAGACGTTTCTATTGGATGCCGTGAGAGTGGTGTTATCATAATTGGCGATCGGATGTGAAGGTGAGTAAGTAATCTCATCCTCAATAATAAATGGTTGATTTCCTTTCTTAGAGATCGTTAGAAAAATGTTTTTCAAAATATTAAAAGATGTGGGTTTTTCAAAATTTCTAAGTTATCTTTCCCATCATTCAACGTGTTGCGGTGAATTCTCTCTTCATTCCTACCGCACACATGTGTGACCCATAAAAAAGCCGTCTTTTTGAGTGCAATTATCATAAAATCCTTTTTTGGTGAGGCAGAAGTCGAGGCGAAATGCTTATTGATCGTTTCTCAAACACGCATTCTCTCATTATGGTGTGGTTATTTCTCACTCAATATTTAAGAATGAGAATATGTTCTTTAGTATTTCTAACTTCTTATTACTAGCATGCGTAAAAATCTATGTCCTCATAGCTCCTTGGATGCTTGGGACGCTTGAACGCTTTGAAGTTGTGAGTTTTTAGTTTGATTTGCTCGAGGACTAGCAAAGTCTAAGTGTGGGGGAATTTGATAGGGTGTAGAATACATCCTATTTACTATCTATTGTTTATGCTTTCTTTGCTATTTTTCTTGTGAATTTTGTATTTTACGCTTGTTTTGAGTTTTGTAGCTACTATGGAGTCGCACGGAGGAAAAGAAGAAGAAATCACCCAATTGAGCCAAAAGGGCAAAAAGGTCATTTTACAGACGATTGATATATGGAGCCCGGTTAAGGTTAAGGGGCAACTCTTTTGGAGGAGTACTAAAGCCAGGCCCAGTCAAGGTTAAGGGGATTGATATCAGGGTACCCCTTATCATCTACCAGAGGGTGCATTTATCGGCTCTCATGATTGGGTGCAAATATCCACCCAAACACTATACCCTAAATCTGTCGAGAAGATTATCTTCTCCTCTTTCCTCCCTTTCGCCTGAAATTGAAAGGCAGTCACAGCTGCTGGAATCGAGATCGAGAATTAAGAGATGGGTTCGTGGAGAAGATTGAAGGGTTTTGATGTTACAGCCGTGAATAGAGAATCGATTCGAAGGAGGGTTTATGGAAGAGTCGAGTTTTGAGATGAATCTTGGCGAGTTGAAAGAAATTAGGGTTCGATTCGAGTCTGTATTGAGATAGAACAAGAAATCAGAGATGGCGATGTAATAGGGATGGAGAAAGGAAAGATGGGTTTTGTTCAATTGAGTTAGTAGTTGCTGTGTAAGATGAGTTCGATCTGGAGGTGATGTTAATGGCCGCTGTGGGATGAAGAAGAGATTCAGAGAATCGGGAAATGGGAAATGGGTTCGCTGAGATATGGAAGAGGAATTGATGTTAGGGTTCATATGAGGATTAAAGCTGGCGGTAATGATTCAGGGGCTTGTGGTTGATTTAGCCGTGCTATTGGTTTGCAGTTGCAGAATGGATTGTTGATAGTGATGAGTGCTTCCATGAACAGCAGAGAAAGAAGAAGTGGCAGAAGCAGCTGGGTTTTTATTGAACCAAGAAATATGAGAAGAGAACAGGGAGAAGATGAACTTGATGATGGAGAAATTGGATTACAAAGTTGGGAGTTCACTAGAAATGCTGGTTGAATAATTGAGCAGATATTGGTAGCAATGGGTTCTGGAATAATGAAAGAATGGGTCAGTCTGATTCAATTGTTGAAGGCTGTAGCTGAGAAGAACTCAGAGATGAAGAGAGGGTATGTCAGTGCTCTATCTAAGCTGAGGCTGGTGATGCAATGGGTTTGATGGAGTCTGAGGCTCTGTTGCAGGAATGGAAGCTGTTTGAAGCAACAATTGTGTTGATTGAGATACCTTAGATGTATGCTAGGAATTACAGGAAATATGAGGCCTGAATTCGGCCGGGAAATGTCGGAGAAACAAAGTAAACTCTGTCGGATTTTCTGCTCCGACGAGTTAATTCAGTGCCGGCGATTACCGATCCAGACGAGTTCGGTGACCGATCCAGAACCGGTCTAACTCAGCTCAGTCAGACGAGTCAGCCACCTAGGGAGCTGACTCATAGCTGACTCGTCTATCTGACTCGTTCTCCTTTGACTTTGACTGACGGTTTGACCCGTTTGACCGTTAGTCCTAACGGTGGACTGACGGAATATTCCGTCGAATATTCTCCCGACGACAGAAATTTTCAGGTGGCCGGCGGCGACTATTCCGGCCGGATTCCGGCCACAATCCCAGTTTTCCGGCGAGCAAAAATTCCGAATTTTCTATGGACTCCTCTCATGGGTGTGAAGACTTGGACTAGGAATTGGATGGAGAATTTGGCTCAAATTTGGAAAGAGAAGATGAAGAGTTGAGAAAGACTTGAATTTGGAAGTTGAATTGCTAAAGGAAAAGGATTCTAATCCTTGGAAGAGTTGGAGAATATTGAAGCCTATAAATAGAGAAGTTTTCTACATCTTTTACACACCTCTCTACACACACAACACTTGTGTTTTTGCTTGCTTTTCTAAGATTCTTCTTTTTAATTATTTGTGTGAACTTGAAAATTCTCCTTTTAATAATTATTATTTGTGTGAATTTCAAAAGCATGAGTAGCTAATTTTCTTATTGATTGAGGATGAATTCCTAGTTCTTAATTCATGATTTGAGTTTTGTTCCAATTCTATCTTGAGGTTTTTCACATGATTATCGATTGTTTTTACTAATAGGAATGTTTATTCATTCATGATTGATTGATAGATTGTTTGGAGTGCACGCTAAATTGATTTGTTAATTGATCTATATCTAGTATAAGTTAGGGAATACGTAATCGTTCTCGACACTTTACACAAGTAGAAAACACAAGACCTTGCGGAGGGATTCCGTGGAGCAATTGTGTGTAGAAACAACGCTAGAAAGTGAACCAAGCGAACCGAGTTTAACTACTAGTACTAAACCTAAATTCATAAATCTTAATGCATTCGGGGAATTACATCTTGTAAGCGAACCTCGGGGTGGTTCTTTTGAATAGAATCGATAACTAAGCGGACGTTACTCGGTGAAATTAGGGATTTTGGGGCTAGCTAAGCGGACCTGCTATCCTACGGTTGGTGATAATCCTGTGACTTATAACAAGTAGAAAAGAACATAACTTTAATCATTGTTTTGCAACGAAGAAGGATTCCTTGGTCTTGTCTCTCTTATTGCTTTCAACTTTATCTTTTAATTGCTTTGTTTATTTTTTCTTTTGCTTTTTACACCCCCCTTTTAGTGACAAATTTTACAACTAAAATCTCTTGCTCCTCGTGGGAACGAACTTGACTTCCATTATATTATTTTTAATTGAGTGGAAATATTGATTAATTTGATTGCACCTACGACACGCATCACTCACCCATAATACTTCCAATTTTTGTAACGGCAGCTACATTCATGTGTTCAGGAAGAAGAAATTTAAGTTGAATCCAAAATAGTTGAAAACCCCAGTGCTTCTCTGAGTAGATCATGTCAGGAATGTAGTCATGAACTACCAAAGAGTTGCACTGTTAATATTCCAAGGCCTTTCATCAATTACTTTGTTCAACGTAACCCAACCATCAAGGTAAAAATCATGGTGTTAGGATCCACTTCAACAATTCGATCTCTTCTGGTGAAATAAAAGGCCAAGTGAATCGATGTACTTTTCCACCATATCATAGCTCATTTTCCCTTCTGTGATGATTTTTCCAATAGCACTATCCTCCCATTTCTCCTCTTCTTTTTCCTCAATGGTTTTGTCAGCTTGAATCACAAGAACTTCATTAGAATCACCTAAGTCCAAAGCAGCTTGCTTGAACTTATTAACTAAATCACCGACTTGACTAGGTCCTCCTACTTCCATACCAATGAAATTGAAACTTTGATTTCTAGATTTGAAACAATACTCAGCGGAAAAGATTTTATGAATGTATAAACTAATGCCAGGATTGATGTTTATAAGGAATGGTTGAGGATAAAAATAAGTTTGATTGAATTCTCGGCTTGAATTTAGGAAAGAAAATATTTGACTAGCTTCGGGATTTTGGTAAAAACAACAGCTGTAGATTAACCAACCTATGAGGAAAATAAGGTAACCGAAGTGTTGATTGCGCCCATAATTTCGGAGTAAGAAAATTTTTGAATTTGAATTCACAATAACGCGGACTTTGGAAAAATGATTGCTCGACGAGTTGGACCGATTCTTCAACTTCTTCTTTAACAGAACAGCAACACCATTACAGACAATCAGAGTATTCAAACGATTAACAAACTTCTCTGCAAACGCAATAATCACCAAAACAAACGTATAGGCAAACGCCATATGAGATAATCCAATCTGAAAACACATTCTGGAGAAAACAGAAAGATTAGTTACTCATTTTAGAAAGTTCAATAATCAAAGAAGAAAAGGCTTAGAAGATAAAAAGAAATGTCAAGAGTAATATAATCAAAACTAATATGAGATTAAAATTTGAAAAACATAGTAAAGAATCAAGTTAAATCAGAGGAGTGCTTTAAAAAATTGAGTGATTTGTAAATTTTTCATGAACTGAGTTGATACATCACCAGGAGCACCGATTTGCAGAGCCCAACAGAAGAGAGAGAAAAGAACGTGTTATCATGGTGAGAGAAAACCCATCGTGCGTGCCTATCTGCATCCCTTAAAATGTATCTCTAACATTTTAATAACCTTCCTAGTCCGGGCTAGCGTGTTTATTTGGGGGCATGTTACTAAAAGACAAAACAGTGTGGTTAAGAAATAATCTCTATAAATCTCTTATCTACCTATTTTTGTGAACGACTAATATGCGTTTATTCATTAATGATGATTCATTAAGTTGGTATTAGTTAAATTCATTGGTGCTTGAGTTTGATTATAGTGTTTAGATTAGAGTAAAAATGCATTTCCTCTTTCAAGGTTTGGAAAAGAAGAAGAAGTGAGGAAAACAAGAAAAATGAAGAACTATGATTTTGTTTTCAAAAATGAAACTTTATGGCGAGGATGAAGACTCTAGGTATGAAGAAGAAGTGGGTGCATCGTACGAAAAAATTCGAAATTTTAACCCAGAATTGGTTTATTCGATAATACCACATAAACCGATTCTGGGTTAATAAATTCCAAACTGGGAACGACAAACAGTCGTTTGTTTATCACCACAAAAACCAATTGTAGTATAATCAGTTTATGTACGTATATATGTAACCCGATTAGGGAGACAAAAATTGCCCAGGAAAATGCGAACATAAATCGGATTATATGTTACTCAATGTGAACCGATTGTTGTTTTGGGAATTTTTTTTCTAAAACCATCAAATCCTTAATTAGTTGATATACTTAGATATAAAAATCGATTGTTCATAATCGGTTTTCTCGACTATTACACATATAACGATTCTTGATATCTGTACGAACTCAAACATGGTTCCAGAATCGGTTGATGAATGCATTAGCATAAACCGGTTGTGGTTGATGTTCATCACATCAACCCATAATCGGTTTATGTAGGTGTATCATATCTTCCGATTCTGGGAACATCAACAACAATCGGTTTACGTTAATGCTCATATCAACAGATTCTGGTTTGGTTTCAGAAAAATTTGATGAGAAATTTCAGAGATTCGTAGTTAAATCATTGATGAATCCCTCTTAAAAGAAACGGATTAAAGGGATTTAACTCAATCACTCGAATTTTTTGTCGCGAAAATATTGTGCGAAAACCAAAAAACAGATAATTGAATTGTTGTTTGTGATTAGGTTTTAGTTTTTGATTTTGATGGATTGGGTTTTAGTTTTTTTATTGAAGTTGTTAATATAAATCATTTAGGTTTTAGCATTTGTTTTAGATAGTTAGAATTATTAAGTTTTTATAAGGGTAAGTTAATATTTTAACACACTTTAGACACCCCTTATCTTTTTTTATTGGGTGGATGGAGAAATCCATACGCCCCAAATAAATGTCCTAGGCCCCAAACTAGGAATGTTTAATAAAGATGGCTATTATTGCAATCTAAATTGGTAGTTAGTGGCACCACATTTCATGTTCATGACAAAATTTTTGATTTATAGTTTTTCATGTTCATGACAAATTGTTCAGGAAAAGTGATATTTTCATTACGTTTCAGGAAAAGTGATATTTTAGAAAAAGAGATACTTTCATGTTCATAACAAACGTAATGAAAGTATCACTTTTCCTGAAACGAAAAATTAGTCGATGCATAAACCAAAATATGGCTGTGTGTGTTATGCATCCTTTGTGATGGTTTGAATAATGACTATGCATTCAATTTTTCGAAAATTGTGCCTAAAATGTTTTTTGAAACGAAATGAGTACATCGTTATATTAGTTGCAACATAAAATTAGTTGATGCATAAACCAAAATATGGCTACATAATAATGGTTGTGCATTTAATTTTCGAAAATTGTGCCTTAAATGATAAACGCCTCCGAATTTTTCGTTAAAACTCTAAATTTGATATTGTTGTTTGTACTCATTGCGTATATCTCTTTAAAATCTTTTCAACGAGACAAATTTGTAACATTCCTAAGCACGGATTTTTAGATATGTTATATTCTAGTTTGGTTGCCAATTATACCCCAGAAAAAATAGGATAATAAGGAGTTACAATAATTGGACTAAAGTGGTATTTTGGTATTATCAAGTGCAAATTACCAAGCCATTTTCAATCTTTTAAAAAAAAAATTATAAGAAAAAGAGTAGCTGATCAAAACAGGGCATCTAACTCATGGTTACAGAAGAACCTTCAACTAGGCTAACTCTAGCACCAAGTTGAAAGACCAAATTGCGATACATAATAGTTTGATTTTGAGTGATATCTAAAATATCAAAAGACCGTAAAGAAGTTGTTGGAGGTTTAGACCCTTCTATTTTAGGTTTTCTAGATGATTGGATTAAATACAAAGTTTAGCTAATTTGATTGCCGATAGGTTTTGATGATGCTTAACTTTGGTTAAGTTTCCAAGGATAAAATCAATTGCTTCAAAATTTCCTCCCCTCATTTGGTGGAATCCTAGATGAAGTCTTCCTTGGACCTCTTCTTGAGAAGCCTTATGGATTTCTTTAAGTGTAAAGATATCTTTAGCTTCATAGTTTATGTTGGCTCTGTGAAGCTCTTTTCCCCACTCCAGTGCTAGTTTAGTTCCTCTTGCATCCATCTTAATTCCATAGGTACTTTCCTTATAATTCTTTGCTCCCATGTAGTTCCCTGAAGAAGACATGGCTACTAAAGCAAAGTTAGTGTAAAGGAAATTTTCACCATTAGCATCCTTGAAAAAAAACTTCCATGAAATTAACGTTGATGTTAACCCCCAAACTTTTCCTTATGGGTTCTTATGAGCCTTTCAGTCGTGTTATCAGTATTCATTTGATAATAAAGATTATTTAGAATGTGACTGGATTATGCATCGCTCTGTTAAAGGAACATGGAAGCTGATTTATCATAGTTGCAGTGGTACTAACATTGGATTTGATATTTTTGAAGACAAAATCACATCTAGTCTTCCAGATGAACCAACTTATAGTGGCAAGAGTGACATTCCAACTTTCAAGCAGAGTATTGGGTTGGAACCATTTACTGAGCCAATCATGGAAAGAAGAGAATCTCCAAACATATGGTGATGTATCCAAAATAGTTTTATCTATACTACATAAGAAGCAGGACAAGACATTAGCACATGAGTAATATCCTCTTGGGCGCACTTGCATAATTTGTAAATAAGGTCAATATAATAAAGAATGCTGGCAGCCTTGGCATTGGTAAGCAGGATGCGATGCGCACATTTCCAGATAAAGAGATGGATAGCTTGAGAGGTATCCAGTTTCCAATCTCCTCCCAAGGGATGCTGGAAGTTTCCCTAGCATACTTGTCAGAAATCTACTTGTCATATAAGGATTTGACAGTGAAATCTCCTTTGTTGCACAAACTACAGATGATTTTATTCTCTTCACCGTTATTATCGTCAGTGAGCTGAATGGCAATTTGGATATCCTGAGAGCACCAAGTTTTTAAGATATTGGAGCTCCATTCTCCAATGCCAGTGAAAAGTTGATTCACAGTTATGAGGTCAGGAGGGCGCTGAGGTGTTTTGGATAGGATTAAATCCTAACCAAAGAACCATATATCCTCCCAGATGTGGATTTGAGCTCAATTCCCAACTCTCCAATAGTAGTACTTTTGGATATTAGCTATATACCTTCCAGGACACCTTTCCAAATCAGGAGTCAGAATGCTTAGGTTTTATATCCATTCTTATGACTTCTTGATTAGGAAAATGGGTTGCCTTCATAGAGCAAGACCATAGGGAATGTGGCTCAGAGATCAGTCTCCGAGCTATTTTAGTGATCATAGTATTATTAAAGTATTCCATATTCTTGAATCCCAGACCACCTAGCTCTTTAGGCTTGTTGACAGCATCCCAGGCAAAATAATACAATCCTTTTGGTTTATCTTGTACCTTATTCCAGAAGAAGTCCCTTTGGATAGAGTTCATCTCCTTGCAAGGTGGCTTTTGGAAGCTTGAAATAGTTAATTTGGTATGTACTAGAAGTAGAGGTAACATAATGGATCATGGTGACTTTCCCTACTGTAGACATGGTGGATTTCCATCCAGCTAGCCTGAATTTTAACTTGTCAATGCTGGGATTGAAAGCCTGCCCTTTGCTCTTTTTTGTGAAAAGAGGAGAACCTAGGTATGTATCCTTCACATTAATTTTTTGGACCCCCATGAAGGTGCTAATATTGTCAGCAATGTATGGGGCAGTATTCTTACTGAAGAAGATGCCATATTTAGAGAAGTTAATTATCTAACCATAAGTAAGGCTGAAGTCCTGAAACACTTTGACTAAATTTTTATACTCCTCCATGTTGTCCTGACAGAAGATCATGCAATCATCAGCAAACATAAGATGACTGATAACAGGAGCATTAGCACCGAGTTTAGTTCCATGAATGAGGTTTTGATTTCTAACATTGATAAGGCTTCTGGGGAGAGCTTCCATGCAGAAGAGAAACAAATAGGGAGATATAAGATCTCCTTTCCCGAGGCCTCTAGAAGGTTTGAATAATTTACCAGGAGTACCATTAACCAGGACAGCCAAGTTGGTAGTAGAGATGCATTGGCATATGATATTACACCAATTGGCACAAATCTCATTTGGGTCTGAGAAAATCCCAGTTGACTCTATCAAAAGCTTTGGCCATGTCAATTTTGATACCCATAATCCCCTTAGAACCTTTCTTACCATTCCTGGTATTCATATGATGGATGAGCTCATGAGTAATAGCAATATTGTCAGAGATTTGTCTACCATGGATGAAAGCGGATTGGAAGGGAGAAATGACTTTTGGTAAGAGTGGATTGAGTCTTTGAGCAAGGAGTTTAGATATGATCTTGTAGATAGTGTTGCATAAGGATATAGGTCTGAATTGGGATGGGTTAGTAGGGTTATCAGTTTTTGGAAAAAGGGATATGAAGTTAGAGTTCATTTATTTTAGGATGAATCCATATTTGAAGAAGTTTTGCACCATGTCAATGATGTCCTTGCCAACCACCTCCAATTTGGTTTGAAAGAATTTATGAGGGAAACCATTAGAGCCTGGGCTCTTGTCACCAACCATACTGAAGAGAATGCTATTTATTTCCAAGGCATATGGGATCAGCAGTAAGTTCTCATTTTCATATTTGGTGATGATGTTGGGTATAAGGTTTATGAGATTGTGGTTAATGGATATGTTTTCCGCATAGGTCATATTTTGAAAGTGGTTGGCAATAGAATCTGAAATATCCTTGGAGTTGTGTAACCAAATATCATCCTTCCTTTGGATTGAATCAATTATGTTTCTTATGGCTCTTTTTTTGGTAGATTTATGGAAGAAATTGGTGTTTTTATCCCCAAAGTTAATGAGTCGATCTCTGATTTTGGTTTTCCAGAAGCTTTCTTGAATATCTTGCCATTGCTCAACTTGGGCCTTAGCATCGTTGATGGTTGAGCCTCTGTTTATGTCAAACTAGTTCTTAGTGATCCAATCCATTTGATGAAAGCATTCCTCCAGATTGGTTTTAATGTTACCATAGACAACTTTATTCCAAATCTTGACTTTAACTTTGATATCTTTCAGTTTTCTAGCTATAGTGAAAGCAGAAGATCCAGAGTGTCTCTTGATACAACATTCAACAATAATGTGTTGGTGAGCTTTCGCTTTAACCATTTTCATCTTTACCCGTGACAAAAGTCATGATGATGTTTCAATCTTGAAAATAGCTTTGATGATGATAGTCATGAATAACGATTGTTATAACATTATAGAAGATAGTTTCAATGATTGAAATGTAGAGTTGAGATTACCAACTATGAAATATGGATATAAGCATATATAGTGTGTTCGCACATTAGTGTATAAATCCATGTGCCGGAAACCAAGTACGTGCATATGTGTGCATGCGGTATTGGTGAAGGAGACAGGTTGAGTACGCGTACCCATACGCGTACCCACGGACGTTTTCATACCGAAAAATTCTGGTGTAATTTGTAAGTTTGCAAACTAGTAAACCAGTCACCTTAGGTACGCATACCCGTACGCGTACCCACGGAAGTTTTCGAACCGAAAATTTTGCTGAGTTTGTAAACTCAAATCCGGTAGCTAATGTACGCATACCCGTACGCGTACCCAAGCTGGTTATTTCTCAAATTGGTAGTTCATGAGCTTAAAACAATAAATTATAAGGAATGCAATCTTTGCAAACCGTGGCTATATTGTTCATGAATTGATTCAAGTGGATCAAACCGATTTTGCTTCAATTGTGTCTATGAATAAAGACCTAAGAAATTGAACAACTCTTGAACTAGTTCTTATGAGTCATTTGAACTATTTATGAGAAAGATGAATACGGTTAATATGAAAGTACTCATATGGCTAACCATTGGTTAACTATTTGTGAACCAACTAAGTGTACACGTTTAGGTACGGTTACTCAAACCTAAATGAATACATTTCATTTGTGTGTGACAAGCTAAGTTTCGATCTAACAGTTGAAAGATATTAGCTTGGTTGAATCAGGTTTTTCATCTAACGGTGAATATTGAATGCTTTGTTACCAAGTTAACTTAGATTGCAAACCCTGATTTGAAAACTAAATAAGGGGAACTCTAGCAAGAATCGGAAAAACTAATCCCCACACCTCCCTGTGTGATACTAGTTGGTTTTGCTAGAGTCGATTCTCCTTTAACCTTAGGTTTCTTCTTGAGACCCCCGTAGGTTAACGATTGAAAGACTTCATTGGGATTGTGAAGCCAGACGAAACTACTTCTCTTGTAGTTGAGCGATCTGATCTTGACATTTTATATTGTGCGAGTTCAATTGAATAATTGACTTGAGATTATATCTCCGATAGGGCAAGATAAAAAGAAATCACAAACATCTTCGTCTCATCGTTTGTGATTCCACAATATCTAGTTTCGCTACCATACGATTTAGATTATTGTGAGGTGATTGATAATACTAGGTTGTTCTTCGGGAATATAAGTCGGGGTTATCAATTAGTTCCTGTTCACCTTGATTTATCAAAAGACGGAACAAAAACTCATAGGTTTATCCGTGGGAGACCCGATTTATCTATTATCGTAGACTTTTCCGTGTGATCTGATTTGTTTATTGAAGTCTTCGACTTTGGGTCGTAGCAACTCTTAGTTGTGGGTAAGATCAGCTAAGGGAATCAAGTGCGTAGTATCCGCGGGATCGAGAGACGAAGGAGCGCAAGTTTGTACCTTGAATCGGTGTGAGATTGATTAGGGTTCAACTGATCCGGACCGAAGTTAGTTTGTAGTAGGCTAGTGTCCGTAGCGGCTTAATACAGTGTGGTGTTCAACTGGACTAGGTCCCGGGTTTTTCCGCATTTGCGGTTTCCTCGTTAACAAAACTTCGGTGTGTCTGTGTTATTTCTATTCCGCATTATATTTCGTTATATAATTGAAATATCACGGGTTGTGCGTTAAGATCAATCAATCGTAATATCCAACCTTTGGTTGTTGATTTACATTGATTGACACTTGGATATTGGTTTTTGGTACCATCCAATTTTATCTCTCTAGTATTTGATAAAGACTCGCAGATTTCCATTTGCTTGAGTAAAGATCAAATCGAGAGATAGAGATATTAACTCCTTGATATACTTTTTATTAAGATTGAGTCTGACTGTTTAGTTGATTCTCTTAAAAGTATATTAGAGTTTGTCCATATAGATTGCTAATCGAAATATTAGGTGAGGTTGTTGTACCCCCGCTTTTTCAATGATAGCATTAATATGGTTGTTAGAGTAGTCCAAGATAGAAATATTGACATTGTTTTTCCAGGCTAGCACAAGCCCTCCAACAAATCCAATTTTTCCTTTTGGTTCCACAAACTAATAGTTGGTGACACCAATGTTGTTCGGAATAGGTTTAAGGTTCTTGGATTGTTGCTTAGTTTCAGATATAAAGAAAACGTTAAGATTTTTCTTATTTAAGATGCTATTAAAGTTTCTACTAGTGTTGTGTTTTCCTATTCCTTGGCAGTTCAAATTCATGATTATACATAATTGCCAAAAATAGGATATCCTGTGATAAACAAAAATGAGAATTAAATAACTAATGCTTTCATTGATGTCTATGTTTATAATAGTGAATATGTGAATTATGCATATGTTATGGTGAGCGGTTAATTTAAAGTAAGTAGAGCAGGTAGTGCATGTGATGATAGTGATCATGTTAGGCTATAAGAAAATAGTATAACATAAGAGAATGAAGTGGGTGCTGAGCTTTACCTCAGACTTCAAGAAAGTATTGTCTCCCACAAAACTGCTAGTAGTCAGGTCTGTCAAGTGCGCCTCCTTCTCAAGGTCTTTACCTTTAGTGCTACTCTTATTTCTTGGTGACATTGGCTCCAAGGATTCCATAATATGTTCAGGGGTGCAAATGATAGTGAGGTTTTTCCTTTTTGGTTCAAAATTAGTTGAGTTGTTAAGGTTGGGGCTTGGATTATTTTTGAGCTCACTCCTCCTCCTTTCCCATAAATTTTTTTTGCACATTAAATTCCTCATTGATTTGGTTCTGGATGTCATAAAGGCAGAGCATGGAAGTGTAAGGGTTGGGGTTGTGATTAGGAATCTTAGGAAAAATTGAATCAGGATTAATGAAAGCTTCAGGGATATTGTTGTTGTTATTGCGTTTCTTCCTATCAACAAATTTGATGTTGATACCCCTGTTTGAGGGTGAAAACTGTTTCTGCTAATTTTGGTAATTTTGAATGTGTGGGGTGAGAAACGATTCTAAACCCTAAAAATGTACTGCAAGGGAGTAATTTAGGTTCGAGAGATCAATCTGTACAAATCCGGCCTAAACCAAGAAATGGTCGTTCCAGACTTGCTTCGGTCACAAAGTGAAGGAGGAGGGTTGGTTTTGGGGAGGGAAGCGAAGAGAGTGTTGAGACCTCTAATAGTTGATTCCCGGAAGAGTAGTTGTTTTACGACTTGTATCGAGAAAGTTGGAAGCTATGAGATGGAAAGATAGCCAATGTTTTCTCGAGTGTTGTATGCTCCCGGCCGAACTTGTTGTTCGGTGGAAATAGGTAAGACCTATTTATACAAGTCGAAGTGAAACGTACTCGGTCTCGTAAGAAATGGAAAACGAATGAGTAAATGGGAGGAGGTGGTAACCGGTAACGCCTGGAATATATGTTCCATAAAAGAAAGCGTTTCACCATTACTCCCTATATTTACTAACCGCCTCATCCTTATGATACTGTCTTGTAATGGGCATAGTGTACGCCGCACGCTGTAAACCGCCAAACCAATACCCAGTGAGCATCCCCCAGTTTGTGACATGTTTTGATGTCTCGAGTGTTTTCGTGGAAAACATGTAGCATGTTGTTGTTTTTTGGCAAGTTGAGCTTGGGAGACTTGCTTGGCCTCGTGGTGACCTTCGACGGTCGAGATTTTGCATCTTGAGAGGAAGGGTATCCGTTGATTATTGCAACCCTTCGTTTGGCAGCCAGTGGCATGAAAGCATGGCTTTAATATAGCCTAGTTCAGGCGCGGCCAAAAGCTAGGGTTTTGGCATTGTTTGGGCGCGACCAAAACTAGGTCTTGGCGTCGGGCCAAAGGTTGCCATGCGTTAGCTGGTAACCTTGGACGGCTAAGATCTGCATCTTAGATGGAAAGGTGGTCGTTGATTGTTGCAAGCCTTCGTTTTGGCAGCCGTAAAGGGAAGGCCGGCATGGTATGGTTTAGGCGCGGCAAGGTGGCTGGCACGGCATGCCATTGGAACATGTGGTATGGTCGGCATGCCTTGGCGCGATTTAGGCGTGACCAAAACTAGGGTTTTGGCGTTTGGGCCAAAGGTTACCATGGTTGGTTAGTGACCTTGGACGACTAAGATTGGCACCTCAGATGGAAGGGTGGCCGTTGATTGTTGCAACCCTTCGTTTGGAAGCCAGCGGCATGGTTGCATGGCCGGCATGGCTTTGGATTGCAAGGGAGCTGCTAGAATCTTGCGGCTTGCAAGGGAGCCACTGGAAGCTTGCGGCTTGCAAGAAAGCCGTTGGAAGCTTGCGGATTGCAAGGGAGCCGCCGGAAGTGTGCGGCTGTGTCTAAATTAGGGTTTGACTAATTAGCGCCTTTTACTAAAATCGTCGTAGAATTCTCGTACGGACTCGGATTTTGACGATCTGCCCCTCCATTTCGTCTGGAAAAGAATTCTCTATATCCTCGCGAGAATATTTAGGTTATGAGCTCGTTTGGGTGGTGAAAACAGCCTGACAATAAAAACCAGGAAGAATTCAGGAGGGATGGCGGCATGGCCAAAGTCAGATTTTGGTGGCACAAGCCAAAGAATTTGGCGTCGTGGCAAAAAGGTCGCCACAAGTCTTTTAGTTCGGTGGCGGACTTGGAAGGCTGAGATCTGCATCTCAGATGGAAGGGCAGCCGTTGATCGTTGCAACCCTTCGTTTTGGCATCCAGCGGCATGAAGGCGTGGTCGGCATGGCTTTGGCACGTTCAGGCGTGACAAAGCTAGGATTTTGGAATAGTTAGGTGCGGCCAAAAACTAGGGTTTGGCGTTAGTTTGGGCGCGGCCAAAATTGGGGCTTGGTGTTAGGCCAAAGGTTACCACGCGTTGGCTGGCGACCTTGGACGGTTAAGATCTGCATCTCAGATGAAAGGGTGGCCGTTGATCATTGCAACCCTTTGTTTTGGCAGCCAGCGGCATGTAGCGGGGCCGGCATGGATTTGGCATGGAAACGTGGCTGACATGGTTTGCCACTGGCACGGTGGCGTGGCTGGCATGGTTGGAATGCCTTGGCGCAGAGATGTGATTAGCACGACATGACTTTGGCACATGTGGTGCGGCTGGCATGGTTGGTATGCCTTGGTGCGGTGATGTGGCTGGAACGACATGCCATTGGCACATGTGGTGCGGCTGGCATGGTTGGGATGCCTTGGCGTGGAGACGTGGCTGGCATGGTTTTCTATTGACACGGTGGTGCTGGTGACATGGTTGGCATGCCTTGGCGCGGAGATGTGGCCGGCACGGTATGCCATTGGCACATGTGGTGCGGGTGGAATGGTTGGCATGCCTTGGCGCGGAGATGTACGGCACGGTATGCCATTGGAACATGTGGTGCGGGCTGGCATGGTTGACATGACTTGGTGCGAGACGTGGCTGGCATGGTTTGCCATTGGCACGGTGGTGCGGTGGCATGGTTGGCATGCCTTGGCGCGGAGACGTGGCGGGCATGGTTTGCCTTTGGCACGGTGGTGCGGCTGGCATGGTTGGCATGCCTTGGCGCGGAGACGTGGCTTGCATGGTTTTCCATTGGCACGGTGGTGCGGCTGGCATGGTTGACATGCCTTGGCGTGGAGACGTGACTGGCATGGTTGGCATGCCTTGGCGCAGAGATGTGGTTGGCATGGTTGACATGCCTTGGCGCGGAGACGTGTCTGGCATGGTTTGCCATTGGCACGGTGGTGCGGCTGGTATCGTTGGCATGCCTTGGCGCGGAGATGTGGCTGGCATGGTATGCCATTGGCACAGTAGCTTGAGAATTAGGGTTTGGCATAGGTGATGTCGGTCAATGCTAAGGGTTCTACAGTAGAACATGACACATGTACATAAAAAAAAGATACCATGGTAATTCTTACGTAGGCATGCTGATTGATTCAATAAATGTGCTAATGGTCATAGTGACGTCATGTCAGATGTGCGGTTTTACGATTTTAACCCTAAGCTAAAAACCACCATCAACAACCCCTTTGTAACACCCCGTGTTTTTAGCATGGCGCATGCTAAAAGATGCGCCATTTGCTTGTGATGAAGCTTCATCCAAAGCTTCCTTTTCATGGTGAGATGCATATGGCCATGGGACATATCTGGTGCCAAGTAAGGCACATCGCACATGCATATTGGCTAAGGCCAATATGGCATTGGTTGGAAGTTACATTGGTCAAGAGCCAATCCTACTGATAGGTGTAGAATACACCGTATTTTCTATGTAGAGTTTATGCTTTCTTTGCGAGTTTTCTTGTAAATTATGTATCTTATGTGTGCTTTTGAGTTTATTAGGTGCAATGGAGTCATTTGGAGCAAAAAGACCAATTGGAACTCGTTCAAATGCAAGATTTCTACTTTTGATTGTGTAGAGGACGAGAAGATGAAGACGATGGCGAAAGAATGGAGTCATTCTGAGTTCGTATGAAGAAGTTATGGGCAAAACAAGAACTCATAAGCAATAGGGCAATTTTGTCGTTTCCAGGGTGAACACTATCCGGAGTCCGAGTAATGGTTAAGGGGCTGCCATCAGGTTAGCCCTTATCACTGTGACCAGACACTGAATAACCGACCCTTATCTAAACCTAAAATCGAGAGTTAGTTCTCTCGTTCTTCATTTTCTCAATCATTAGGCACAGCAATGAAGAGAACGGAAATTGAGAGATGGAGAGATCGTTGGGTTCTTAAATTAAGAGACTCTGAAATTGATATGGTTTGGTAAGTGATGCTGCCATCGAATCGGAGAAGATGAATTACACAGAGATGATGATTCTCGTTGAGGGATGGACTGGAAGATTGGAGCTCAACAATCTCGAGAAAGATTTTAAGTGATTCGATATGGGTTTGCTGTTGGGTACACTGAAGAGTTCGATTCAATTAGAAAAAGGGTTTGAATTGCTTGTGGTGATATTTAGTTTGAGATCTAGAGGCAATGTTCATAGATGCTGCTGTTGAAGGTCGTGAAGATGGGTTTATTTGATTGGCAGTGAAAGAATGGGTTTTCATGGATTCCAGAGATGGAGAAGTGATGGAGCTGCAATGGGCTATGATTAACAGTGGTAGTCACAATGGAAGCTGATGGCCAGGTGCATTAGTGATAGCGCTGAGACGATGCTACAAAGGTTATTGGTTTTGAGTTGGAGGTAGCCCGGTGGTATGACCGAGATGTTAGAATGATGCTATTGAGCTGTGGATGGGAATCAGATTCGCAGGGAGATTGGCAAAGCTGAGTGTGTTCTTGTCAAGCCCAGAGAAGGAAAGAAGAGAATGTGGAGTGAATGGCCCGAGATAGCTCAGGTGATGTTGTTTTGATCTCGAGGAGTTTACAAGGTTGCTTCGGGGATGACAGCAAATGGAATCCAGGGGCTGAGATGAAGGTCCGATGGTTGAAATGAGAAGATGCGGCTACGGGTTAAAGTGGCAGCTGGAATGGAACCTAAGGGAAAGTGCAGGTGTGCAGTTCTGGTGGGGAAGTCTGGCGAGACCGGAATAGCTAGGCCTGGTGGTCATGTGTGATCTTGCAGTGGATTAAATGATTGCTCATGGCGTTGAAGAGTTGGTGGTTTTGCAGCCCAGTGAGTCAAGGTGCAGTGGTAGGAATTATTGCAGATGGAATTTGTGAAGCTAGCACCGAGGCAGTGAGATGAAACTGGTGGTTGTACCGCTAGATGGTTTACTTGAATTGCAAATGTGTTGTCAAGGGAATCGAGTTGCATTGCGGTGTACTGACTATGAAGTGTTCCAGGCAGGTGTTGGCTTGGGTCCAGGTGGTCTTGGTGTGCTGGTGACAATGAGGAAATGGCAGCAGGAGTTGGAGCCGTAGCCGAGACTTAGCCGAAAGAGAGTGGCTCTGTTGGTAGTCTTTGGTGCCGGGAGAAAAGGAAACTACGGGCCTGAGGTAGTGCAGGTGAGGAAACTACAGGCTGTGTAACAATGGCTTGTGACAAGGTGGAGCTGCAGGGTTGTTAGGCAATGGTGCTTGAAAGCATTGCGGGGGTGAGAAAGAGGAGCTGTGTTTCAGGAATTGCGAGACTTAGGTTGTGGAAGCTACGGGTAGAGCTATATGGATGTGAAGGCAATGAAGTAAAGTCTGCTGCTATGTGGGTATTCTTGTCATTGCAAAATCACTAGCCTTTGTTGGTGGTGCAGAGCAAAAGAGAAGAGCATTGGAATGATGGGTTTGTGTTATGGTTGGAATGGCTCGAGGTGAATGGTGTGCAGATTTATGGTGATTGCAGGTGGCAGCCGGAGATGGAACTGAAACTGCAGGGGCTAGTTGCAGCTGGTGTAGCTGATGGTGCTGTTGCTTTGAGTTAGAAAAAGGGGTTATGTGTGAATGAATGGCTTGGCAGGAGTGGAAGGTTTTGATGGAGATGGTGCTGTGCTGGATGAAATAGCCCTCATGGCTGTGAAGAAGTGTTGCAGGGGTGCTGAAATGGTGTTGGAAGGCTTGCAGAGTGATGGCCATCTTGGCCGTGACTGAGCTACAGAAACACAGAAAATGCACAGCCTTCTTGGCTGGGATTGGAAGTGGTAAAGCACCATCTTAATGCAACAGAGACTATGGCCTCGTGCAAAACGACAACTAAGCCCAGTCCAAGGCTAGTTAACTTTCACTCGACCTATGACTCGATGGATCACTCGACTCACCCCGACTCGTAACCCGACTCGGGTTTGACTCGGGCCGACCCGAGTTGACTTGACCCGATCCGACCCAGCCGACCTGGCCGTTCGACCAGTTGACCGGTTGGACTTTGCTTGGCCACCCGAGACACTTTCCGCGACTTTTTCCGGCAAAATTCCGCCACAATCCCGTTTTCCGGCGAGCGTTTTTGGGACATAATTTCTACACGGGTTCTCTCCATGGTGGGCCGGGTGAATTTCCAACTAATGGACTTTGAAGACAAAACCTAATTTTGGAAGGAGTGGAGCTATAAAAGAGAAGACTTTTCTCAAAACATATGATCTCTTTTAATCTTTTTATTCTTTTCTTCTTTACTTTGTTCTAGGGTTTAGAACCATGAAGTCTTTTCTCTTTCTTCTTGTTATGAACTCCTTGAATATGAGTACCTAAGTTTATTATTGGTTATGGAATAGTTGGATTTCACAAAGCATGATTCTTTGATTCAATATATTAGTTTTGTCTCATATTTATCGTTTGCAATTCTATGAAAATATTGTTTTATGATTGATTGATTGTTTTGTCAAGTTGCAAATTGGTAGAACGTCTAATCACATCTATTGCTAGTTTAGGTTTATTATACGTAAAGTGATATTCCTTGAATACAAGTAGCATAATATGATTATAGTTTGTAGTGATATATTCTTATGATCATATGTGAATCGTAACCTTTGTTAAATTGAATTAGTGCGCTTTCCACGTTCAATTGCTTTGATTGGCCTGATTTCATAGAACTTAACGCATCTAGGAATTAAACTTGATTAGTGCTTTTACACGTTAGGTTGTTCCTTTCGGTAGAATTCATATTCACATCTTTTAATGTGTTTGTTGATGACATGAGGAGATTTGCGGGATATTCTTGCGATCAAGGTATTCTAGGGTCTTTGATAGAAGTTGAGATTAAATATCAATTCTAGTTATTGTGAGAAGCATGTTAGTGAATGAAAACGAAATCCTTAACCAATATTTCTTATCCTTGATTTTATTTGTTTACTTTTCTTTATTTGTTTTATTTAGTTTATTATAATCACAAAACTACCGGTGTTATTTATAGGGAACCGAAACAATTTGACAACCTAGACCTCTCTGTGGGATCGATCCTTTCTTGCCCTTGCTATATTTATATTTTGAGTAGTAAGAAAGTGTAATTATATTTGTGTCGCCTACGACAGCACCAAATTTTGGCGCCGTTGCCGGGGAGGCAACGGTTGTTAATTGTTTTTGGTTTCTTATTTTTGTATTTAGTTTTTGTTTTATTTTTTTTCTTATTTTCTGGGTTTTAACCTTGGTTTGAGAATCTTATTTCAGGTGCTTATTTCTATGGAAGGAGCATATTGGAACGATGGATACGGTTTTCAACAACCTCAACAATACGACAACTATCAATTCCATGGGTATAATCAAAACCAATTCATTGGTTATGACCAATATTCCATGGAACCTTATGGTTTTCCTCAACAACCTTATGGCGGGGAACAACAACAAGGATGGGAGGATTCTTATGTTCGTGAACAAAAAGTCTCTAATTTTATAGATAAAGTTTCCACCTTTTTACAAGAGGAATTTCAAAAAGCAAAAGAGACTACAAACGAGCAACTCCAAGAACTTCGTGAAGGTATGACTATCTTGCGAAGAGGCATTGATCAATACAAGGAAGATATGGATAATTCTAATGTGCATATGGTTTGTGATGAATATTTGATTGATGCTAATGTTGAAAAAGGCCAATCCTTGGGCACTTTCGTGGATAATTGTGTAGTTAACTCAACTCTTGATCGTAATAATGATCATTCACCTATTCAAAAGGATGAGTTAGAGATTAACAACACTAAATTCAGCGAGGACCAATCTTATGTTGACTATGATAGTGACGGTGATTATGATATATTGCTTGAAACAACTCATGGTGACATCTCCGAGGAGTCTTTTTGGGATCAAGATGAAGACGAAGAGGAATATGTCGACACTTGTGTAGATTACTCAAGCATTGATCTTAATAATGATCAAGAGCCTATTCAAAGGGTGGAGCTTGAGGATGATGCATTTTCGAGTGTTCTAAAAAGGTTTCTTATGATAAAATTTGGATCCGCAAAAGAGTATGTGCCTTACAACAAAAAGGAGGAATATGTTGAGAATGAGACCGTTATGACCAATATTATGGAAGACCCAATTGAGCTTGCAAATGATTGTAATGATGATGTTTATGTCGAGACTTTGGTTACGGCAGAAACGGACGAAGAATGGTTGCAAGGTTTGATAGAGGACCATGATATACAAGAGGTGAATAATTCACTTGAGTTTTTCAAGGATGAAGAGGATTCCGTGATACAAGAGATTGTGCAAGGTTTATCTAACCCTTTGCCTATTGTTTCTTCTCCTTTACCTCTTATTGGTTTGAATGTATGTGCTTGAGAATATTGTTGAATGACTTTGTTCTCGTTTTCCGCCATTAGAGAAACTTGATTCTCATACTATGCGAGGTTATGGAACAAGAAACCGTGGAAGTACCCGATGTCTATATTCTTTATACACTTCCAAGTGTGGACAAGAATAAGTGTGGGGGAAGCTTTTATCGGTTCATAGCTTCACTTTTGCTTTATTATACTAATATTTGTGTGAAGCTAGTGTTTGCAAAACAGGTTCTATGGAAGGATCCCCAACTTTTCCGATTATTGGTGTATGGGGAATGAATCTTGCAAGGATATAGTCGGGCCGACGACTATAAAACAAAGCGCTAAGTGGGAGGCAACCCACCGGTTTTGTATCTCTTATCCTTTTGCTTTTTATTTTTGTTTTCGTTTATTTATTTTTTCTTGTTTTTCGAGATCATATTTGCATCCCTATGTTTAATTTCATTGAGTCCGTAATCTATCTTAGAAGAGAATTATGCCGAATACCTTTTCGTCGGAAAATTTGCATCGCGCGTAGTTCATTTCTGCAGACCATAACCGTATCCGGACCGTTTATCGAAACACCGTGAAATTTTGACACCGTGTAGAAAACACGTACGTAGGTGAACAACTTTTGTGAAATGGAGTTTTTCCAAATTCCTTACCAATTTGCACAGTTTTTGCGTTTTATCTGTGTTACGTCGTAACCCGGAACTTTCGGTTTTACACATTGAGGACAATGTGAAGTTTAAGTGTGGGGAGCATTTATATGTTTGTATAGTTTGTTTTTGACACCATTAGTAGATGGAACCATTTTGAATGCGGGAGTGAGGAACTAATTAACTAAAAGGGAAGAAGATAGCTCGAAATCACAAATTAACATGATAGTTGTTACCATATCTCGGAATATCACCATATCACATTCTATTTTTATTTTTCCATATTTATCTATTGTTCTCTAAGTGCTTTGGTGGGTCACTAAACATCGACGTGTTATTCTTTGCTAGGATGAAATAGAGTGATTGAGTTACTAAAAAAAAAAAAAAAAAAAAAAAAAAAATATATGAAAAGAAAAAAAAAAGAGACCGACCAATTAGACCAAAACGGAATAAAAAGACACTTGGGAATAGCAGTATGTGTGAAACGTAGTCCCTGTCTCCGTCGCCTAAACAAGCGTGGAATGCGGGATCCAAGGCAACTATCATGTACTTGCTGACAAGAAGCATGCGCTTGGATCCAAAAGATCTAATCATGCCGTCTAAAAAAAAAAAAAGAAATTGGATCCAGTTTGATCCAATCATTTAAAAAAATAATAATTATTATTGTGTTGAATAAAGTCACTCTTGGTTCCCTTGTATATGCCAATTGATTTGATGTAGCATTCAGCACCAACAGCTCAATCCAATAGGATTAGGTTCATCTTAGCAGTGACCTTGAATGATATGGGAAACATCGAACACTTGTGAACATTCGCCAACATCTACATCTATATCCATCTTCTTAATCTTTTCATTGTGATTGTGGTTTGTTAGTTTCCGAGTATTGTGGCTTGTTCGACTATCTAATTAGAGTTTATTTACTAATATATGAATTGAATTTGCAAGGTACCTCCTCCTGTAGTCATTTTGGATTCGTTCATTGATTTGTCACAAATAGACGGAGTTTGAAATATAGGTTTTGTGGGTATATCTCTAGTAAACCCTCACGAGACTATAACTCGTCCACTAGGGACACTTAGGGGTTTAAAGGCTTGTTATTTATGCTAAAAGTGACCGTAGCCTCGGCGACACGGAGTTGTTGTATTTTATTGTTTTGTTTGATTTGCTCGAGGACTAGCAAAGTCTAAGTGTGGGGAATTTGATAGGTGTAGAATACACCGTATTTTCTATGTAAGAGTTTATGCTTTCTTTGCGAGTTTTCTTGTAAATTATGTATCTTATGTGTGCTTTTGAGTTTATTAGGTGCAATGGAGTCATTTGGAGCAAAAGACCAATTGGAACTCGTTCAAATGCAAGATTTCTACTTTTGATTGTGTAGAGGACGAGAAGATGAAGACGATGGCGAAAGAATGAGTCATTCGAGTTCGTATGAAGAAGTTATGGGCAAAACAAGAACTCATAAGCAATAAGGGCAATTTTGTCGTTTCCAGTGGTGAACACTATCCGGAGTCCGAGTAATGGTTAAGGGGCTGCCATCAGGTTATCTTGTGACCAGAATCTTTGAATAACCGACCCTTATCTAAACCTAAAATCGAGAGTTAGTTCTCTCGTTTCTTCATTTTCTCAATCATTAGGCACGGACAATGAAGAGAACGGAAATTGAGAGATGGAGAGATCGTTGGGTTCTTAAATTAAGAGACTACGAAATTGATATGGTTTGGTAAGTGATGCACGCCATCGAACGGGAGAAGATGAATTACACAGAGATGATGATTCGTTGAGGGATGGACTGGAAGATTGAGCTCAACAATTCGAGAAAGATTTTAAGTGATTCGATATGGGTTTCTTTGTTGGGTACATTGAAGAGTTCGATTCAATTAGAAAAAGGGTTTGAATTGCTTGTGGTGATATTTAGTTTGAGATCTAGAGGCAATGTTCATAGATCTCTGCTGTTGAAGGTCGTGAAGATGGGTTTATTTGATTGCAGTGAAAGAATGGGTTTTCATGGATTCCAGAGATGGAGAAGTGATGGAGCTGCAATGGGCTATGATTAACGAGTGGTAGTCACAATGGAAGTCGATGGCCATGTGCATTAGTGATAGCGCCGAGACGATGCTACAAAGGTTATTGGTTTTGAGTTGGAGGTAGCCTGGTGGTATGACTGAGATGGATGTTAGAATGATGCTATTGAGCCGTGGATGGGAATCGATTCTGCAGGGAGATTGGCAAAGCCGAGTGTGTTCTTGTCAAGCCCCGAGAGAAGGAAAGAAGAGAATGTGGAGTGAATGGCCTGAGATAGCTCAGGTGATGTTGTTTTGATCTGAGAAGTTTTCAAGGTTGCTTCCAGGGATGACAGCAGCTGGAACTGGGGCTGAGATGAAGGTCGATGGTTGAAATGAGAAGATGCGGTACGCAGGTTAAAGTGGCGGTGGAATGGAACCTAAGGGAAAGTGCGAGTGCGATTACGGGTGGGGAAGGCGGGCGACTGGAATAGCTAGGCCTGGTGGTCATGTGTGATGCTGCCAGGGATTAAATGATTGCTCATGGCAGTGAAGAGTTGGTGGTTTTGCGGCCAGTGAGTCAAGGTGCAGGTGGTAGGAATTATTGCGAGATGGAATTTGTGAAGCTAGCACCGAGGCGGTGAGATGAAACCGGTGGTTGTACTTGCTAGATGGTTTACTTGAATTGCAAATGTGTTGTCAAGGGAACCGAGTTGCAAGTACAGCTATGAAGTGTTCCGGGGCAGGTGTTGGCTTGGGTCCGTGTGGTACCGGTGTCTTGGTGACAATGAGGAAATGGCGGCAGGAGTTGGAGTCATGAGCGAGACTTAGCCGTAAAGAGAGTGGCTACGTTAGTAGTCTTTGGTGCCAGAAGGAAACTACGGGCCTGAGGTAGTGCAGCTGAGGAAACTACAGGGCCAGGTAACAATGGCTTGTGACAAGGTGGAGCTGCAGGGTTGTTAGGCAATGGTGCTTGAAAGCATTGCAGGGTGAGAAAGAGGAGCGTGTTTGAATTGGCAGACTTAGGTTACGTGAAGCTACAGGTAGAGCTATATGGATGTGAAGGCAATGAAGTAAAGCTGCTGCTATGTGGGTCTGTTGCTGTTGCAGTCAGCTAGCCTTTGTTGGTGGTGCAGAGCAAAAGAGAAGAGCATTGGAATGATGGGTTTGTGTTATGGTTGGAATGGCTCGAGGTGAATGGTGTGCAGATTTATGGTGATTGCGGTGGCGGTAGGAGATGGAGATGGAACTGAACGGGGGGCTAGTTGTTGTTTGGTGTAGCTGATGGTCTTTGTTGCTTTGAGTTAGAAAAAGGGGTTATGTGTGAATGAATGGCTTGGCGGGGAGTGGAAGGTTTTGATGGAGATGGTCTTTGTCTTTGGATGAAATAGCCCTCATGGCTGTGAAGAAGTGTTGCGGGGATTTTGAAATGGTGTTGGAAGGCTTGCAGAGTGATGGCCATCTTGGCCGTGATCGAGCTAGCGTAAAACACGAGAAAATGCACATGACTTTCTTGGTCCGGGATTGGAAGTGGTAAAGCACCATCTTAGTGCAACAGAGACTATGGCACATGCCTGACCGACAACTAAGCCCGATAGGCTAGTTAACTTTTCACTCGACCTATGACTCAGATGGATCACTGACTCACCCTGACTCAGAACCTGACTCGGGTTTGACTCGGCTGACCCGAGTTGACTTGACCCGATCCGACCCAGTGACCCGGCCGTTCTGACCCGTTGACCGGTTGGACTTTGCCGGTCACCGAGACACTTTCCCGACTTTTAAAAGAAAATTCGGCCACAATCGATTTTCCTCGAGCGTTTTTGGGACATAATTTCTACACGGGTTTTCTCCATGGTGGGCGGGTGAATTTCAACTAATGGACTTTGAAGACAAAACCTAATTTTGGAAGGAGTGGATCTATAAAAGAGAAGACTTTTCTCAAAACATATGATCTCTTTTAATCTTTTTATTCTTTTCTTCTTTACTTTGTTCTGGGTTTAGAACCATGAAGTCTTTTCTCTTTCTTCTTGTTATGAACTCCTTGAATATGAGTACCTAAGTTTATTATTGGTTATGGAATAGTTGGATTTCACAAAGCATGATTCTTTGATTCAATATATTAGTTTTGTCTCATATTTATCGTTTGCAATTCTCTGAAAATATTGTTTTATGATTGATTGATTGTTTTGTCAAGTTGCAAATTGGTAGAACGTCTAATCACATCTATTGCTAGTTTAGGGTTTATTATACGTAAAAGTGATATTCCTTGAATACAAGTAGCATAATATGATTATAGTTTGTAGTGATATATTCTTATGATCATATGTGAATCGTAACCTTTGTTAAATTGAATTAGTGCGCTTTCCACGTTCAATTGCTTTGATTGGCCTTGATTTCATAGAACTTAACGCATCTAGGGAATTAAACTTGATTAGTGCTTTTACACGTTAGGTTGTTCCTTTAGGTAGAATTCATATTCGCATCTTTTAATGTGTTTGTTGATGACATGAGGAGATTTATGGATATTCTTGCGATCAAGGTATTCTAGGGTCTTTGATAAAAGTTGAGATCAAATATCAATTCTAGTTATTGTGAAAAGCATGTGAGTGAATGAAAACGAAATCCTTAACCAATATTTCTTATCCTTGATTTTATTTGTTTACTTTCTTTATTTGCTTTTATTTAGTTTATTATAATCACAAAACCCCGGTATTATTTATAGGGAACCGAAACAATTTGACAACCTAGACCTCTGTGGGATCGATCCTTTCTTGCCCTTGCTATATTTATATTTTGAGTAGTAAGAAAGTGTAATTATATTTGTGTCGCCTACGACAGCGACCACCTACATCAAATGATGCATTAGGTCAGTTGGGTAGATGACTGACGAGGTGTCGAACTCGCAAAAATAAATTTCTCTACTTCTCTTTAACTAGCAAGTAGTATAATGTAAGTAGGATCGTCCCAAGGGAGGTATGAAGTTCAAGTTGTTATGCAAATACTCTTAGCAAAGATGATTTTGTTGTAGAAATGCTGAAAATTGTAAAATGTATTCAAATATGAGATGTAATTGATTAAAGGTTCATTCTAGACCACGGAATACTAACCAAATTGATAGATCGCTATGTTCTTCACATCATCATGTTACTAACAACCCTGGAATAATTAGTACGCTCAACTATTCCGTTATTATCTCCTAGCTCACCGGATACGGAAGCTCGACTACCGGTTCCTACTTGCCAAGTTTCCTAGAGGTACGCTTACTAGGTTTGACTTAAACAAGTGCTCTAAGTTCTCGTGGAGATAAGGTTGCTCCTAGTGATGAACTCAAAAGCATGAATCACCTATTAGTGTTGATTTCTACATATGGGTACTTAACAAAGTCCCATCATCAATACCCACATATTACTACTTGTGTTTATCTTCTCTAGACAATTACGGTCGAAGAAAATCTAAACTAGCAAATAGATTAAGAATTAATGATTCAATTTCGAACTTAAACCCTTAACAAATAATCCATAGACAATATTAGCATGGTAGAAATCAATCAATAACACTAATGAATGCAAGAGAACAAGTTATTTCATATCAAATATAGATTTATATTTCGGCTTGAAATCGCCCTTAATCAAAGAGAGTTTTAGTTACTCATAATATTGGAGTTCATCATCAAATAATAATGGAAATAAAGTAAAGAAGATGAAAATATTAAATGAAGGCAAACCCTAGCTCCGGCTCTCTGCAAAACTCCAAGAAGAATACGTGCCCTCAAAAGAATAAAAACTCCTTCTTCTTATAGCCTTCACACTTTCCAAAATTAGGTCTTCAAAGTCCATCACCAAAAAGTCCACCAAGCCCATGAACCATGTGTGAGAAACCCAGGTGAAAATATGACCCAAAAATCGTCGCCGGAAAACTGGTATTGTGGCCGGAAATAGAACGGAATCCGCACTGCAAAGTAGTTCGGGTGACCGCAAAGTCCGCCTGGATCAATGGTCAAAACTAATGATCAACCGTTAAGACCCGACGATTGACTAACTGGTCAATAACGGCAGATCGAGTGAACTCGGGTCAAACAGCACCGAGTTAGGCGAGTCATGGTGTGAATCGAGTTGCACGGCCATATGCCATATTGCGCCCGCCACCATGATGGTTGTGCTTCACTAATTTAACCAACCATGTTGGCCCCGTATCTCATCCAAACAACCAATTCAAATTACCCAACACTCCACTACCGCCACTTCAAACACCTCCACAAGATCTAATTCTCCTAATTCTATGCATCAACCTGACTCCATTTGCTTGACAAACCTTTACATCCCCAACACTAGCCGCTCCTTTCCCTTGTTGCAAACATCAACATCAAGACTTCGCTTAACACAGGCCAATATCCAATTTGAACCGAATTCCGTAATACTTTACTCCCACCCGCTACTTGCCTACATAAAAACCTCGCCCGCCCAAATCCACCAAAGCAACTACACCCGCAATGACACATCATTAGCCGTAACATCACCACCTTCGTTCTCATCTATCTTGAAACAACACAACAACTCCATCTGCTTAAGCTTCAAATCGACATGGATCCAGACCACCTTCTTCCATGTCAGTTCATTTGCAAATGCAACAAACAATACACTCCCACTATTGACCAGCTGCACCTCTTCTTGTTTCAATACTAGCTGCAATAGCTTCATGAGCTCAAACTCTGCAATCTCGGCTGTTATATAACAGTTCATACACAAAAGCCTAGACTTAGGTCATCATCCTAGCAGCAGCATCCCTTGCACCAAAGCCACACCAACTAAACTTGCTCTCCCCTGTAAACTCAGTAGCAAGTTCACAATCACCATTTCAGTTCGCCCTAGTCTGAGCTGCAATAACCAACCTCACTGCAACCTAACTACAAATGAGACCACCACCTGCTCAAGCAACTAAGCTTCATAGCAGCACCTCGGTGTTGCCGCTTTCTCTGCAAGCCACCTACTCCACCCGCAATATAAACTCGCCTACCAATGCTCATCACCGCACCGCACCATTCTCTTTACAAACCTTCCCGATTCCTTGTCAGTAAACTCTAAAGCCATTGTAATCCCAGCTCAATCTCAATTGAAATCACCAACATAACTTGAACCGCACAACTCCCGTAGCTTCTTCACTTGCAACTCCAGTTCCATCCATCACTTCACTGCCACCAGTTCCATGCCTCAACAGCATAATACATATAGCACCAGTACCCTGTTCACAATCTCCTCCTGATTGATGTAACATCTGCCATTTCATTACACAACAAACTTTAACAGATTCCACCACCACTGCTCCATTGCCACTGAGCAAAACCACCAGTTCAGCTCAACAAAAACTGAAATCACCACCAATTCCTTTACCAAGCCTTCAAACCCATGAATTCCGACATCTCAGAGAGTTCAATTTCATCACCATCACCCAGCAACAACTCCATCTTGAACTTCCACAGATGCAACCATTAATGGCAGCAAACCCTAATTCAAGCTCTAACCCATGTTTTGATTCTCTCTTTTCACATATTGCAACCATGAATCAGCTGCAGCTAATGCCATCTTCAATTCTACTTCTCTTCCATACACACAGAATCAATTTCGTTCTTTATCTCAAATTCGTAAATCCATCAAAACCCCAATGTAAATATGCCTGTAAAACCATCCGAATCTTCACAAATTCTTCCATTGAATTATGACAAAGCGACTTCTCGATCTCTCTAATCAATCATCTCAGTTCACGAATTCTTTGACAATTTCGCCGCCATGGTGTTTTATTTCTTTCTCCGAATTTGAGAAGTAGGTCAATGATTGAGAAGCTCTTAGATTTAGGGCCATGTAGGAACCAAAATTGCTACCAACATCCGGTTGGATAAGGGTAACCCAACTCATAATTGCCTTGTCGGTTCCATAGAACCGATGTGTTCATTCTTCGCCTCCTTGTACGACTTAGCCGCCTCCACATAAAACATGCCCGTGAATTGACCTTTCGCCTTTTACGCTCCACATGGACGTTTTCCTCTTCTTTTGCTCATAACGACTCCATTGCACCCGATAAGCTCAAAAGTAAACATAAGATACATAATTTACATGAAAAGTAGCAAAGAAAGCATAAACTCTAGATAGTAAATACGGTGTATTCTACACCTATCAATGACCTTGAAATTGTACAACCAACATGGCCGGACAACGAGTTGGCAGTGGACGGCCAACATGGCCGGACATCGGGTTGGCAGTGGACGACCAACATGGCCGGACATCGGGTTGGCAGTGAACGGTCAACATGGCCGGACATCAGGTTGGCAGTGGACGGCCCACATGGCCGGACAATGGAACTAGCATGTGAGCCAGGACTAAATGTACAGCCATCTTCGCGGTCATTCGAGAAATTCATGGCAAAATAGTGAAGCAAGCATGTCAATATGCTCCCCTTTCCATATTTGTATAAATTCCATTAAGACATATATAGGGAGGGGTAGTTGGTTGAAGGTGCATATGCGGACTATGTACCAAGTAAGCTTCATAGCTTGGCCGAAACGGTATGAATGATGCTCGAGGCCTCATTCTTAGTCGCGCATCTCCACGAATGGAGCATATGATGCCGAGGCATCATTATGCCATTACACGGACTTCGAACATGCATCACTTGGATGCATTTTTTGCAACGGCCTATACGGACTAGGCCATTACCACTATTGCTTGGCCACGGCCTAGCAAACGAGTTTGAATGAGTTGCTTGTCCCTTCGAGGATGAACTGCATTCGTGCTTGATCCCTTTAGAGTAGGGAAGGGTACGTAGGAAGCCGCAATGAGTTGCAACATTGCCGGGTTCAAAGATGTCCGCCCCTCATATCATCTAAGCTCGGTAGCTCGACGCAAGAGATGATTGTGTCGAACTGATGAGGCTTAGTTGCATGCCAGTAAGTGGATGCTCATACTTCTTATCAAGCTACAAAGAGCAAGTTATAGCCTATCTGGAGGCGGAAAACCCGAATGTCGTAATTTAGCTCGAGGGGAGTCCATTTTGATGGGAAACGACCCAAAGATCAAGATATGTCCACATGGTCACCACAATTTAGCCAAATTCCATCGTTTAGTGATGCGTGTCGTACCACAACAAATTAATTCAAGATTTTCCACCTAATTAACAAGTAATATAGTGTAGTCAAGTTCGTTCCCACGAGGAGCAAGAGATTCTAGTTGTAAAAATTGTCACGAAAAGGGGGGTGTAAAGCAAAAGAAAGTAAATAAAGCAATTAAAGGATAAAGTTGAAATCAATAAGAGAGAATAGATCAAGGAATCCTTCTTCGTTACAAAACAATGATTAAAGTTATGTTCATTTCTACTTGTTATTAGTCACAGATTATCACCAACCATAGGATAGCAGGTCCGCTTAGCTAGCCCCAAAATCCCTTGTATCACCGGATACGGAAGTTCTCGACTACCGGATTCTATTTACCAAACCACCTAGTAGTAGATCACTCTAGATGTAATTTAAATAAACGCATTAAGATTTATGAACTTATTAGGTCAATATTAGTAGTTGGACTCTTAGATCAAGGTCTACTTGCTAATGTTGTTTTCACACACAATTGCTCCACGGAATCCTCCGCAAGGTCTCGTGTTTGCTACTTATGTAAAAAGTCAAGAAACGATTACTTATCTCCTAACTTTCACTAGCTTTAGATTAAACCGACAAATCAATTTAGTTGGCCACCTAAACAATCTATCAATCAATCATGAATGTCATTAAGATCATTCCTATTAGTAAAAACAAACGATAATTATGTGAAAAACTTCAAGATAGAATTGAAAACAAAAACTCAAATCATATTAAGAACTAGGAATTCATCCTCAATCAATAAGAAAATTAGCTACTCATGCTAAAGAGTTCACACTAAGAATAAAGAAAAGAAAAGTGTTGTGTGTGTAAAGATGTGTGTAAAAGATGTAGAAAACTTCTCATTTATAGGCTTCAATATTCTCCAAATCTTCCAAGGAATAGAATCCTTTTCCTTTAGCAATTCAATTTCCAAATTCAAGTCTTTCTCTTCTTCCATCTTCTCTTTCCAAATTTGAGCCCAATTCTCCATCCAATTCCTAGTCCAAGTCTTCACACCCATGAGAGAAGTCCATAGAAAATTCTGGAATTTTTGGCTCATGGGAAAAGCGGTATTATGGCCGAATCCGGCGGGAATAGTCGCCGTCGGCCACCTAAAAATCCTTTGGGGATCGCCGTTCATCGTTATCGGTCCAAAGTCAACCGGTCAAGCCGGGTCAAGGTGCAGGTCATGAGTCGAACAGAGTCGGCATCGAGTCCCGACTAATCACGACTCGGCTAAGTTGCCATGGCATAAGCCATTGCTCTGGAAATAGTTTGTGTTGTTGCACAATGATTGTGCTTCACGCCTCGCCTATCATGGTCGTGCCTTCTTCACTTTTGCAAACAGTTTCATCTCACTCGGGCCACGATTCTCTCCCGCAACATTGCATTGCTAATATGCCACAAGTCACTGACTTGATTACATAGCTCCATTTTCTCTGCCAGTTGCACATCTCGACCTTGTACTCTCCCATGACTCCACCGCATCCGCATTCTCCATTACAGTGAGACTCAAGCCTTATTTGTTCTTCTACCAAGAACCAAGCCACCAATCCAACCACAAGTAGTTCATGCCATGAGACTCCTATTGCGTGACCATAGTTCAGCTCGAATACCTCCAGGACCTTCGATACAAAGAACAACACAATCCCATTCCATCCATTGCTACGCTCCATCCTCACAACTCATCCGAGCTGCACATTCATTCTCCATTCACAGTTCAAGATTCATGTGTCATTTAGTACCTTCCGTCACTTCATACTACCCACCAGAACTTCAACAGTGATTACAATCTCCGTTTCAACAGCAGGTTCATCACCATCTTCTCTGCAATTACCAACAGAATGATGCTTCAATTATTACCACCTTTACAAACCCATATCACTTTCTTGTTCAATTGCGGATGGAAATCGAAACCCTAAACTCTCTCAATTAAATTGAATCACAGAAGAACCCTTAATCTAATTTCAATTCCATCATCTCTGACTTCACTTATCTTCACTGAATCATCACCAATCATCAAACCCTTCTCATGTTCATCGTTTAACACCATCTCATCTCTCGTGGAATCAATTGAACCCAAGAATATCAACATCTTCTTATCACCTCAAAACCCATCACCTGTTGCATCTGTCACGAGTACATATCAACATCGCCACTTGAACCCAGCTCTCTTCGATTCGAACAACAAGTAATGACATCGTTTCAATTTCGTCATTGTCTCTTCTCCGATTAACAAAGAGAATTCTCCATTAATCGATTAGGTCCAAACCCATGAATTATCAGTACCCATTTCAAACCAAACCCTAACTGTCTAAATTTATTGCAGCAACATAAACCCTAATTGCTTCTCTCAAAACAGTAACAAAACCACCTTCACTTCCATCACCGTAAACTACTAATCGATCCGATTTCGATTTGAACATCATCTTCTCTCGAGTACCCGACAGTTCATTGCTTTCATCTTTCCGTTCTTTTTGACACTAACATCGTCTCTTCTCGATTCAGTTTTCCGTTTCTTATCGCTTCGCTCAACGACCATCACCCGAATCATCATTTAACTCCGCGTTTCTTCTCTCGATTTTCTCTCTCGCAATTTCGCTTATGGCTGCGCCTCTATTCCCCTTTTCTCAATTTGAGTTCTGTAATGAATTGAATGTGACTTAAGACAACGAACCCAATTTAGGTTTTAGATGTGGGGCGGCTATTTGCACCCACCTTGTATGCATCCACCCAATGATATATGATAAGGACACCCGGATGGCTACCCCTTAACCATTGCTAATCTTTGTTTAGTATTCCTTCGTGAGAGTTTCCCTTAACATTGACGTGCTCCAGATAGTAGTTGCCTGGAAAATGACCATTACGCCCTTTTTGCTCAAATTGGTTGATTTCTTCTTCTTTTCCTCCGTGCGACTCCATAGTAGCTATAAAACTCAAAACAAGCATAAAATACATAATTTACAAGAAAAATAGCACAGAAAGCATAAACAATAGATAGTAAATAGGATGTATTCTACACCCTATCAAATTCCCCCACACTTAGACTTTGCTAGTCCTCGAGCAAATCAAATTAAAAACTCACAACTCCAAAGCGTTCAAGCGTCCCAAGCATCCAAGGAGCTATGAGGACATAGAGTTTCTGCATGCTAGTAATAAGAAGTTAGAAATACTAAAGAATCATATTCTCATTCTTAAATGTTGAGTGAGAAATAACCACACCATAATGAGAGAACGCGTGTTTGAGAAACGATCAATAAGCATTTTCGCCTCGACTCATCGCCTTACCAAAAAGGATTTTATGATAATTGCACTCAAAAAGACGGCTTTTTATGGGTCTCACATGTGTGCAGGTAGGAATGAAGAGAGAAATCCTGCGACACGTTGAATGGTGGGAAGGACAACTTCCGAAATATTTTGAAAAACCCACATCTTTTAATATTTTGAAAAACCATTTTTCTAACGATCTCTAAGAAAGGAAATCAACCATTTATTATTGAGGATGAGATTACTTACTCACCTTCAAATCCGATCGCCAATTATGATAACACAACTCTCACGGCATCCAATATAAATGTCTTCCGCTCCTCGTCTTGATCTTTGGTCTTCGGTTTCAACTTTTGGTGATAAACTCTTGAATTTCATAAATCCTTAACAATTTATAACTCTTTTTACCTTAAATCCTTGTCACTTGAAACTTCCTTATAGATTTTCCTTCCCCACGGCTTATTAACATATTTCTCTTTTTTTTTTTTTTTTTTTTTTTGGAATTCAAAACAAGAGAAATTAAATACAACCATGGCCGTGGGAGAAGTATTTTACCGCTTGATTCTTCACAACTTGTATCGTCTTGAAATCATAAACTTCAAAAATTCTCACCTTTTTATTTTCTTTGCTTTCATGAATAAGTCTTCATACTTGGATATAGAATTACCTCATTGTATTGTAAGTCCTCAACATATATGTAAAATCCGCTCATTTGTATGTTGCTTTACTTGTATTTGAAATTTGCTCTTTTTCTCATTCCGTTGCTTGTAAACCTTGAACTTTTCCAACTTTCCTTGTAGATTTTGATGTCGCTCCTTGTTGATGATGAGAGTGTTTCATGGATCCGTTGTTGTCGCGAGAGAGAATGGTGCTAACCGCAAATCGAACTACAAGAAGGAGGCTTTCATCTATAGACGTCACCCTCATGATTGACAAAATTAGCACTCAAGAGATCAGAGTAGTGCTTCTATTGGTGGGAGGTTGGGTAGCTCACCATTCTACCTGAATTTACTTACGGTGACACACACTCAAAAGAAAGCTCTTTAGTAGACGGAAAAATTTCTGGTGGTGCCTCACATGATATGAATACGGGTAGTCTCCACTAATGATTGATCAGCAACTCTAATAATGCATTTCTCGCTGCACCAAATTCGCATCACCGGCATGATTAAATCCATTATTTAACACTCTAACAAGCAAGAAATCCGAATGTAGTTCTCTAACATTTCCAAGTTCAATTATGTCGGTCAAAATCTCTATGTAAACATACCTAGAAGTATGCTAGGGACTCTAAAATCTCTAAAAGTTGAAGTTTTATGTAAAACTTTTTTTTTTTTTTTTTAATTTCTTTTTGTAAATTTTTTTAAATACATGCTTAACCACTCCCCCACACTTAAACCTTACATTGTCCTCAATGTAATTGAATCCTCCTAGTAAAGTCAAGGTGGGAAATTTTAACATGATATGAAACAAGAAAAAGAAATAACAAAAAGCAAAAGGATAAGAAATACAAAACCTATGGGTTGCCTCCCATTAAGCGCTTGTTTTAAAGTCGAATGCCCGACTTAACTCTTGCAAGATTCATTCCCCATATACTAACAATCCGAAAATTTGAGGATCCACCCATAATACCCATTTTTGCAAACAATAACTCCATACAAATATTAGCACAAGAAAACAATAGTGAAATTATCGCTCGATAGAAATTTCCCCACACTTATTCTCGTCCACACTCGGAAGTGTATAAAGAACATAGAATTTTGGAACTTCCATGTATTCCTCTTGGCAAACCTGCATAGTGTTAGCATCAAGTGTTTCCAATGGTGGATATCTAGAAACAAAATCATCCAAAAATACTTTCGAAGCACATACATTCAAACCAATAAGAGATAAAGGAGAAGAATCAATATGCAAAGAGTTAGACAAACCTTGCACAATTTCTTGTATTATAGAATCCTCTTCATCCTTAAAAAATTCAAGTGAATTACTTACCTCTTGTATATTGTGGTCCTCTATTAAACCTTGCAACCATTCTTCGTTGTTTTCTACCTTAACCAAAGTTTTGGCATCATTATAATCATTGGCAAGTTCAATTGGGTCTTCCACAAAATCAATCAATTTGGTTTCATCCTCTAGTATCATCTCTTCAACATTCTCATCATCGGAATCGGGCCATTCACTAAAATGATTCTCGTCGGTATAGATTGTAAGATCTTCTTGTGCGGGTGTTACACCGTTTATAACAATAGGTAAGTCACACCCAATCTCCTCCTTTTGAATAGGTGAAGGATCGTTATTATGATCCGGAGTTGGAATAACTTCCTCATTGTTGCAACGCTCATACACTTCCGCGGACTCATATATTTCCCTAAGGAATTTTTTCCAAGCACTAAATGCATCATCTTCAAGCTCTACCTTTTGAATAGGTGCTTGATCATTAATAAGATCAAGGCTCGAGTAAGCTACACTAGCGTCTTCAAAAGTCTCCAAAGTTTGGCCTTTTCCAACATAATCATCGATCAAATATTCACTACACACCATAGGCACATTAGAATAGTTATTGCTTTGATAGCAAAATTCTT
Source organism: Papaver armeniacum (assembly GCA_023531295.1). Taxonomy (NCBI): domain Eukaryota; kingdom Viridiplantae; phylum Streptophyta; class Magnoliopsida; order Ranunculales; family Papaveraceae; genus Papaver; species Papaver armeniacum. The sequence goes on from JAJJWW010000660.1 coordinate 150,773, forward strand.
CTTTATCCCTATCTTCCTTATATTGGTCCATGTCTCTTCGTTCTTTAGCAATGCCGTCTCGACGTTGTTGGAGTTGCTCATCCCCATTTTTATCGAGTTGAGTAATTTGTTCGTATAATTTCTCCGAATTTCTGTGAATTTCTCGATGTGATTCTTGCAACTTTTGTTGAAGATCCCCAATCATGGCAGACATCTTATCTGCAAAACTAGAGAATTTCTGATCATAAACAAAATTATCCTCCCATCCTTGTGATTGTCCACTTACATACCCGTCATAAGGTTGTTGATATGTATGAGAATATCCATAAGGTTCGCAGGAATTTGATCATAGCCAAAAGATTGGTTTTGATTGTATCCTAAGGATGGTTGGAAGTTGCCATAATGTTGAGGTTGAAAACCGTATTGATTGTTGTAATATGCTTGCTCTTGTCCACCATACATGGAAAACCTTCACCTGAAATAAGATTCTCAAAAACTAAGTTAGATACGGTATAGAATCCAACAAAGCAAAAAAAATAAAGCAAAAAGAAAAATAAAAACAACTAAAATCATCCGCTGCTCCCCGGCAGCGGCGCCAAAATTTGATGCGTGTCGTACCACAACAAATTAATTCAAGATTTTCCACCTAATTAACAAGTAATATAGTGTAGTCAAGTTCGTTCCCACGAGGAGCAAGAGATTCTAGTTGTAAAAATTGTCACGAAAAGGGGGGTGTAAAGCAAAAGAAAGTAAATAAAGCAATTAAAGGATAAAGTTGAAATCAATAAGAGAGAATAGATCAAGGAATCCTTCTTCGTTGCAAAACAATGATTAAAGTTATGTTCTTTTCTACTTGTTATTAGTCACAGATTATCACCAACCGTAGGATAGCAGGTCCGCTTAGCTAGCCCCAAAATCCCTTGTATCACCGGATACGGAAGTTCTCGACTACCGGATTCTATTTACCAAACCACCTAGTAGTAGATCACTCTAGATGTAATTTAAATAAACGCATTAAGATTTATGAACTTATTAGGTCAATATTAGTAGTTGGACTCTTAGATCAAGGTCTACTTGCTAACGTTGTTTTCACACACAATTGCTCCACGGAATCCCTCCGCAAGGTCTCGTGTTTGCTACTTATGTAAAAAGTCAAGAAACGATTACTTATCTCTAACTTTCACTAGCTTTAGATTAAACCGACAAATCAATTTAGTTGGCCACCTAAACAATCTATCAATCAATCATGAATGTCATTAAGATCATTCCTATTAGTAAAAACAAACGATAATTATGTGAAAAACTTCAAGATAGAATTGAAAACAAAAACTCAAATCATATTAAGAACTAGGAATTCATCCTCAATCAATAAGAAAATTATCTACTCATGCTAAAGAGTTCACACCAAGAATAAAGAAAAGAAAAGTGTTGTGTGTGTAAAGATGTGTGTAAAAGATGTAGAAAACTTCTCTATTTATAGGCTTCAATATTCTCCAAATCTTCCAAGGAATAGAATCCTTTTCCTTTAGCAATTCAATTTCCAAATTCAAGTCTTTCTCTTCTTCCATCTTCTCTTTCCAAATTTGAGCCCAATTCTCCATCCAATTCCTAGTCCAAGTCTTCACACCCATGAGAGAAGTCCATAGAAAATTCTGAATTTTTTGCTCGCCGGAAAACTGGTATTATGGCAGGAATCCGGCCGGAATAGACGCGCCGCCACCTGAAAATCACTGCCGGTCAGGTTCGCCGTTTCATAGTTATCGGTCAAAGTCAACTGGTCAAGCTGGGTCAAGGTCAGGGTCATGAGTCGGAACCGAAGCCGACATCGAGTCCGACTAACGGGCCGACTCGGCTAAGTTGCCATGGCATAAGCCATTGCTCTCGCGTAGAAATGTGTTGTTGCACAATGATTGTGCTTCACGCCTCGGCTATCATGGCTGTGCCTTCTTCACTTTTTGCGGCCTTCGGTTTCATCTCACTCAAAGCCCGGATTCTCTCCTGCAACATTGCATTGCTAATATGCCACAAGTCACCAGCTTCAGATTACATAGCTCCATTTTCTCCTGCCAGTTGCACATCTCAGCCTTGTACTCTCCCATGACTCCACTGCATCTGCATTCTCCATTACAGTGCCAGACTCAAGCCTTATTTGTTCTTCTACCAACAGAACCAAGCCACCAATCCAACCACAAGTAGTTCATGCCACGAGACTCCTATTGGCTTTGACCATAGTTCGGCTCGAATACCTCCAGGACCTTCGATACCCGGCGAAACACAATCCCATTCCATCCATTGCTTCGCTCCATCCTCACAACTCATCCCGAAGCTGCACATTCATTCTCCATTCACAGTTCAAGCATTTACGTGTCATTTAGTACCTTCTTGTCACTTCATACTACCCACTTAACTTCAACAGTGATTACAATCTCCGTTTCAACAAGCGGGGTTCATCACCATCTTCTCTGCAATTACCAAGAATGATGCTTCAATTATTACCACCTTTACAAACCCATATCACTTTCTTGTTCAATTGCGGATGGAAATCGAAACCCTAAACTCTCTCAATTAAATTGAATCACAGAAGAACCCTTAATCTAATTTCAATTCCATCATCTCTGACTTCACTTATCTTCATTGAATCATCACCAATCATCAAACCCTTCTCAATTGCTCGTTTAACACCATCTCATCTGTGGAATCAATTCGAACCCAAGAATATCAACATCTTCTTATCACCTCAAAACCCATCACCTGTTGCATCTGTCTGAGTACATATCAACATCGCCACTTGAACCCGGACTCTTGATTCGAACAACAAAGAAGCCGACATCGTTTCAATTTCGTCATTGTCTCTTCTCTGATTCTGCAGCAGAGACTTCTCCATTAATCGATTAGGTCCAAACCCATGAATTATCAGTACCCATTTCAAACCAAACCCTAACTGTCTAAATTTATTGCAGCAACAGAAACCCTAATTGCTTCTCTCAAAACAGTAACAAAACCACCTTCACTTCCATCACCGTAAACTACTAATCGATCTCGGATTTCGATTTGAACATCATCTTCTCTCGAGTACCAGCAGCAGTTCATTGCTTTCATCTTTCCCGTTCTTTTTGACACTAACATCGTCTCTTCTCGATTCCAGTTTTCCAGTTTCTTATCTGCTTCGCTCAACGACCATCACCCGAATCATCATTTAACTCACAGTTTCTTCTCTCGATTTTCTCTCTCGCAATTCTGCTCATGGCTGCGCCTCTATTCCCTTTTCTCAATTTCAGGAGTTCTGTAATGAATTGAATGTGACTTAAGACAACGAACCCAATTTAGGTTTTTAGATGTGGGCTGGCTATTTGCACCCACCTTGTATGCGACCACCCAATGATATATGATAAGGGACACCCAGATGGCTACCCCTTAACCATTGCTAATCTTTGTTTAGTATTCCTTCAGAGAGTTTCCACTTAACATTGACTGTGCTCCAGATAATAGTTGCCTGGAAAATGACCATTACGCCCTTTTTGCTCAAATTGGTTGATTTCTTCTTCTTTTCCTCCGTGCGACTCCATAGTAGCTATAAAACTCAAAACAAGCATAAAATACATAATTCACAAGAAAAATAGCACAGAAAGCATAAACAATAGATAGTAAATAGGATGTATTCTACACCCTATCATTTAGAGCCTCAAAAGGTCGTTTTTGCCGTTTTAAGAAACTTTTTCTTACTTAATAAACCCTTCGCAGAACAAGGGTAAGTTGGAGCGGTGTGGAAGCTAAGTTAGCTGCGTCATGCTCCACGAGCATGCTTGCAAGGGCAAATGGACGTGCATTTGCCTAGCCCTAAGACCCGGATCGTAGCCTCATCATGGCGCATCGGGGGAGTTACGGCCTGCGGGGCAACGCGCCAAAGGTGTAATTTTCCGGTCCGTCACAGTTGGTATCAGAGAAAGTTCCGAGATAACTCTTGGACTGTGTAGAGTGGACTCGTTAAGCGAGTATTTTCCTTAATGGAAAACTTTAATTTGGAGAGTAGGCCAACTTATGCGCTGAAACTTTGGGTAACTGCTATGCCGATTACATTTTGAATCGAGTTGATCTTGTATAAGTGATTTGAGTTTGCCAGGCCTCTGTGGCACCCTACTTACGAGCATCCGGAAGACCGTATGGGACGGTGGGTAGACAATGGGACTGATCATCCCCACACGTTGGCACTGGCCAAGGGTGTGCGTTGTCGAGCCCGGCTAGCATCCCACTTACGAGTGGCAACTCCTTGGTAAATCCGTCGGGTGACGGTGGCTTGCATCCAACTGCACTGGCATTAGAGATTGGTCCTTAAAGTGTTGCGTTGAGTTTTGCTTTGTCATTTCGATGACATCTTTCAACTTGTGAACCTTAGGGATTCCTGGGTGGTAGTATGGGATGCTATCTAGGATACCTTGTCGAGATATCCTCTTGGCACTGGCCAATGCGATTATTGGTTTTGTTGTGGGCACTTTTTGGATTCCTGGGCAGGTGGTATGGGACATGTGCTCGAAGGTCTAAATTGTTGTTCATGACAACTTGAAGAAACCCGTGATTTCGAGCATCCGGTATGGGAATTTTGCTCGTGAAATCCAACTCAAGAGATTGTCCACAATAGTTTTGGTTTTGAATTTCGGGGACGAAATTCTTTGAAGGGTGTGATAATGTAACACCCCGTGTTTTTTTGCATGGCGCATGCTAAAAGATGCGCCATTTTCTTGTGATGAAGCTTCATCCAAAGCTTCCTTTGCATGGTGTGATGCATATGGCCCAGGCCAAATGCAGTGCCAAGTAAGGCACATCGCATATGCATATTGGCTAAGGCCAATATGGCATTGGTTGGAAGTTACATTGGCCAAGAGCCAATCCTGCATCAAATGATGTATTAGGTCAGTTGGGTAGATGACCTTGAAATTGTACAACCAACATGGCTGGACAACGAGTTAGATATGTACGGCCAACATGGCCGGACATCGGGTTGGCAGTGGACGGCTATCACGGTACTGCAAGTGACGCACAATGATTACGCGTTACAGAGTTACAGGCCAAGTGAGAGTTCTACCGTAATTGTGCACTACGAAGCTATAATAGCACAACGTAAGCTATAATAGCGCAACGCAAGCCATAATAGCGGTATTACTGTATAGACTGTCAAGTGTCGAGAATGGCATAAACCCACAGGGCTAATGTAGTGCAAGTGTAGCACTACATTGTAAATATATTTAGCTAAGTGATGAAGCTTATTGGCCGACACAATGAAGCTTCATTGAAGGATTGTAAAGACATGGACAAAGTTGACAGATGCAACATGCGATGTTGGCATCGATGCATATCCATGGAATTGAGTTGGCCCAAACTCAAGGATGATGCAAGAAGAGTAGAATAGACTAATATTTAGTCTATGCATTAGTTCAAGGAAGGGCCAAAGTATGAACAGTGCAAACAAGTTGGGAATGCAAGAGTTGCATTGCTATTGTCAAGCTAATTGGCGAAGTGAAGCATATATGACGCATGAGTAACTAGAGTGAGCTTAAGGAGCTAGCCTCGATGTTTGAATCATAAGGATTATCCGTGCATGAGTTTGGAATGATAAACATGCAGGGCCAAGAGAGCTGAACGTTGGTGCAAGACAGAATCCAGTATGGCACAGCAGGTGTGCAATACGGCTCAAGTGACGGTTATAAGTTGGTTATTGGCTTCACAAGCGTGCCAAAGGTGCGAGACAAGTTAGAAGGCTTATGAAATGAGTTCATAGCCTTAGTAGAGTGTCCCTAACCGTTCAAGACAAGTGTGGCTTCAATCTGCATGACAACACAAAAGGTGACAAATGAAAAGGAGATTGACGGTTATGGAAACTACCTGATGGGACACATGGCTGTTCCATGTGTGTGCAAGTGTTGTGCTCGGTTTTGGCCATTGTAACTACTGTATAAATAGTCATAAGGAGTGGGAAAAATTAGTAGGCTTACATAGGAGAGTTAGTCTCATTTTTGAGAGAGTTAGGCATTCACCAAGAGGGTGAATGGCCTGTTTTTGGTCCATGTGATGGACGAGTTTTGTAATCTTCCTTTAGTGCAATAAAATGGGTTTGTTGTAGTATATCTTTGTGTTCATTATGTTGCTGATGTTGTGTGAGAATTGGTTAAGTACATGTCAGAACCTCTTATGCTTATGGGGGCATGAAGAGTTAGAGAGAAAGAAGAAAAGATTTCCATTGTGCAATGCCTTATGAGTGAAGGCAGATGCGTACTTTGATGCAAGTATGCAAGGCTGAATGATTTTGGGTGAAGTTGATTCACTGAACCACAATCATTGCCGGTCATGTCCCATGAAAATTTTAGGCGATTAAATGGGCATGTGACATCAGGTATCAGAGTTGTGTTAGGGGACACAGTTACTGATTTTTCTCTCTTTTACTCAAGTTAATGTCATTTGTTTGTCAAATTCAGTGAAGAATTGTTTGGGTTTCACTAGTATGGAGACTATAAGAAGTTGATCTTGTGTGGAAAAATCAATTGGAAACTTGAAGCTTGAAGTAGCAGCAGGCCGTGAAAGTTTATGACAAAGGTGTCAAATTCCAGCCCAAAGTGTTAGGCGAACGCGCAAGAATCATTGAAAATCGGGTTTTCAAGTGATTGCATGACAAAACTAAGGAGTATGCTGACTTCTATGGTGCAAGTCAGGTGTTAAAATCCATGTTTCTCACAAGTATGCGAAAATTATGCATTTGGAATGCATTCTTTCGTAGTGTTATCAGTAGCGAGTACATTACAAGTTGTAATGGGAATTTTAGGGGAAATTCCTGAATACAAAGAAGTTGATGGCCTTTGCAGTGGCAAAGTAGATGAAGAACATGTCTATGTGATAGATTGAAGGTGTTTTCATTGTAGCCAGTTGATGGAAGATTCTTATCTCTCTCGAAATGCATGTACCTTGGTGGTAATGCAAAGTCTGGTTGTGAACCAGCATGTTTGTGGCAATGTGATGCCATGAAGGAAGAATTGGATGTCCAATTATTATCTAGCATAAAGCTTATGGAAAGGCTGAAGAAATAAGCGCGAGTTAGGGAAAAACCAATACACCATGGTCTTGCGTTTGCAATGAGTTTTTCGTTGATGCTAGATGAGCACAAGGAGTGTGCTTGCACCTGGTTTATGAGTGGGATCAGTATGCTTGGACAAGGGTGTCCAAAGACCTGCATTTGATCAAAACCAAAAGCGGATGTTCTTGTCAACTGCAAATCAACAATTGTTGCTACTCAAGTTGATTTTGGAGAAGGGGAAAGACAAGAGTAACCAGTTGTGCATGGGCGAGTAAAATGAGTTCCAAGTTTGAGAAGAATGCGGCATTCTTGCTTGGAACGTGGCGGTGGCGCCTCATTTGCAAGGATTGTGCCTTGTTAATATTGTCCAAGAAAATTGTCCGCGGAAGTCATTGAGTGATATGACTTTGCTGAGCTCTATGGTGATGCTCAAAATCACCAAGTAAAGTCCGTTCAGTTGTGCAAAGGTGCACAAGTTTGTGTCAAGATTTGGGTGCTAATTGGCATAGCATGTATGCACTTGATAGCATGCGCCAAATCGGATTTGGGCATGGCCGAAATGCATAATGCGTGAAGAAATGCAAGTTAGGCGAATTGTAGATGCATGGAAAAGAAGGAAAAAGTAGTGGTGATGCATAAAGATGGCATGTGACCATTATTGAACAAATCTTAATGAAAGCTAAAGCAAAATGATAGCATCAGTCTAAAAGGAGTATTCAACTAATTGTCAATTATAGTGTGCTTCATTATGGGAGTGGCATACGAACGTTGATAGTTAGAAGAGTGCATGTGGCAAAGTGAATTGCTACATTGGGGACGAGGGTCTTTGTCTTGCTTCTTTTGTTGCTTAGAAGCGAAGTTGAAGTCGGTATTGCAAGGCTTGTTAGGTCTTACAAGTTGCAATCGGTTAGCGCATGTATTTGCTCAAGTTTGAGTATACTTTCGGTTTAGGTCGAGTGGACCTTGGTGTTGGAAATGAAGTCTCTCTATGTAAGGTAGTAGTGAATGAGGGTATTTGAAGTGAAAGATCTTGCCTCTTTCGTTCAAAGTAAAGCTAGTTCGCGTGGAAGATGCTACACGACATATTAAGCCAAAATATGCAATAGAAGACGTTGAAAGTGAAAGAAGCAAATAGAGAAGAGTTGGTGGCATAGTCGAGTTTGCTTTGTTGAGAGTTATGTGGAAGTGCGACGGCATATGGCAGCGATAGCATGGAGTAACGCAACAAGAATGAAGATGTAAGTCCATCAAGTATATGAGTTAAGAGTAACTCATAGTTAGGAAGAACATGATGTTGTTTTTCCGCTACATTAAAGTGTAGCTTGATTTGAAAGAGCAAGTGATGCTTAAAGTGTCAAGTTACAAAAGCGTGAAGAGGATTCCTGGTCTAAAAGAGGGTACGATATCGGGGGTATCCTAAGTCATGACTATACCCAGTCATGCATTTCAATCATGATGTTGCAACAATACAAGCAAAGAACAACAAGGTGCAGGTTCTTTAGCATACAAATGATGCAAGTCCAAGAAGGTGAAGATTGCAACATGATTTGGAAGCCAAATCTAGTGAAAGTCCTGAAGTTTGCAAAGTGCAGCAAAGGTTATAGATTGTGGCGCATACCAAGAGTGGTACTGAGTCATAGGATGCATTCCTTAAGGCATGTCATGATTTGGCGTAGGCGCATATGATTGAAGAATTGAAGTCAAGTCTTGTATAAGTCCTGTTATGTTGTGTGGTGCAACTAAAGTCGGAAAATGGAGGCATAAGACAATGTCAATGATCAGTGTGATCAGTTGGGAAGAATCATTACTTGTGTACACTTAGGCACGAGATGATTCATGCGAAGTTCAAGCTCAATTCGGGAGTTGGCAAGAGGAATTTCCAAGTTGCATTTGGGTGTTGATATGCGATTGTAGTGGGAGTTAGAACGTCGATCAACGTGACAACAACAATACAAGTCGAAGAGGATCAATGTCAAGGCGGTGAAGCTAAGTGATGGCATTTGTTACTAGGCATAAAAGTTTTGGCAAGAATGAAGGCCAAATAAAGTTTGCTAATTTCTGAAAAGGGCTCAGAAGCGTACAAGGCCAGAGAACAAGTATAACGAGCATACTTTGTTGCGTTCAACGAGGGCGTTGAACGGATTAGGTGGGGAGGTCTGTTACGGTACTGCAAGTGATGCACAATGATTACGCGTTACAGAGTTGCAGGCCAAGTCAGAGTTCCACCGTAATGGTGCAATGCGAAGCCATAATACCGCAACGTAAGCTATAATAGCGCAACGCAAGCCATAATAGCGGTATTACTGTATAGACTGTCAAGTGTCGAGAATGGCATAAACCCACAGGTCTAATGTAGTGCAAGTGTAGCACTACATTGTAAATACATTTGGCTAAGTGATGAAGCTTATTGGACGACACAATGAAGCTTCATTGAAGGATTGGCAAGACATGGCCAAAGTTGACAGATGCAACATGCGATGTTGGCATGGATGCATATCCATGGAATTGAGTTGGCCCAAACTCAAGGATGATGCAAGAAGAGTGGAATAGACTAATAATTAGTCTATGCATTAGTTCAAGGCAGGCCAAAGTCCGAACAAGTGCAAACAAGTTGGTAATGCAAGAGTTGCATTGCTATTGTCAAGCTAATTGGCGAAGTGAAGCATATATGACGCATGAGTAACTAGAGTGAGCTTAAGGAGCTGGCCTCGATGTTTGAAGCATAAGGATTGTCCGTGCATGAGTTTGGAATGATAAACATGCGGGGCCAAGAGAGCTGAATGTTGGTGCAACACAGAATCCAGTATGGCACAGCAAGTGTGCAATACGGCTCAAGTGACGGTTATAAGTTGGTTATTGGCTTCACAAGCGTGCCAAAGGTGCGAGACAAGTTAAAAGGCTTATGAAATGAGTTCATAGCCTTAGTATAGTGTCCCTAACTGTTCAAGACAAGTGTGGCTTCAATCTGCATGACAACACAAAAGGTGACAGTTGAAAAGGAGATTGGCGGTTATGAAAACTACCTGATGGGACACATGGATGTTCCATGCGTGTGCAAGTGTTGTGCACGGTTTTGGCCATTGTAACTACTGTATAAATAGTCCTAAGGAGTGGGAAAAATCAGTAGGCTTACATAGGAGAGTTAGTCTCATGTTTGAGAGAGTTAGGCATTCACCAAGAGGGTGAATGGCCTGTTTTTGGTCCATGTGATGGACGAGTTTTGTAATCTTCCTTTAGTGCAATAAAATGAGTTTGTTGCAGTATATCTTTGTGTTCATTATGTTGTTGATGTTGTGTGAGAATTGGTTAAGTACATGGCAGAACCTCTTATGCTTATGGGGGCATGAAGAGTTAGAGAGAAAGAAGAAAATACTTCCGTTGTGCAATGCCTTATGAGTGAAGGCAGATGCGTACTTTGATGCAAGTATGCAAGGCTGAATGATTTTGGGTGAAGTTGATTCACTGAACCACAATCATTGCCGGTCATGTCCCATGAAAATTTTAGGCGATTAAATGGGCATGTGACAACGACCAACATGGCCGGACATCGGGTTGGCAGTGGACGACCAACATGGCCGGACATCGGGTTGGCAGTGGATGGACAACATGGCCGGACATCAGGTTGGCAGTGAGCGGCCAACATGGACGGACATCGGGTTGGCAGTGGACGGCCCACATGGCCGGACAATGGAACTGGCATGTGAGCGGAGGTGAATGTCTGACCATCTTGGCAGGTCATTCGAAATTCATGGCAACAACCATGAATAGTGAAGCAAGCATGTCAATATGCTCCCCTTTCCATATTTGTAGAAATTCCATTAAGACATATATAGGGAGGGGTAGTTTGTTGAAGGTGCATATGGGGACTATGTACCAAGTAAGCTTCATAGCTTGGCCGGAACGGTATGAATGATGCTCAGGTCTCATTCTTAGTCACGCAGCCTTACGAATGGAGCATATGATGTTGAGGCATCACTATGCCATTTCACAGACTCGAACATGCATCACTTGGATGCATTTTGACGGAATGGCCTATACGGACTAGGCCATTACCACTATTGATTGGCCACGGCCTAGCAAACGAGTTGGAATGAGTTGCTTGTCCCTTCGAGGATGAACTACGGTCTGTGCTTGATCCCTTTAGAGTAGGGAAGGGTACGTGAGGCGCGCAATGAGTTGCAACATTGCCGGTCCAGCATGTTGGCCCCTCATATCATCTAAGATCGGTAGCTCGACGCAAGAGATGATTGTGGCCAGAATTGATGAGGCTTAGTTGCATGCCAGTAAGTGGATGCTCATACTTCCTATCAAGCTACAAAGAGCAAGCTATAGCCTATCTGGAGGCGAAAAACCCGAATGTCGTAATTTAGCTCGAGGGGAGTCCATTTTGATGGGAAAACAGCCCAAAGATCAAGACATGTTCACATGGTCACCACAATTTAGCCAAATTCCATCGTTTAGAGCCTCAAAAGGTCGTTTTTTCCGTTTTAAGAAACTTTTTCTTACATAATAAACCATTCGCAGAACAAGGGTAAGTTGGAGCGGTGTGGAAGCTAAGTTAGCTGCGTCATGCTCCACGAGCATGTTTGCAAGGGCAAATGGACGTGCATTTGCCTAGCCCTAAGGCCCGGATCGTAGCCTCATCATGGCGCATCGGGGGAGTTACGGCCTGCGGGGCAACGCGCCAAAGGCGTAATTTTCCGGTCCGTCACACCCTTCTTTTTTGACTTTGATCTTTCAGTACTCTATGGCCTTTGATAGGTGTCGTAAAACACCTAATTTTATATATATTGTTTATGCTTTGTTTGCGAGTTTTCATGTAAATTATGTATCTTATGTGTGTTTTTGAGTTATATAGATGCAATGGAGTCATTCGGAGCAAAATAAGATGAAATCAGTCATTGAATGATGGGAAAGATAACTTCCGAAATTTTGAAAAACCCACATCTTTTAATATTTTGAAAAACCATTTTTCTAACGATCTCTAAGAAAGGAAATCAACCATTTATTATTGAGGATGAGATTACTTACTCACCTTCACATCCGATCGCCAATTATGATAACACCACTCTCACGGCATCCAATAGAAACGTCTTCCGCTCCTCGTCTTGATCTCCTTGGTCTTCAACTATTGATGATAAACTCTCGAATTTCACAAATCCTTGACAATTTGTAACCTTTTTACCTTAAATCCTTGTCGCTTGAAACCTCCTTATAAATTTTCCTTCCCCACGGCTCATTAAATAAAAATAAGAACAAATATTTCTCTTGTTTTTCTCTCTCTTTTTTTTTCAATTTTTTTTTTCAATTTTTTTTTTTTTTTTTTTTTTTTTGAAACAAGAGAAATAAAAAACAAAAAAATAAACCATGGCCGTGGGAGAAGTATTTTACCGCTTGATTCTTCACAACTTGTATCGTCTTGAAATCATAAACTTCAAAAATTCTCACCTTTTAATTTTCTTCGCTTTTATGAATAAGTCTTCATACTTGGATATAAAATTACCTCATTGTATTGTAAGTCTTCAACATATATGTAAAATCCGCTCATTTGTATGTTGCTTTACTTGTATTTGAAATTTGCTCTTTTTCTCATTCCATTGCTTGTAAACCTTAAACTTTTCCAACTTTCCTTGTAGATTTTGATGTCGCTCCTTGTTGATGATGAATGTGTTTCTATGGATCCGTTGTTGTCGAGAGAGAGAATGGTGCTAACTGCAAATCGAACTACAAGAAGGAGGCTTTCATCTATAGACGTCACCCTCATGATTGACAAAATTAGCACTCAAGAGATCAAGAGTAGTGCTTCTATTGGTGGGAGGTTGGGTAGCTCACCATTCTACGGGAATTAACGTATGGTGACACACACTCAAAAGAAGCTCTTTAGTAGATGGAAAAATTTCTGGTCGGTGCCTCACATGATATGAATACGGGTAGTCTCCACTAATGATTGATCGCAACTCTAATAATGCCCTTCTCCCTGCACCAAATTCGCATCACCGGCATGATTAAATCCATTATTTAACACTCAAACAAGCAAGAAATCCGAATGTAGTTCTCTAACATTTCCAAGTTCAATTATGTCGGTCAAAATCTCTATGTAAACATACCTAGAAATATGCTAGTGACTCTAAAATCTTTAAAAGTTGGAGTTTTTATGTAAAACTTTTTTTTTTTTTTTTTTTTCAAACTTTTTAAATTTTTTTGTAATTTTTGTTTTAAAAACATGCTTAACCACTCCCCCACACTTAAACCTTACATTGTCCTCAATGTAATTGAATCCTCCTAGTAAAGTCAAGGTGGGAAATTTTAACATGATAAGGAACAAGAAAAAGAAATAACAAAAACAAAAAAGATAAGAAATACAAAACCTATGGGTTGCCTCCCATTAAGCGCTTGTTTTAAAGTCGACGGCCCGACTTAGCTTTTGCAAGATTCATTAGCCCGGATCAATCTCTTTCACGGGAAAACATGATTTCACATCACTAGGGTATCGCGTTGTCTCAAAGATATTGAAGTGGATGAGTGTACCATCAAACTCCATAGTCAAGGTGCCATTTTGGACATCAATCTTTGTTCGTGGTGCTTAAGAATGGTCTACCCAATAGCAAAGGTGTAGACTTGGAAGAATTCTCATCATTCATGTCTAAGACATAGAAATAGGAAATACAAGCTCATTAACCTGCACCAAAACATTCTCAACAATCCCTTTCGGGTAAACATTAGATCGGTTAGCAAGTTCAAGAACTACCCGGTCTCTTTAAGAGGACCAAGATTCAAAGAATCATAAATCGAGGAAGGCATAACATTAACCGATGCTCCCAAATCTAGCAAAGCTCGAGTAAACCTTGTTTTACCAATTGTGCAAGGTATATTGAAACTACCGGGGTCCTTTAATTTTGGTGGGAGTTTCTTGAGAATAAACGCCGAAGCATTCTCCCCCACACTCATGACTTCATTCCCTTTCAACCTTTTCTTTTCATGCACAACTCCTTTAAGAACTTTGCACAACGAGGAATTTGACGAATAGCTTCTATGAGTGGAATATTGACTTGTACTTTCTTAAAGATCTCCCAAATATCCATGTATTCCAAGTCTTTCTTTGACTTAGCAAATCGGCTAGGAACGGGGGTGGAGTTGTGAAAGTAGGAACCGTCTCCTCGGGTTGGTTGGTTGGAGATGTTTTCTCCTTTGGTGCGGTTTCAATTTCCTCTTTCTCATCATACACCTTATCTTGTTGATTTGGTTGCTCCACTTGTTTCCCACTCCTCAAAGTAATCGCATTAACGCTCTCTCTTGGATTAACAAATGGTTGTGAAGGAAGTTTTGTGGACGCTTGCGCTTTCAATAAGTTCACATCGGTCGCTAATTGCCCCACTTGAATTTGTAAATCCTTGATTGCCGAATCGGTCTTTTGTTGATTTTGTTGAAACAATGACGTAATACTTTGCATCATGACATTAAGCTTATCATATATCGAAGATCCTTGTTCCTTCACTTGAGGTTGGAATTGTTGTTGAGGTTGAAAACGTGATTGTTGGAAACCACCTTGTTGCTCATATGGATTAGGAGCCGCCGCTTGCTTATTTGCATATCTAAAGTTAGGATGATCCTTCCACCCGGGATTGTAAGTATTCGAGTATGGATCGTACCTTGGCCTTTGATTTGGATATAAAGCATTCACTTGTTCGGTCTCATTATCCGGAATAATAACCGCGGCCATCCTTTGAATCATTATCTCCATGTTACTCATTCTTTGATCAAGATGTGATGATGAATCACTAACTTCATGCACTCGCCTAACCATGGGTTCATCTCTTGTGTAGAATTGTTGCGAGTTTGCCGCCATGTTTTCAATCAACTCGGTGGCTTGGGTCACCGTCTTGTTCATTAGTGCACCACCACCCGCGGCGTCAAGAAGAGACCTATCACTTGGGTTGAGAGCTTCGTAGAAGTATTGGAGTATCATAACGTCACTAAATTGATGGTGTGGACAGCTTGCCACCAACCTCTTGTATCGCTCCCAACATTCATACAATGATTCTCCCACTTGTTGTTTCAATCCACAAATCTCCTTGCGAATTTGAGTAGCTTTGGATGCGGGAAAATATCTCTCGAGGAAAAGTTTCTTCATCCCATTCCATGTTGTGATACTTCCGGAAGGCAAATAATATAACCATTCCTTAGCATTGCCCGCCAAAGAAAACGGGAAAGCTTTCAACATTGCTCCATCCACATTAGTCTCCGGTGGAAGCATGGCCATAACTATGGTATAGAAGTCCATAAGATGTTTGTTTGGGTCCTCATTCACCATGCCATGGAACTTTGGTAACTCTCTAATCAACTTGGCTTGATCTCGAAGTTTGAGTTAGTTTGGATACACCATTGTTGTGTATCAAGCCCGTGAGAAGCTAGGTCCTTGAGTGTACGATCAGCCATCGTTTCTTCCTCTTTGTCCGAATCTGTGAAATCACTTGATGAAGACGGAGGAAGTGGAGTGTTAACCGCCGCGAATGAAATCCTTTAGTTGAGTGCCGATCGAAGACGTATTGGACTCGGTCTGCCCTCTTTAAGCATTCACCAAAGGTATAGCACGAAATAAGATTCTCGAAAACTAAGTTAGATACGGTATAGAATCTAACAAAGCAAGAATAAAGCAAAAAGAAAAATAAAAACAACTAAAAATCGCCCGTTGCTCCCCGTCAACGGCGCCAAAATTTGATGCGTGTCGTAGGTGCAATCAAATTAATCAATATTTCCACTCAATTAAAAATAATATAA
The DNA here is from genome assembly GCA_023531295.1 of Papaver armeniacum. NCBI lineage: Eukaryota > Viridiplantae > Streptophyta > Magnoliopsida > Ranunculales > Papaveraceae > Papaver > Papaver armeniacum. The sequence continues at coordinate 166,590 of JAJJWW010000660.1, forward strand.
TGGAAGTCAAGTTCGTTCCCACGAGGAGCAAGAGATTTTAGTTGTAAAATTTGTCACTAAAAGGGGGTGTAAAAAGCAAAAAGAAAAAAATAAACAAAGCAATTAAAAGATAAAGTTGAAAGCAATAAGAGAGACAAGACCAAGGAATCCTTCTTCGTTTGCAAAACAATGATTAAAGTTATGTTCTTTTCTACTTGTTATAAGTCACATGATTATCACCAACCGTAGGATAGCAGGTCCGCTTAGCTAGCCCCAAAATCCCTAATTTCACCGAGTAACGGTCCGCTTAGTTATCGGATTCTATTCAAAAGAACCACCACGAGGTTCGCACAAGATGTAATTCCCTGAATGCATTAAGATTTATGAATTTAGGTTTAGTACTAGTAGTTAAACTCGGTTAAAGCTTGGTTCACTTTCTAGCGTTGTTTCTACACACAATTGCTCCACGGAATCCCTCCGCAAGGTCTTGTGTTTTCTACTTGTGTAAAGTGTCGAGAACGATTACGTATTCCTAACTTATACTAGATATAGATCAATTAACAAATCAATTTAGCGTGCACTCCAAACAATCTATCAATCAATCATGAATGAATAAACATTCCTATTAGTAAAAACAATCGATAATCATGTGAAAAACCTCAAGATAGAATTGAAACAAAACTCAAATCATGAATTAAGAACTAGGAATTCATCCTCAATCAATAAGAAAATTAGCTACTCATGCTTTTGAAATTCACACAAATAATAATTATTAAAGGAGAATTTTCAAGTTCACACAAATAATTAAAAACAAGAATCTTAGAAAAGCAAGCAAAAACACAAGTGTTGTGTGTGTAGAGAGGTGTGTAAAAGATAAAGAAAACTTCTCTATTTATAGGCTTCAATATTCTCCAACTCTTCCAAGGATTAGAATCCTTTTCCTTTAGCAATTCAACTTCCAAATTCAAGTCTTTCTCAACTCTTCATCTTCTCTTTCCAAATTTGAGCCAAATTCTCCATCCAATTCCTAGTCCAAGTCTTCACACCCATGAGAGGAGTCCATAGAAAATTCTGGAATTTTTTTGCTCGCGGAAAACTGGGATTGTGTAGGAATCCGGCCGGAATAAGTCGCCCGCCGCCACCCGAAAATTTCTCCGTCGTCGGAGAATATTCGACGGGAATATTCCGTCGATCCACCGTTAGGACTAACGGTCACAACGGGTCAAACCACAAGTCAAAGGAGAACGAGTCGAGATAGGCGAAGTCGGCTCTAGGTGGTGACTTTCGTCTCGAGTCGATTTGAGTTAGACCAGGCCTGGGATCGGCCACCGAACACAAATGCCGGATCGGTAATCGCCGGCACTGAATTAACTCGTCGGAGCAGAAAATCCGACAGAGTTTACTTTGTTTCTCCGACATTTCCCGGCCGAATTCAGGCCTCATATTTCCTGTAATTCCTAGCATACATCTAAGGTATCTCAATCAACACAATTGTTGCTTCAAAATGACTTCCATTCTCGCATGAGCCTCGAGACTCCATCAAACCCATTGCATCACCAGCCTCAGCTTAGATAGAGCACTGACATACCCTCTCTTCATCTCTGAGTTCTTCTCAGCTACAGCCTTCAACAATTGAATCAGACTGGCCCATTCTTTCATTATTCCAGAACCCATTGCTACCAATATCTGCTCAATTATTCAACCAGCATTTCTAGTGAACTCCCAACTTTGTAATCCAATTTCTCCATCATCAAGTTCATCTTCTCCCTGTTCTCTTCTCATATTTCTTGGTTCAATAAAAACCCAGCTGCTTCTGCCACTTCTTCTTTCTCTGTTGTTCATGGAAGCACTCATCACTATCAACAATCCATTCTGCAGCTGCAAACCAATAGCACGGCTAAATCAACCACAAGCCCCTGAATCATTACCGCCAGCTTTAATCCTCATATGAACCCTAACATCAATTCCTCTTCCATATCTCAGTGAACCCATTTCCCGATTCTCTGAATCTCTTCTTCATCCCACAGCGGCCATTAACATCACCTCCAGATCGAACTCATCTTACCAAGACAACTACTAACTCAATTGAACAAAACCCATCTTTCCTTTCTCCATCCCTATTACATCGCCATCTCTGATTTCTTGTTCTATCTCAATACAGACTCGAATCGAACCCTAATTTCTTTTCAACTCTGCCAAGATTCATCTCAAAACTCGACTCTTCCATAAACCCTCCTTCGAATCGATTCTCTATTCACGGCTGTAACATCAAAACCCTTCAATCTTCTCCACGAACCCATCTCTTAATTCTCGATCTCGATTCCAGAAATTTGTGGCGCCTTTTGATTCAGGCGAAAGGGAGAGAGAGGAGAAGATAATCTTCTCGACTTGATTTAGGGTATAGTGTTTGGGTGGATATTTGCACCCAATCATGAGAGCCGATAAATGCACCCTACGGTAGATGATAAGGGTACCGATATCAATCCCCTTAACCTTGGTAGGCCTCGGCTTTAGTACTCCTCCAAAAGAGTTGCCCCTTAACCTTAACTTAGGGCTCCATATATCAATCGTCGTAAAATGACCTTTTTTCCCTTTTGGCTCAATTGGGTGATTTCTTCTTCTTTTCCTCCGTGCGCTCCATAAGTAGCTACAAAACTCAAAACAAGCGTAAAATACAAAATTCACAAGAAAAATAGCAAAGAAAGCATAAACAATAGATAGTAAATAGGATGTATTCTACACCCTATCGGTGAGGTTGTTAAGATAGAGCCTAAGAATGCTATTAGGTGGGAGGAGTACTGTGAAAGTATGTGTAAACATTGACTTATCCAATCCCTTAAGAAGAGGAGTCAAGGCTATCACTAATAAGAATCGCGGGTGGATCAAATTTTACTATGAGAGGCAGACCTCCGGTATACGCACTAAATGTTATATCATTAAGCACTTTGCAAAGTAGTCTGTAAGGATCTTGAAAATTTCTTGGTCAAGGAACATGACAAGCCTTATTTCTTTGGCAATACTAATGCCCTCAAGAAGATCTGTCTCAAATGTTTCCTCTAGTAATGCTCCTTTTTAGAGTAAATCAAAAGAAGTTTGTGAAGAATGCAAAAGCATTTATTCCCCCAAAAGATGGTGAAGTTGTCAATATGAGCTTCTTATTGAAGAATGGAGATGAGGTTATTGAAGATGAAGACTCGGGCTTGGAAAAGACAAAGAAGTGGCAATTCCAACTTGACTTCGAAGGGAGCATTGAAGACAACTCTTTCAGTAGCAACACATCACCTATTAGGTCAATCAGGCTTCTCTAAGAATCACCACTGGAGATAATCCAAAGAATGCTTCACAGAAGGAGAATCAGGTCATTACTATTTCTCTTCCTTTAATTTTTCAAAAGCTTTTTGTTTTGCTACTTTCAACTTTCTTTTTCCTTATTGTTAGTTCTCATTCTGTCAAAGTTTTTTCATCTTCTTTTAAAGTGTGTGCTTTCACTACAATCTTTATTGGAGTTATCATCACCATTACCATACTTAGTAGAAAAGTAGAGTTAAACATGAGAATCCTCTCTTGGAATGTCCAAGGTTTTAAAAACCCTGACACTAGAAATCACCTTAGTACCCTGATTAGAAGTCAAAACCCGGATATTATTTTTAGGTGTGAAACCAACTCAATCAAGCCAAATGCAAACCTTTCTTGAAATATTATCAATATCCTAATTATGCCTTTATTGAGCCAGTTGGTCTCTCTGGAGGTTTAGTCCTTCTCTGGAAGAACGGTTTTCAATGTGATATTCTTGATGCTAGACTTAATACCTTTAATGCTCTAATTCAAGCAGATCCTAGTAAGCCAGAATTCCTTCTGACTTGTATGTATGGGTATTCTCAGTATGATAGGAAAAAAGAACAATGGAGTTTCATTCATAAAATTAGTACTGAAAATGGTAGCCCTTGGATTGTGTTAGGTGATCTAAACTTTCATATTTTAGATAGTAACATTAATACTTCCTCTTCCATTGATGGCTGGGTGAATAATGTTGTGGCTAACAGTGGCTTAGAAGACATTGGGTTTGTTGGTAAAGATTACACTTGGACTAGTAATAATTTAGGAACTGGCTCTAAGAGATCTAGGATTGATATGGCTTTAGGAAATGGAGAATGGAATATTCACTTTCCTAACTCTAAGCTTTTTCACCTTACCCAAATTGGTAGTGATCATAGCCCTATTTTGTTAGCTACTGATTTTGCAGGTACTAAATGTTGGAAACCTTTCAAGTTTTTTCTCACTTGGCTTAATGATAATGCTTGCACTAATGTTGTGCCAATGCTGGAAAAATAAAGTTATTGGTTCTCCTGGTTTTCAACTAGTCAAAAACTTGATTCACAAGGCAAGATTTATCTAAATGGAGCAGAGAACACTTTGGAGATATTAATATCAAAGTAGATAATCTTCAAAAGAACTTGATTTTCTTCAAGCACAACCCCAAAGTATTATTTACGAAGAACAAATCAAGTCCATTAATTTGGAGCTCAACAAGTGGAACAAAACAAAAAGTGAATTCTATCATCAAAAATCAAGAGAACATTTCATTAAGGATATGGACAATAATTGATAAGTATTTTCATACTAAAACCAACAGGAAGAGAACAAGGAATAATATAGATTCAATCAAGGATCATAATGGAGTCGGCTTCATACAAGAGAACAAATTTCAAGTCATCTTACTTCTCATTTAGAGATATAAGTACTTCTATTTCTCCCATTCTTGAAGAAGGATATTACCTTGTTCTTCCTATGATTATTACTTCGATGATAATCTTCTTCTTACAAGAGTTCCAACTACGAAGAAATTTTTTCTACACTCAAATCCATGCAGAAGCTGGAGTGCACTGAGGCCCGGAAGGCTTTCAAGCGGTTTCTACAAAAGTCGGTGGAAGCTGTTGGTACTGATGTATGCCAAATGGTTTCAAGATTTTTGAAACTAAACACATTCTCAAGCAAATTAACAATACTTACATTTCCCTTATTCCAAAGAAGAAGAAATGTATTTTAATTCTTGATTATAGACCAATTGGTTTATGCAACTCTTCTTACAAGATTATTTCAAAAATCTTGGTAGGAAGGATGAAACCCCTAATGGCTAAGATTGTTTCACCTTTTCAAGCAGCCTATGTTTCAGGAAGACTAATTAGTGATAACACTATAATAGCTCAGGAAATTATTCACTCAATGAAGAGGAAAAAAGATAAAACAGGTTGGATGGCCCTCAAATTGGATATGTCTAAGGCCTTTGACAGGTTAGAATGGAGTTTCTTAATTAAGGTACTACATTATTTTGGTTTTTCGATGAATTTTGTGAGCTTATCTATCAATGTATAAGTACAACATCTCTTTTGTGCTTCTTAATGGCTCTCCATGTGAAAGTTACAATCCTACTAGGGGTATTAGACAAGGTGATCCCCTTTCACCTTATCTATTCATCTTGGCAATGGAATACTTATCTAGGCTTTTGTCTCATGCTCAGCAGGTCCAACATTATCAAAAGGGTATCAAAGTGGCCAACTCTTCTCTGCAATTAATCACTTATTGTTTTGCGAGATGATTGCTAATATTTACTCATGCTAATATTACTTCGCTAACAATGCCTTGACTTCTTGAGAACTTGATTCTCAATCGAGTCAACTGATTAATTTTGAGAAATCGTGAGTTCATTTCAAGTAAAAACACTAGGCCGGATGTTCTTTGCTTCACTCATTGATTTTGGGAGTGTGAGTTATGTCTTCTAATGAGAAATATCTTGGTTCACCACTTTTCTGGGTCATTCTAAACAAGATTCTTTCAGAGCTATCAAGGAAAATTTTGAGCATAGATATTCTGTATGGTCATCTACTTCATTATCTCAAGCAGGGAGAGCTACCATGATAAAACATGTCCTTAATTCTGTGCCTATTTATCAAATGGGTACTTTCAAGTTACTAAATATTTTAATCAAGAAGCTCACAGCTATAGAGAGAAGATTCTTTTGGGGACACAAAACAAACAAGGGATTCAATCCAATTGCAGCGAGTATTTGTAAGCCTAAAGATATTGGTGGTCTTGCTTTCGGGGATCTTGAAAAGCTTAACTTTGGCTTTACTAACTAAGCTTGCTTGGAAAATGCATTTAAAGTAATCATCTTATGGTTCAAATTTCGAGAAGTAAATATTTTAGAAATGGCGATATATTGCATCAAAGACATTGAAGCTAAGTATTGTTCATACACTTGGAATGGCATCACTCAGGGTTTGAAAATTGTTCAACAAAATTATTTCATGGAGATCAATAATGGAGTTAAGACTAAAATCTGGCTAGATAGATGGATCCCAGTATGTTAATGCCACCCTCTCATGTTAATGATTTTTATAGATTCTATGAGACTGTTTCAGAGCTAGTAATCCCTAACACTAGCACATGGAATGTTGAACTTATCAATAGGCTTTTTGATGCTAATACCTTTTGCGAGAATCCTAAATATGTTCATTGATAATACTAAAGAAGATGTTATATTATGGATGCACCCAAGGATGGAAAGTTCTCGTTAAAAGCACTTATAATATGCTTACCAAGTGTAGTAGAATTGTTGCTTTGAATGGAATTAATATTGATTCCTCAATCAGGAAAAAGCTGTGGAATAGTAATCTTGCTCACCAAATTAAGCTCTTTGCTTGGAAGTGTATCGAGGTTTACATTCAACTAATAGCAAGCTAGCTTGTTATAACAAAGTGGTCAACATAGTAAGTAGGTATATGTGATCAAGTGAAGAAACTATGGAGCATCTCCTTTTCAAGCTGCAGGCATCTAGGAGAGTGTGGAGAGGTGTAACATTGACATTGATTCTGTCGGCTCAAACGCAATAGTGTCTCTGAATGGGCTATTAGTTGGTTCGGTCAATTGGTAATAATCTGGATAACAAGTGGTTACTAACTGTCATGACTGGCTCATGGATTATCTGGAATCTCTTAATCACCTAACATCTGTGCACAAAATAAACTATCATGTAGCTTCTCATTTGCTTGATTACTGTAGCAATGACTTAAGCTTGAATGTTGGTAATATCTCTAGATGGAAACCACCCTTAGAAGGTATTTTTAAACTTAATGTAGATGCCTCTTTTGATAATGACACTAACCATTTGAGTCTTTGGTGTTGTTCTTGGGATTCAATAGGCTTTGCTTTGAGTCAAAGGAACATACACAAATGGAGCTTTAAGTCTTTGAAGAAGGAGTCGAGTGTGCGTGAAGCACTAAGGTGGGCGCAACATAAGCGACTTACAAAAATTCAAGTTGAAGGTGATGCTAAGAATGTCATTCTTTCAATTGGGATAGTTCTCTCCTTGTCAATGGGAGAACAAAAATCTTATCAAAGAAATAAAACATCTAGCCTTAAGTTTTTCATATTGTTCTTTCAATTTTGTTAGTAGAGATGACAATAGGGTGGCAGATACCATTGCTAAATCTGTTAGAATTTCTACCAATTCTGTTGAGGTAGATCAAGGTTTTTCAGTTGATATTTGTAGCCTTTTGGCAAATGACATCAATTCCCAGCAGAGATAAATTAATAAAATTCTAGCTTTATCAAAAAAAAAAAGATAGGCACGCACGATGCTACCGGCCACTCCAGTTTGCGAGTAAGTTGGCTTGAGGTTGCTAGCAGCTGCGTGGGGTTGCCGCAACAACCCTATTTATGCGGTCAGGCCTTTTAGTTTGTGCAAAGACAACGAAAATGGGAGCATGAGAGGCGAGAAGAGCGAGTATAAAAACCAAGCTAGTAGTGGACTTAACATTATAAACCTTCACTTCTCTTCATCATCATCTGGCTCGTCAATGGCTTCCGATTCACCCACTATGTAAGTTTATCTTTCAGTTTCTCTCTATTATGGTCTAATCCAAGGTTTGATCTGTGAGTTTACAAACTGTAGAGATCTAGGGTTGCACACATATATTGAACCCTAAGTAGTAATTTTAGGGTTTATTGTAAGTTTTGGATTTGATTTCAGAATCTAAGGATCGTGTGCTGGTCGAATTCTATGAATGCGGTTCTCTAATTGGATTTTTTTTTTTCAATTGGGTATGCAGATTCGACAAAATCATAAACAAGGAAATTCCTTCTACGGTGGTTTATGAAGATGATAAGGTGTTTTTCAGCATTTCTCTGTATCTTGTTTAAGTGTTTAATTGGTGTTCTTATTACATTGATTATCTTGGTTAGACTCCAAAATAATATTATGCTCTGTGTCATATTGCTAGTCTAATTGATTAATGAATGAACAAATTCTACACATTCACTTGTTTTTTTTTTTTTTGAGTGTGAAGCTCAAATGTATGGGTAGATTTCTGTGGCCCTTTAGAGCATAAAGCTTAATTTGGTTCGCGAAATGATTTTTTTTCCGTAAAAATGTGAGTTTTTTTTCTTCTGAAGTTAGAAGGAGAAAACTGCTCTTTCGGGGCAATGGAAATTATAAAAAGAATGTTTTGCCTTTGGATAAATTTTCTTATGTCACTTCGCTTTTCTGTCCTCATTCGAATGTACAAGAAATCGAATGTAAATGAAAGACTAATTAAAATTTTCTGATGTCCCTAACCTTCTTCTACCTAATGTTCTCTCACTTGATTGTACGTATAATTTTATTTTTGTTCTTGAGAAGTTTCTTCATTTATATCTCTCATCTGTGTGCTCAACAGGTTCTTGCATTCAGAGACATAAACCCAGCAGCTCCTACTCACATCTTAGTCATCCCCAAGGTGAAGGATGGGTTAACTGGCCTCTCGCAGGTATCTTAAATTATTTCACCCTCTTCAATCTCAAAGGCGTTTAACTCATATGCAAAGTTGAATAGTGTACTTCCTACAAGCAATTACAACTAATTAAAAACATGATTTTCCTAAGCAGATCTTAAATCTCCAGAATTTACATTTTATTCAGTATAACAAATATCTGGGGCTCAAATTAAATCCCCTCTTGCTTTAACAATTTAGTGGTTAATATGAGATGTAACATAAACTATTATGTTTCAGATCTCTTCCGTTTTTTTTTGTGATAGAAAATCTTTCAACGTTTCTTTAACTACTAGATTACTGCTTATTAGTGCAATCATGTTGTTAACCCTGAGTTTGGAAATCTAGTTCACCATCCCCCTCTTGAGAAATTCGTCAAACTAATGACAACCAGTCATGCTATCTTGTCTAGTAGGGAAGTCATTTAGTATTTTTTCATGGAGGAAGCTGTTTCAGTATTTACTACCTATCTTGAATGGGCATGTCAACGAGGGTGGGAAATTAAAAAATTGATACTGTATTAAAAATCCTCTTGATTACGTTAACCCCCCTGGAAGTATGACTCAGGCAGAAAACTTACCTCCTTTGTGGGTCCACGAGTTATGGTCTTCTATAAAATAACAAAACTTACCTCCTTTGTGGGTCCACGAGTTATGGTCTTCTATAAAATAACTTGGAGATATGTAGACGGAAGGTGAGAGGCAAGTTTTCTTGCCATTGCAAAACGATATTGAAATTCTCTAATTCGATATTAAGGAGCTTTAATGTCTTTGCTCATATGCCTCTATTCACACATTATTGTATGTTGGAGAGCTTTAGATGAATTGAAGTTTTGTGAGTGATCCTATTTAAGAAATGTCATTTAACTTCTTTGATTATTAAAAATTTGTCACCGCGTTATTCAGGCTGAAGAGCGGCACACTGAGATTCTGGGCCACCTTTTATATGCTGCCAAACTTGTTGCTAAACAAGAAGGACTCGAGGGCTTCAGGATCGTCATCAATGATGGACCCATCGCAGGTATTGTGCCCTTCATTCTCATTCTCTCGTATTTTCTTTCCCTTTTAGAGTCCTGATATGTCAGTGGCATGACATTGTTGCAAGCCTTAGTGTATGACTGTTGTTCTTGCAAATTACACGTCAATTCTGATTTTTGTGATTTCTTATCGAGGAACGCGCCTGTGACTCTTTAAAACACAATCTCGTGTATTCATCAAAATCTTTCTTCTATTTTTTTTTCTTTCTTGTTTCTATATTGATACTTGTATTTACACTTTTAGTTATTCTCTGTTCGTACTTTTACACTTCTTACATTAGAAAAACTGTTTATTTATGCAGGCCAAACTGTTTATCACATTCACGTCCACGTTCTTGGGGGCAGAGAGTTGAACTGGCCACCAGGCTAATAACGTTGTCCACTAGACGGCCACGGCATCATGTTAGAATAAGGATTATCACCATTCCTAGATGTAATTTGGAAAATGTATTAACGAAGAGACCCCAGAGAGTAAACTTTAAACTTTGAATTGTAAGAATAAATCCCAGATCTTGGTTCTTAATTTGGAGTGAACTTATTATATCAGTACAATATTGGCTAGTTGCTTCATAGTTTTGTGTTCTTTTTCTTTTCTTCTTTTGAGGAAGTGAACTTCATTGATTACTTTATATTTACAACATTGTCAGCTAATACAACTTCAAGAATAGCGGGTGAGTTCCTATTCAAAGAGTTGTTTAAAAGAAGATACAGAGCCCGAATGAAATTTAATCGAGTGAAGTAAAACAACTTCAGAACTGGTTCCACCACACTGTCACAAGTCTTTCCCATCTCCATGTAAAACATCAGGTATCGAACCAGTTTATGACTGAGTCATTGTCATCAGATGCATATGCAGTGTCACATACGGATTACCTCACAATCTGTCTGATTTGGCATTGAGTGTTATCGTACGGCTAACTGGCATCCTCTTGTAATAATGGGCCCAAAATGTGCATTTGAAGGCCCATTTCAATTCCGGTCTATAAAACCCTAATCTGAAACATTATACCTTGCCTTCCTTACTCTTATAGATTTTCATTTCTACAGAAGCTGCCTCCAAACAGTAACCCTAAGTATCATTTTCGCTGTAAGGCTTCTTTTACTGATTGCTTGCTTCTTCTATAGAATTTCTAGCCTGCTTTTCTCTGTTTAATGTTGTGTGTTTGATTATAATCGAGTCGAATGCAAGTCAGCTTCTTGTTTGGATCTAGAAAAAAAAAATCACGATTCAATCAATTATACCTTTTACAGGAACTTGCAACATTGAATCTTTCAGTGTCACTCGCCTATTTTGATTCTTTTTCTGATTCTTCAGGCCCTTTAAATACTGATATATCATTGGTTACAACTGCTGAGTTAGGGTTTGATTATATATCTGATTCTTTCTTTATTGTATGATTTAGGGTTTGATTGATATGAGCAGATGATGAAACAAATATTTTTCATACTGATTATTATGAAGTTATAAAATATTCGAGCTTTTTAAAACTGATGCTCAATTCTTTTCAATTCTAATTGCAATTATTTCTTTTTATAAATTGATGGAAAAGATTTATCAAGAATGTTCATAGCTAGGATAAGTTGATGAAAAAGGGTTATGGAGAATGTTTATAGTTATGCTAGGCTTAGTCGTCAAGTGTTTAAACTTAATACAGTGTTTGACACGGTTACAAGCCTAGTATATTAATGTGTACTCTCGTTGGAGGGTGAAGTTCATATCTACTGCTATCACCTGTACATATGTACCCCACACTTTTTTATTCTGTCTCCCCATTCATGATTTACATAACAAGAATTCTAGATGTTTTAAGCACAATTCTATAGTGGATTTTGTGGAAATAAATGAGTGAATGTTTTGAAATTACTGTGCTTATTGACGGTCCGGTGCTGATTAGATGTCTCCCCCATCAGCACCTAACTTTTTCATAAGCTAGAGTTTATGTAGCCTCCTTGTCTTTGGAACTTCCCTTGGATTTGATAGGGAAGAAACACAACTTGGCTTACATTCTGACTACCTTATAGTACCCTTGCAGTGAAGCTTTTTTAATTGACCGGATTGTACAATCTTGCTCATGCTGGAGGAGAACCAGTAGAAGAATTAATCGAGTTGTTGGGTGTTGTGAATGTTTATTATGTGAAGTAAGGTGTTTCACGTTAGGTCCGTTATTGTCCCTCGACCGCCTCTTGAAGCATATTTAAGCCTTCTAAGGTTTGTTTTTTTTGGTCAATATATGTATCCTATTATCAAGGGTACTTATGAGCAAAGAATGGTACTATCCTCAGAAGGTCAAAATACGCTTTGAGAGGCAGCGCCAAAAGAAATAGTTGCATGTGGCCTATGCCGGCTCCGCCACTAGTTCATTTGGTTTCGAGTATCAGCTGTTTAAATCTTGTGAATTTTTAGTTTTTCTCTTGGGTTTAGGCAATTAAACAAGAAGAATTGAGTTCACTTAAGGTCTGTTAATATCCTTCGAAGGCTGCTGCCTCTTGAAGCTTATTTAAGCCTTCTAAGGTTTGTTATTTTGGTCAATATATGTATCCTAATATCAACAGACCTTTGAGGGCCAGCGCCAAAAGAATTAGTTGCATGTGGCATATCCTGGCTCTGCCACTAGTTCATTTGGTTTTGAGTTTAGTAGTATCAGTTGTTTAAATCTTGTGAATTTTTAGTTTTTCTCTTGGGTTTAGGCAATTAAACAAGAACTAGGAGAGGAATTAAACGAGTTGTTGGGTGTCCAGAAGGTTAATTACGTGAGGTCTATTTATGTGAGGAATTAAACGAATTAAACGAGTTGTTGAGTTCACGTAAGGTCTGTTAATATCCCTCGAAAACTGCTGCCTCTTGAGGTCTATTTAAGCCTTCTAAGGTTTGATTTTTTGGGTCGCTATATGTACCCTAATTTCAAGGGTATACTTATGAACAAAGAAGAGAACTATCCTCAGAAGGTCAAAATAGGCTTTAAGGGCCAGCGCCAAAAGAATCTGTTGCATGTGGCCTATGCGGGCTCTGCCACTAGTTCAATTGGTTTTGAGTTTAGTTGCATCAGTTGTTTAAATCTTATGAATTTTTAGTTTTTCTCTTGGGTGTAGTCAATTACACAAGAAGAACTTGGAGAAGAATGAGTTGTTATGTGAAGTGAGGAGTTCACATAAGATCTGTTGAAGGCTACTGCCTCTTGAGGTCTATTTAAGCCTTCTAAGGTTTGATTTTTTTGCTCAATATATGTACCCTAATTTCAAGGGTATACTTATGAACAAAGAAGTGAATTAGCCTCAGAAGGTCAAAATAGGCTTTGAGGGCCGGCACCAAAAGAATTAGTTGCATGTGGCCTAAATGGGAAATAGTTTTTGGTTTTCGGTTCTGCCATTAGTTCAATTGGTTTTAGTTTTTTGTTTTCCTCTTGGGTTTGGACAATTACAAATATTTCTCTTTGTAAAATACTAACCAGGATCTTATCAAACCAGAAAATTATACTACATGGGAAATATCTGCATAGTGAACTATGCAACTTTGAGGAGTTGTGTAGTTCAGGGGTGATAAATTGTGTTTTTGAACTGGGAAGGAAGTTTATTGTTTCAAGTGAATCTTGCTTCCTTCGGATATCACTAGTTGATAGGGAAGAAACACAACCTGGCTTACATTTCGTCTAATCTATTATTGGTAGTGCCTCTAACTTAGATGATCTTAGATTTCAGGTTCTCTTAGACTTTGGTAATTGAGAAAACAAAAATTGCATTTTCCAGCATATATCCCAATGCTAAAAGGACTGCCCGAACACCATTAGTTTTTCTTGGGATTTTTTTTCGGGATTTTTTCATGGTCGGTCTGTGTTGACAAATGAAAAGATCCTGAAATTTTTCTGAGAGAAGAATCATTAGTGATTGGTGTCTATCATTGGGATAAGTGCTGGAAAAGTATCCTTTATATTATTGGGATATGTGTTGAAAAGTGGGTCCCTCGTTCAGGATTTTTTTCAGGGATGCATAGTATTTCATTACTCTGTTTTGGACTTGACTTGTTGTGGGTGGGTTCTAGTATTGGACATCTCCCACGGATCCAATATTTAGATGTGTGAATTATTTGTAATGACTTACACTCGCCCTTCACTGATTTTACTGATGTTTGGTTAATCTGTAGGTTAATAATAAGGATGGATGTTAACGGTTTAAGATTATTGGTATAATACTTTTTTCTTTCATATTACTGAGCTCTGCTGCCTTTTGATTGATTGATTGCTGTTTGGAACAAGTTCTGTACAAATTGATTGTTGTTTTGATCTGTGCATGTTCTGTTAGTTATTCTGTTAGTCATTCGGGTTGCTGCAGTTTTATTGCTGTGCACTATTCTATAGTGATGAATGTTTTAAAATTGTTGTGCTTATCGACGGTCCGGTGCTGATTAGATGTCTTCCCCATCAGCACCTAACTTTTTCATAAGCTAGAGTTTATGTAGCCTCCTTGTCTTTCGAACTTCCCTCGGACTTGATAGGGAAGAAACACAACTTGGCTTACATTCTGTCTACCTTATAGTACCCTTGCAGTGTAGCTTTTATAATTGACCGGATTGTGCCCGAGGAGAACCAGGAGAGGAATTTAACGAGTTGTTGGGTGTTGAAAATGTTTATTATGTGAAGTAAGGTGTTTCACGTTAGGTCTGTTATTATCCCTCGAATTATCCCTCGAAGGCTGCTGCCTCTTGAAGCATATTTAAGCCTTCTAAGGTTTGATTTTTTTGGTCACTATATGTACCCTAATTTCAAGGGTATACTTATGAACAAAGAAGGGAACTATCCTCAGAAGGTCAAAATAGGCTTTGAGGGCCAGCGCCAAAAGAATTTGTTGCATGTAGCCTATGCCGGCTCTGCCACTGGTTCAATTGGTTTTGAGTTTAGTAGTGTCAGTTGTTTAAATCTTATGCATTTTTAGTTTTTCTCTTGCATTTAGGCAATTAAACAAGGAGAATGTTTTAAAATTGCTTTGCTTATTGACGGTCAGGTGCTGATTAGATGTCTCCCCATCAGCACCAAACTTTTTCATAAGCTAGAGTTTATGTAGCCTCCTTGTCTTTCGAACTTCCCTTGGACTTGATAGGGAAGAAACACAACTTGGCTTACATTTAGTCTACCTTATAGTACCTTTGCAGTGAAGCTTTTATAATTGACCGGATTGTATTCTATTGCAGGTAGAATTAGGGCAGGAATTAATGTGCCGTTGGGTGTTGGGAAGGTCTATTCAGGTAAAGTGAAGGTGTTTCAGTGGCTTAGAACATCTTAGTTTTGGGATTTCTATAGAATTTTAGTCTGCTTTTCTCTGTTTGATGTTGTATGTTTAAGTATAATAGATTGCAAGTCAGCTTCCTGTTTGGATCTTGAATTTTTTTTACGATTCAATCGATTACAGGAACTTGCAATATTGAATCAGTATCACTCACCTATTTTGATTCTTTATCTGATTCTTCAGGCCCTTTAAATACTGGTACATCTCAGTTCAATCATCATAAACATACAACAATCTCACAGTTCAATCATCATAAACATACAACAATCTCATCTTGATTTGCCATTAACTTTTTAGGGTTTAATTTATATTATGTTCTATATATGCAAACGCACTCTGTCCCAAAACCGATGTAAAATCTGATTTTATTCGAATGTTATGAGGCAATACGTTTGCTAAATGAAATTTCCTGTTAATTTCTATGTTATGAGGCAATTTCTCACAGTTCAATCATCATAAACATACACCAATCTCATCTCGATTTGCCATTAACTTTTTAGGGTTTAATTTATATTATGTTCTATGTATGCAAACGCACTCTGTCCCAAAACCGATGTAAAATCTGATTTTATTCGAATGTTATGAGGCAATACGTTTGCTAAATGAAATTTCCTGTTAATTTCTATGTTGTGAGGCAATTTCTCTTTTCATTCGTTTGTCTTCTCTTTCTTTATGCTAATCATGTATCCCAATGAAGATCATGTCAATAATTAAAGTAGTGGACTGATTCTATTGATGATTTCTTGATTCTGAGGGGTATAATTTATATATTGCAAATCCATGTCATCTAATGAAAAATAACAACTGTAACAAGTTCTATATGGATTTCACTTTTTTACTTTATCGTATATCGATTGAATTTGGGAACTAGGCAACAAATTAGAGTCTCTGAAACGCTTACACAATAGTGTTTATAGTGCTGTACGTTGCTGATAATATATTGAGCTGAGATTCTGGCCTTAGCTGCCTTACTACGTGGCTAAGGCATTCAAATGCTGCTCACATTTTATTTATCTGTACCAATTTTAGAAATTAGAGTTTCTGATATGCTTACTTAATAGTATATACAGTGTTGTACATTGCCAATAGGGCTGAGATTCTGGCATTAGTTGCCTTATGCAGTTTTTTGCCAATAGGGCTGAGAATCTGGGCTGAGAATTTTTCATGTAACGATGTAACGAAGTTGAAGTCTTGTTGAGCAAATGATGAAATGAATCAATCGACTATTTTTTCTTTCGAGATGCCAATTCCCTAACTATTAGTTCCGGTTCCTTCGTTTCCTGCAATGGACTTTTTATCCGCTTTTTGTTTAGTTTTATAGGAGTTTCTTGGGAGTTCCATTATATAAATGTCTCTCAGAGTAGACCCTATGAGTTATAGGAAGATTTTTCCTTCCAATTTTCAGTTTCATACCTGGTGTAGTGATGTGGCATAATTGATTTTTCAATAGCTGTTTGAGTTTGGGCTGAATAGGCAATTTTATTTGTTTTTCAGTCTAGTCTGCTCTGATATATCTAATACTTATGCGTTGTAATTTACTTTTTTGCTTGGCTTATTAACTGAATTTCTGTTCTGTTTTGCCTTCGAATAACCAGATGTGGAAGTTTGAGACCGCATTTGGTTCAGACAAGAGCATATAATAAATATGTGAAGGGGAATTGTGTTGGAATTCATTTCTCCACCTTTCCATTTCCTCGTGAATCAATCTTAATGGAAAGGAATGATATTCCATTCTTAAGATTGTTCTGAATTTAAGTTTATATTGCCTGCCTCTGATGATGATCACCAAATAACTTTCGTTCTTCCAAGGTTTATTATCTATGCGGAAATTAATGGAGACCTGAACTGAAGAGGCACTATTAAAAAATTATTAGTATATTTTTCTTTTTCATTTCTTCCGAGGTTTTATTTATCGATGCAAAATAATTGGTTGAATCTCTTCACAACATAGTTAAGGATGAGGGCACTGTTGCGTACTATTTTCTGTTGGATGACTGGTTCCATGCTACTAGTGGCTATCTGGGTGTTGAATTACAATACTCTTCGGTGTGTTCATCTTTCTAAGCTATTAAATATTGCTTGTTCTGTCTTTCTTTGCATCTCATTTTTAAATGCACCTTTAATGTAATTGATTATTATGCTCTGTGAACTTCATTTTATCGTCTTGCATGATAGTAGTACAAAGAGGAATGTTATTACTTAGCCACACTTTCTGTTCTGTTTTGCCTTCGAATAACCAGATGTGGAAATTTGAGACCGCATTTGGTTCAGACAAGAGCATATAATAAATATGTGAAGGGGAATTGTGTTGGAATTCATTTCTCCACCTTTCCATTTCCTTGTGAATCAATCTTAATGGAAAGGAATGATATTCCTTTCTTAAGATTGTTCTGACATTTAAGTTTATATTGCCTCTGATGATGATCACCAAATAACTTTCGTTCTTCCAAGGTTTATTATCTATGCGGAAATTAATGGAAACCTGAACTGAAGAGGCACTATTAAAAAATTATTAGTATATTTTTCTTTTTCATTTCTTCCGAGGTTTTATTTATCGATGCAAAATAATTGGTTGAATCTCTTCACAACATAGTTAAGAATGAGGGCACTGTTGCGTACTATTTTCTGTTGGACAACTGGTTCCATGCTACTAGTGGCTATCTGGGTGTTGAATTACAATACTCTTCGGTGTGTTTTACTTTCTAAGCTATTAAATATTGCTTGTTCTGTCTTTCTTTGCATCTCATTTTTAAATGCACTTTCAATGTAATTGATTATTATGCTCTGTGAACTTCATTTTATCGTCTTGCATGATAGTAGTACAAAGAGGAATGTTATTACTTAGCCGCACTTTCAGTTCTGTTTTGGCATGATAGTAGTACAAAGAGGAATGTTATTACTTAGCACACTTTCTGTTCTGTTTTGCCTTCGAATAACCAGATGTGGAAATTTGAGACCGCATTTGGTTCAGACAAGAGCATATAATAAATATTTGAGGGGAATTGTGTTGGAATTCATTTCTCCACCTTTCCATTTCCTCGTGAATCAATCTTAATGGAAAGGGATGATATTCCTTTCATAAGATTGTTCAGACATTTAAGTTTATATTGCCTCTGATGATGATCACCAAATAACTTTCGTTCTTCCAAGGTTTATTATCTATGCGGAAATTAATGGAGACCTGAACTGAAGAGGCACTATTAGATAATTATTAGTATATTTTTCTTTTTCATTTCTTCCGAGGTTTTATTTATCGATGCAAAATAATTGGTTGAATCTCTTCACAACATAGTTAAGGATGAGGGCACTGTTGCATACTATTTTCTGTTGGACAACTGGTTCCATGCTACTAGTGGCTATCTGGGTGTTGAATTACAATACTCTTCGGTGTGTTCATCTTTCTAAGCTATTAAATATTGCTTGTTCTGTCTTTCTTTGCATCTCATTTTTAAATGCACCTTCAATGTAATTGATTATTATGCTCTGTGAACTTCATTTTATCGTCTTGCATGATAGTAGTACAAAGAGGAATGTTATTACTTAGCCACACTTTCTGTTCAGTTTTGCCTTCGAATAACCAGATGCGGAAATTTGAGACCGCATTTGGTTCAGACAAGAGCATATAATAAATATGTGAAGGGAATTGTGTTGGAATTCATTTCTCCACCTTTCCATTTCCTCGTGAATCAATCTTAATGGAAAGGGATGATATTCCTTTCTTAAGATTGTTCTGACATTTAAGTTTATATTGCCTCTGATGATGATCACCAAATAACTTTCGTTCTTCCAAGGTTTATTATCTATGCGGAAATTAGTGGAGACCTGAACTGAAGAGGCACTATTAAAAAATTATTAGTATATTTTTCTTTTTCATTTCTTCCGAGGTTTTATTTATCGATGCAAAATAATTGGTTGAATCTCTTCACAACATAGTTAAGAATGAGGGCACTGTTGCGTACTATTTTCTGTTGGACAACTGGTTCCATGCTACTAGTGGCTATCTGGGTGTTGAATTACAATACTCTTCGGTGTGTTTTACTTTCTAAGCTATTAAATATTGCTTGTTCTGTCTTTCTTTGCATCTCATTTTTAAATGCACTTTCAATGTAATTGATTATTATGCTCTGTGAACTTCATTTTATCGTCTTGCATGATAGTAGTACAAAGAGGAATGTTATTACTTAGCCGCACTTTCAGTTTAGTTTTCAGTATCATTAATGAATGTTGCATGCATTTTGGTAGATTTAAATCATCAAAATCATTCTTTTTTTTTTTTCTTCTGATAATAGTTTTTTGTCAATCAGTTGACCGTGAAATTGATGTTAGGCTTAGTTAAGAGTTAACACTTAATTTGCATGCCACGGTTACAAGTTTAGTATGTTCAATGCTTACTCTCGTCGGAGGGTGAAGTTCATATCCACTGCTATCACATGTACACATCTTGGTGATGGGGTTACAAAATAAGTCCGATTGAATCAGTGGATCCATTCAAATTATATTTTGTAATCCGATTCCTATGATGCATTTGGGTTATCATGCAAAGGTATAATATATGCTCTGTAGTGTTTGGTTTTGCCTTCTAATTCTTAATCCTATCCCCATACGCTCCCTTACTGACGTTACAAGAGAAAAAGTCGAAGAAAAGCGGGTATGTACTTGTTAATTCTCTTGGATTAGATTAAAGAAGGGAGAATATTTACTCTATTCTTTTATCTCTTATAATGAGGATTAACAGGTATAATATCTTCAATAATCAGTATAGAAGATAGTAGAAGAAAACTGATGACTTGTAACATGATATTCACTTTTGTTCTGTCTTTTTTTTTTTTTTTTTTTTTTTGTGTGTGGTAGACATGTCTTATTATTTTCATCAGTTTGTGAATTAGGTAAAGTAGTTTGCTTGATTATAAATATAGAACACAATGGTTGAAATTATAAAATTATCTGAACAGTTATTATATAGATTTGTTCTTGATAGACTCTCCCTTTGAACTCCCCTAAAACCGTCCCCTCACATGAGGTGAGGCCCAACCCGCCAATAAATGGGCGTCCTGCTAATCTTGCGAAGGCGGTTCCCACTCCATGTGAGTGAGGCAGTTTCGGAGGAGTTCGATTGGGTATCTGTCCAGAATACCAACTGACATTTCAGGTGATGCCTAATTTGAGCATAGGATTGACCATTCTTTAATTTTTGATAAGCTTTTTGATAAGCAGATGTTGAAACAAATATTTCTAATTCTTCTACATTATAGTCTGT
Organism: Papaver armeniacum; assembly: GCA_023531295.1. Lineage (NCBI taxonomy): Eukaryota > Viridiplantae > Streptophyta > Magnoliopsida > Ranunculales > Papaveraceae > Papaver > Papaver armeniacum. The sequence continues at coordinate 186,946 of JAJJWW010000660.1, forward strand.
CTTTCTGCAGTTAGTTCTTTTACAAGTTTTTGATTTCGCTGCTTAGAAAGTTGAGATCTATGCTGGTTTCGTGGAATCTATCTCAACCTTCTATCCAGCAAAATCCAAATGATGGAATATGCAGGAGTATCTGGTTAGAAGAAAATTCTCTAGCTTTCAACAACAAAGAGAGTGTGATTGTTGTTGTTCAGAACAAGGCCAAAGTACCACCTGTTTACTTGGCTTGGTGCTTAGTTTTTAATGGATTATGAGACCCTGATTTTACTGATAATGGGTAAGCGCCCTAGCATTTGTTCTGATCCTCATTAATATTTGTGATAGTCTTGTACCATCTTCGCTTCTTTTGTTTTTTTCATGTACTTTTTTGGGGTGGTACTAGTACTAATCTATGGTACCCTCTCTCTTTTAATCAATACATAACGAATACATCTTTTCCTGGCCAATCAAAACAGTAAAGAAATTGATGCTTTTCTAAAATGCTGAATTTTAGGTTTTTGTTAGTCGATTGATGATGTACAGGCTTATCAAGAATATTTTAGGTTTATGAGGTACCCTCTCTCTTTTAATCAATACATAACCAATACATCTTTTCCTGGCCAATCAAAACAGTAAAGAAATTGATGCTTTTCTAAAATGCTGAATTTTAGGTTTTTGTTAGTCGATTGATGATGTACAGGCTTATCAAGAATGTTTAGTTATACTAGAGTGTTAAAACTAACTATAGTGCTTAACAGGTATATTATCTTCGATTATCAGTATAGAAGATAGTAGAAAACTGAAGAGATACACTTATAGCATGATATTCACTTTTGTTCAGTTTGTGAATTAGGCAGAATTGTTGCTTGAATATAAATATAGATCACAATGGTTGAAATTATAGAATTATCTAAACGATTGTTATCTAGATTTTTTTCTTGGTAAACTCTCCCCTTGAACCCCCCCAAAACCGTCCCCTCACATGGGGTGAGACCCAAAAATGGGCCTCCGGTTCCCACTCCATGTGAGTGAGGCGGTTTTGGAGGAGTTCGGTTGGACGTTTTTTCTTCTTCTTTCGATTGCCAATTCCTCAGCTATTAGTCCGGGTTCGTTCATTTGCTATGGGCTTGTTATCTGCTATTTGTTTGTTTCTTTTGGTGTTATTCTTAGGAGTTTCTTTATATCTCTCAGATTAGGCCTATTGAGTTATAAGGAGACGTAAAATGACTCAGTCTTTTTCAGTTTTCAGTTTCACATTTGTTTTAGTGATGAGGCGTAAAATGACTCAGTCTTTTTCTCGGTTTTAGAAATTGATCTTCCGAGAGCTTTTTGATTTTGGACGAATAGGATTTTTTTTTCAATCCAGATCCAGTCCTTCGATGAGCTCTGGTGCATCTAAATATTATTGTGTTGTGATTTATTTTTTTGCTTGGGTTATTAATTGAATTTCTGTTCTAATTTGCCTTCGAATAACCGGATGTGGAAATTTGAGATCGCATTCGGTTCAGACAAGGGCATATAATAAATATGTGAGGGGAGTTGTGTTGGAATTTATTTCCGCACCTTTCCATTTCCTCGTGAATCAATCTCAATGTAAAGGGATGATATTTCTTTCTTAAGATTGTTCTGACATTGAAGTTTTTATTCCAGTTAATTAACCTTTTCAATTTTGTAAAACTGATGCTAAAACTCTCTTTACAAGTAAGTGCTTCAATTGTTATAAACAAGTTTTCTGTCTTGTTCGAGTCTTTTGGTTGAGTGATCTTTACTTGTTGAAACCTAAGTATGTTGGATGCTAAAGATCTTTATATTGCCTCAGATGATGATCACCAAATCCATTTTGTCCATCCAAGGTTTATTATCTATGCGGAAATTAATCGAGACCTGAACTGAAGAGGCACTTTTCAAAAATCTATTAGTATGTCTTAATTTGGCTGGAAGTTTGCTCAGGGAAAAGGTTATGAACTGGGGCTTGTCAACTGGCTCATCTTTGAATCGCATAACTTCCCCTTCATTTTCTGTAGCTTCTCTGTTACATTATTGGTCAAGCTAGATGACTGTGTTGCTTTTGAACATGCTCAACAACAAGCCAAGGATATTCAAAATGAAGCAGTTGGCCCATTTCCTCTGCAGCTGGATCATCCAGTACCACCAGTACCTGCAGTGCACAACCTGGCATGAATCTGTGACACCGGCCGGCAGAGGTATCCCATTGTGATTACTATGGTGATGAGGACAATAATACTTGTAAGGATCATTTGGTTCCTAATCCAAAATCCAAATAAACCTGTTCTACCACCACAACACAACATGCTGTGTTAAATCACTCTGCCTTGCCTTTTGTACCTAATACTACTACTCAGATTTTACCTAATGTAAATCCACCACTGTTAACTAGCCTGCTTCAACAAAACCACCATGCCATCTTCAGTCATGTCCCTATGAAACCTTGTCTTGGTCAGCTTCTGAGATCTGAGATATTTAAGGAGCCTTTGTGAGAGCCCCTCTTCTTCATCTCAAGTTTTTTCTGCTCATTGGTCTCCATATCTTAGCTACTGGGCAGCTATGAAGCATTATTTCTGCTAACCCATGCCGATTCCTAAAAGAGCTAGGTTAGCAGCTTTGCCAAACAATCCATGATATATTTCATCTGGAGTACTTCAAGAGTTTTGAGCTGTCCACATTGTAGAATCAGAAGTGAACTTGCAAGTATACCCTCATAATGGTACTCTGGTCAAGGATCCTCCTTGCCTGCTTCTGGTCAAGGACTCCCAAGGTCCTAGAAGGAGCCAGGTTACAATTCGATCTATAAAATCAGCAGCAGAATTATGAAAATATGGTGCGACTTGTGTTGTCAGGCCCTTAAGCTCTCTTTTGTTGATTGTGTCCTTCAATTCTGTTAATATTTTTGATCCTTTTTTTTTACTAGTTTGTATTCTGCCTTCGAAGGTCTTTTTCGGTTAGGAGTCTTCGACTTCCAATCCTTGCAGTTGCAGAGCAATCCTTTTCTTTGCCTTAGTTATTTTGTTTTTGCAGTTGCTTGCTGATTCTCTTCTGTAAGCTTCTATCCCGAATCTGTTGTTCTTGTTTGCATTATGTACATAAATTTAAGCTCTCGCTTTATATGTTCTGCATCTGTACTATGTGAATTGGCACACCTATCTTGGCTAATCCTCTCTATTCTGATAACTACTAGCAACCAGCTGTTTCTTATTCTGTCCTATAATTTATAGTTGGTTACATCTGATCCTATCTGATCCTATTATAACTAGAAACTTATTTGCTCCGCGTTGTTGTGATCTAGTTGATATCATCAGTACTTCTCAATGTTGATCTGGTTGTGGTGATTGTCAGGGTAGGTAGCTTTGTTTTTGCTGTTTGCAATATTTGTTCATTACTTCTGCGGGAGCCCTATCTCTATTCTCTAAATCCTGTTCTCGCAGTTGGTATTTTTTTTTATTAGCCTCTGCAATTGCTTGTTTTCTGGGGTTGTTTTCTTAAGCTTATCATAGTTTCTTTGTCATCTGTTCTTGAAGACAAACTTTAACTTCAACTTTCTTTTTTTTCTTTTTCTGTTTTACTTTGTTCTCCCTGTTTCGAGCTTCGTAGGTGGGTTTTCAATGCTTTGTTTTCCTAGTGATTCCACTTTTTCCTCGTGTTCGTGTCTCTGCTAATTTCCTCTTTCTCCTCTGTTTCTTTCACTTGACATTTTATTTTGAAGTGTTTATGTCCCCGGAAAGTGTCAACTCTTAAAAGTTGAAAATCTTATCAAGGATTGTCCTTGAACAAAAAGGCCACTGAAACCATCTTTGCCGAACTCAAAACCCTGATTTTTATCTTCTGGTAAGAAAAAAAATGCCTTCTGAACAAGGTGGAAACATGACATCGTCTAGTGCCAATAGTATACAACAAGTGGACTCTTTGGACTTCAAAATCTCGTACACATGGAGTAACAACCGCAGAGGTAAAGACAATATCCGAGAAAGGCTAAAAGGGCTCTCTCATCAATGGCTCAAAACATTATCCAGACACCAAGGTATACCTTCTAATTCGGATGGGCTCCGACCATACCATGAATTGATGAAACTTCAAACACCATTCAGTTGTCTTAGATCTTGGTTGACACACCTTTCTCTGCCCGTTTTCCTATCTGCTGCGCGGGACTTGTCCTCTCCCGTATAATTCCGACATCTCTCTTGTATTTAAGTCTTCAACTTCAACACCTATTCCGACAATATCCACAAAATATCAATTCTCTAAATAATACTTTCTCTGTCCCTTAAAATATAATATATTTGAAGTGTGCATAATTTTTAAGGCAAGGAAAAGAGAGGAATTTTTTTAAGTGTTTTTTCTTCAATTACACCCTTATAGATAATAAATAATAAAATCTAAAAATAATGTATTTCTCAAACTATGCCTAGGGATATTTGTGAATTTTATATCGTTGAAAAGCATTTTAAAACACCTGCTTAACGAATATAAACATGTCTATCAAGTTGTACATATTTCTTAAACTAACAAAACTCAATTAAAAGGGTAATTTTAGAAATATACCCTTGTTTAATGATATATGTCAACTTTTAAAGGGACAAAATTTTAAAATGAGAAGGACATCGTTTAATGGACGGAAAGTAGATTAGAGACGCTTTCTCGAATGGCCCCCTCCAATTACAGTTGGATATATACTTAGATAAAATAAAAAATTTACATGCAATCACCATGTGTTAAATTCGTCTGTAACACAACTGCAATACGAAATATTTTCACGTTTCTACCACTAATCGAAGGCGCACTAGTGTTATCCATTCCTTGAGTGAACCTTCTGGCCTTTGGCTTTCTGATAGTCAAAAAATAAATCTTTATTAGTTCAATATTTCATGCAGATCAAGAACTCCTAATTCACATGTCCTCAATTTTCACCACATGACCTTACATAACCGTGCATTTTAGAGTCGGACAAAGGCCATTCCTTCCTCTGGGGAAATCCTTTCCACTCTCACACATATGAACCATGGGACTCTCCGAGATGATTTCCACAAGGGTTTTTCAAAGCTTATTTGGATATTGAAAAGACGAGGGTACCCAAATACACCACAATCTTTTTATTTCAACATATAAGTGCGATACCAAGTGTGATCGTCTATGGACAAAGTCGAGATAATACGACAACTTGATATTCGGTTGATAATAGTTACGGTCCGAAACCGATTTACTATAAGATTAATATCAAGTGATTAGGATTAACGCACAAGTGTATTTACTTTTTTATAATATAAAACAATTATAATGCGGAAGTAAAGTAAATAACACAACACAAGATTTTGTTAACGAGGAAACCGCAAATGCAGAAAAACCCCAGGACCTAGTCTAGTTTTGAATACTCTTAGAATTAAGTCGCTATACAAAATCTAATATCGGTATAGTTGAGACCAAGAAGGCTACCCTACCTATTTAGTTCCCTCGGTATCCCTGCGCCTTCAACTTTTAGAGTCACGCACGTGAACAACAAGTCCTTTGGATCGTATTCCAAACAACACTGTTTGGTAACCATTCTAATCAATCTTGGTACAAGATATAGATGAGTAGTTGAAAAAGGCTCTTCCGTTTAGTCTAATAATCTCTTTTGTCTGGTTAGATCAATCTAACTTTAACTACCGAAATAGTCAAGTATAGATTCGTACTCAATCAATATAGATCTCAAAGAGAAATATAGAGAATGCCGATCTCACACAAATAATCAATCAGATATATCAAAGATAAATCGATTCTAGTTGGATCCCATCCGATCAAGGTTTGTGCACTAAATCCACAAGATACGAAAACTAATAATAAATCTTATTCATCTTCTTTTATCATCAAAACTTGCACAACAGCACTTGAATCTCTCTTGATCAATCACACACTGAACGAAGTCTGTTAATAATGGATTATCACAAGATATCTTTAGATCTAACAACAGTTCTAAGATCCCGTTGACACTTTAATCCAGTCTGAGTGAATCTTATATCAGAAGAGAAGATTCTTAAGCATAAACAAACTAGGTTCAATCAAAGTTTCAACAACCGTTTTTCAATCAAATCAAACTGAAAACTAATAACACTGCAGTTATCTAGTTTCCCACCAACGATACTCGTAGAGCTTCTTGATCCCACAAAAGTCTTTAAACGAGCGGTCATAAGAGGTTTCACGTAATTAGGATACTTTCCTCTCCGAATAGACGGCTCCACCAGAAACAACAAGAAATAAAGTTTGCATGGCTCCTAGGATAGTTTGCTAGAAATGCAAACTTAGGTACTTGTATAACAAGTATGCTTGGCCACCAAGGAATTTCCAAAACTTAAAATATTCTCAAGATATGCAATGAATGCCCAAATTCGGTTTTCATAATTCAAATAAGTGTTGGTTCAATATTTCTCGAAATCTCTCAATAGAAAATCTCCAATTAGTAAATGCACCAAGAACTCTTTTCGATCAAGCACCCTTTCAAGAGAATACATCGGATCCTGACTCACAATTCGGACAAGGAATGATCAGAGAATGAAAGAGATATTTTATATTTTTAACCTGCTCTGATACCAATTGAAAATACAAGGGTACCCAAATACACCACAATCTTTTTATTTCAACCTATAAGTCTGATACCAAGTGTGATCGTCTATGGACAAAGTCGAGACAATACGACAACTTGATATTCACTTTATAATAATTCTGATCCAAATTGATTTACTATAGGATCAATATCAAGTGATTAGGATTAACGCGCCAATGTATTTACTTTATTATAATATAAAACAATTATAATGCGGAAGTAAAGTAAATAACACAACACAAGATTTTGTTAACGAGGAAACTGCAAATGCAGAAAAACCCCGGGACCTAGTCCAGTTTTGAATACTCTCAGAATTAAGCCGTTATACAAAATCTAATACCAACTTCGTATAGTTGAGACCAAGCAGACTACACCTAGATACTTAGTTCCCTTAGTAACCCTGCGCCTTCGACTTCTAGAGTCACACACGTGAATAGCAAGTCCTTTGGATCGTATTCTAAACAACAAAGGAAGAATATGTTTGGTAACCACTCTAATCAATCTTGGTACAAGATTTAGATGAGTCTTTGACAAAGGCTCTTAAAGTGTAATCTAATAAACTCATTTGTCTGGTTAGATCAATCTCTCTTAACTATCGAAATAGTCAAGTATAGATTCACACTCAATTAATATAGATCTCAAAGAGAAATATAGAGAATGCCGATCTCACGCAACTAATCAATCGGATCTATCAAAGATAAATCGATTCTAGTTGGGTCCCAGTCGATCAAGGTTTGTGCACTAAATCCACAAGATACGAAAGCTAATAAGAAATCTTATTCGTATTCTTTTATATTCAAAACCTACACAACACCACTTGAATCTCTTGATCAATCACACGGAGCAGATGCAGTAACAATGGATTATCACAAGATGTCCTTAGATCTAATAACAGTTCTAAAGATCTCGTCGATACTTTCATATAGTCTGAGTGAATCTTATATCAGAAGAGAAGATTCTCAAGCATAAACAAAATAGCTTCAATCAAAGTTTCAAAAACAGTTAATTTGTCTATCAGGTCAAATCGAAAACTAATAACACTGCAATTATCTAGTTTCCCACCAACAATACTCGTAGAGCTTCTTGATCTCACGAAGTCTTTAAACGAGCGGTCATAAGAGATTTCACCTAATTAGGATACTTTCCTCTCCGAATAGATGGCTCCACCATAAACAACAATAAATGAAGTTTGCCTGGCTCTTAGGATAGTTTGCTAGAAATACAAACTTAGGTATTTGTAGAGAAAGGATGTTTGGCCACCAATGAATTTCCAAAACCCAAAATATTCTCAAGATATGAATTCCCAAATTCTCTTTTCATAATTCAAATAAGTGTTGGTCCAATATTTCCTGAAATCACTCAATAGAAAATCTCCAATTAGTAAATGCACATTACTAATTTTTATTCTCTAGATCTATTCATTAATTGCCGGTAACTAGACCATATAAAATCCAAAAACTTTAATTAAAAGATTCTTAATTTATTTCTAAGCACAAGATTACCTTGAGTACCAAGGAATATCTTTGAACAATAAATTCTGCTCGTGTTCAAAGTATGTTGACATCTTTTCCTTTGCAAATCCTTATTTCATATTTACATGGATTTGCTTTTTTGAAATCGGTTATACCACACTTCCAAACAAGTTTAGAATTGGTTTTCCGGTATTCCAAGACTACTATGTGATATACCAAATCACAATGGTTAGTTGTGATCTGTTCTACCAAGTCACATACATGGGTTCGGATCGGTTATACCAATCACTAGGATCGGTTACCTAAATATGGTACCTACTTGTGATCGGTCACATCGGTCACTAGGATCGGTTACACCAATTACAAGGATCGGTTCCATTTACACATGATATCTACTTGTGATCGGTCACACCAATCACTAGCGGTTACACTAATTACAAGTATCGCCCCATAACACTTATGATCGGTCACACCAATTACAAGGATCGATCATACCATCTTATGGTGATTACTTAGGATCGGTTACACCAATTACCAGGACCGGTCATACCAAATCATGAGTCTAGGCATTGTGATCGGTTATACCAAGATAAATAACCTGAGTTAAAATCGGTTCTACCAACTCACACATATTGGTCATCCAAAGATATGCAATGAATAGCCCGACCAATAAGCCTATTGATATCCCTTTGGATTCACGAAACATGTTCATGAATGTACTTCCTTTAAAAAAAACATAACACATCGTTTTCTAGGATGAAATCTTCACCATAACCCATTCACATAATCATAACACTGTAAACAAGATTATGTCGATGTCATATCTACGAAGTTCAAAAGATAAGTGTTATACTTCGTAGTCTAATTCCTTAATACTATGATCATAATAGTATGATCATGTCTAATCACTAAATTATTATATATAATATATATATATATATATATATATATATATATAAGTATATCTGACTTCACACTTATTTTTCAATATAGCACGAATTGAAAGATACCTTAGGAATGAAATAGTTCAAGTCAATATTACTAACCTCAAGTTGAAGGATGATGTCATCTTTGTAGTTCGTTAATGTACTTCTTCACATTCTTCAGGTCTTCGGAGTAATACTTGTATGTCTCAACATTCCTAGACTTTTTAGTCTAACCTAAACGAAGTTGACTATAATATTTAATCAAGCAACTCTAGATGAGTTTTGATACTAAAATATGATAACCAAACTTAACATACCAACGCTTGTTGAGTTCAACCGAACTATGCTCTAACAGATTTTATGTGGTGGGATATAGTTTCAAGAGTTAGGGATTTTTTTTCGAATCTAGCACTCTAGACAAGGTATTCAATGTATCTTTCTTAATTAACTCTTATTCCTAAAACTGAACTCCTCAAACTCCATGCGGATTTTCGGCCAATTAGCCTAACTAACACATTTCTATATACTTATTTTGAAATATCCGCTAATATACCCAAACTCTTCTTATACATACCCACTTCCACAAAACAACCTGTCTTTCTCATGGGAGACAAATTAATGATAGATATTGTAATAATATATAGTCCATGAACTCCTACGTTCTATGAAAAATCTCTAAAGCTAAGAAAGGCTTCCAAGCATTGAAATTAGATCTCTCTCTAAAGCTTTTGAGTGGCTAGAATGACCTTTCCTCAAGCAGGCCTTATCAACTTTTGGATACCATGGATATTGGGTAATGTCATTGTTCAACGTGTTACAACTACTTGTTTCGCCGTTCTTCGAAATAAAACATCCGGGTCCGACCTTCAGTACCTCTCAAGGAATCCGCCAAGGAGACCCTTTTTCTCCCAATATCTTTCTCATTTGCACGGAAATTATAATCAAATTACACTCCAAAGCGATATCTGAAAATAAAATATCAAGAATAAAATCAACAAACATGTTCTAATTATCTCATATCTCTTCTTCGCTGACGGTAGTTTTCTTTTTACCCGGGCGAACATGAGAGAAGCACAACAAGTATTGGAAATCCTACATACTTTCGTTTTTATTAAGGGCCACATGGTGAAGCTCAAGAAATTTTGAATGTATTTCATCCCGCGTTTGCATCTCAAACACTGAAAAATCATTTATCGCATTCTCAAAGTACCATTAATGACGAAAATGGATCGCTACTTGGGTACCCCTTATTCTTTGACAGAATTTGTAAAGAAAATTTCGAGCTCCTCGTGCACAAATATTATAACTTTCTTCAAGGATTGAAAATAAAACTTCTAACTCAGGCATGTCTCACGGTTTTAATATAATCTGTTTTACAATCCAATCATCAGATGCACTATCTAGCTTTGCCAAAATCTACTTTGGATCAGTTAGATCGTGTAATACCCCGAGTCGGCAGGTAGTGTTCGCCTAATGGAATATAAGCAATGGGTTGTCTTCCGAACACCGAGGCGTTTTAAGCGTATAATTATCTCCAATGTTGTAAAAGGTCTGCAGTTAAGCGTGCTTGGGCTGGAGAAGTCCAGGGTTGTGTTACCTCTTGGAAAGCTGCTGCTAAATGATTGCATCATTTCCCGTTAACCCCACAATGTTGGACAACGGCAGTAGTTAAAAGGTGATAGTAACTATGGAGGATCGTCATTACAAATAGTATCTGAACCGATGACGGGTCACCTGTCGAGGATGACAGAGTATACTGGATGTGTTGGTTTAGATACGCGTCTCATGAGTGGCAGGGAATGTCAGAGATCTGGGATTAAATATATTTTGGAGCCGAGGACGACTCCAATTTAAGGTGGTGGTATTACAACACCCCGATTCGGCAGGTAGGTAATATAGGTAATGGTTTGTCCTTTCGTAACCAAGGCCTTTTCAGCACTATTGGACCCATATTTGGTAAAAAGATCCTCAGTTAGGCATGCTCGGGCTGGAGTAATCCAGAGATGTGTAATTCCTGGGAAGTTGCTGATGGATGACCATAGTGACTAAGTGGTGAGATTATCGGTAGAGGATCAGGTCGCTATAGTCGAATAACCGCAGTGGCTAAGTGTTGGTGGAGGGTCCGGTTGTTACAGCCAAATAGTCGCAATGGCTAAGTGGTGACAGTATTTGTGGAGGGTCGGGTCACTACAGTTGAATACAACGTGATTTTGGTGGAACAATGACCAATCCAGAGGGAAACAAACTTACACCAACTCCTGGGATAGATATTGAAATGAAGAGGGTACCAAGTACACCACAATCTTTTTGATATCAACCTATAATTAAGTCGATACCTTGCGTGGTCTACTATAGATAGAATCAGAAGAAGATATCAACCACAAGGTATAAACTTGGTTTATAGTATAAGTCCGAAATCCAACCTTAAAGTACAATCGGGATCAACCCAAGTGTTAACTACAATGTATTTACTTTTAATTATAACTAAAATAATAATTATAATCGCGGAAAGTAAAAGTAAAGACACAATAAAATTTGTAAACGAGGAAACCGCAAATGTAGAAAAACCCCGGGACCTAGTCCAGTTTTTAATACTCTCAGAACTAAACCTCTATACAAAGACAACTACCAACTTCGTATTGTTGAAACCAAGTAAACTACCCCTAGTTACCTAGTATCCTCAATCAAATCAATAATCAAAAACTAAAATAACAATGCAATTCTAGTTCCACACCAACGGTATTAGTAGACGCTCTTGATCCCAAAGAAATCTTTAAACTAGCGAATGTAAGATATTTCGCCTAATTAGGTTACCCCTCCAAGATAGTATTACGAGAATACTATTAGTCGGCTACAACGTAGATGATTTGAAACGAAGTGTCCGCAGCTTTAAGATAAGTTTGTAAGAAGAACAAAGTTCACTATTTATAGACCAAGGTAGTTTGGACATCAATGAATTTCCATAACCGAAAATATTATCAAGATACACAATAAAGCACCTAATTCAGTTTTTCCTAATTCCAACCAATATCCAACTGTATAACTGTAATCCCTCTTTGACAACTCAATATCAGATAGCAGTTAACTAATATATCTTTCGAGAGATATATTTTGTTTGCTGGTAAAACAAAAACATATATACATTCGAAAATCTCAAAAGTGTCTCAAACATTATGGTTTGAGATCTCATCTTGAGTATCAAGGAATATCTTTGGACAATTAATAAATAAGATTTTAGCTGATGTTCAAATCACCCATTATGTCGACATTTTGAATTTTCCTATTTAGCAAACCCAATTTTCAAAATCACACAAACCCTAAAGTGTATGTGACTTACTAAAATCGGTTTTGCATATTGGACTGGTTTTACCATGACTCCTAAACAAGTTAGGATCGGTTCTACCTTGACTCCCAATATAGGTAAGATCGGTTCTACCTTGACTCCTAATATAATTAAGTTAGGATCGGTTCTACCTTGATTCCCTATATACGTTAGGATCGGTGTAACCTTAGATATATCTTAAATGAGAACCAGACCTTCAATCTTATTGATTTCCATTCAACTACGAAACAAGTACGTACGTCTACTTCCTTAAACTCATGTAATTAAACATAGTTTTATAGGTACGAAATCAGACCTATGTTCACTACACAATCTAGTAACAAGTTACAGAGATTATGTCGATGTCGCAATTACGAAATTCAAAAGATAAGCATTATACTTCAAAATTCAATATATCAATATAAAGCATTCATAACTATGGATATATTGTTCCTTGATACTTTTATCACAATATGATGATCAAGCCTTTAATACTAGAGTTTCTTGTATATAATTTCGCATGTTATGTTTTCAATCAGATCGACTTGAAAACTTACGATATAGAATTGGAAACAAGTCAAGTCATGTATTACGTTGGTGTTGATATGTCTTCGGAATCTTCAGGTCTTCAGAGTAATACTTGTGTGTGTCAACGTTTCCAGACTTTCTAGTCTAACCTAAACGAAGTTGACGTTAGCAATCTAATCAAGCGACTTATGAGTATTGATACTAAAATATGATAACCAACCTTGAAATACCAATGCTTGGTGGGTTCAACCGAGAAGTGCTCTAATAAATATGCAAACAAAAATCACAAATATGTCTGGGAATCGAAAATCCTCATCAAATTAGGCTATCAATGCCATACCGAGAATTCGATTAGTATCATAGTGTTAATGGTGGCTTTTAACTTAGGGGTAAAGTCGTAAAACCCTAGTCAGACAGTGACGTCACAAAACTTGAGTAATAATGTCCAAACCAAGCACATTTATTGAACCCTTTAATTTGCCTGCGAGAAAATTACCAAGGTACCTTTTTTTTTAATGCTAATTAGGGTTTCGACAAGCCAAAACCCTAATTCTCACACCAAACGTGCCAATGGCTCATCATGCCAGCCACATACTACCGCGCCAAGGCATTCCAACCATGCTAGCCGCACCCTTGTGCCAATGGCTCTTTATGCCAGCCACATCCTACCGCGCCAAGGTATGCCAACCATGCTAGCCGCACCCTTGTGCCAATGGCAAGCCATGCCATCCACACCCACCGCGCCAAGGAATGCCAACCATGATAGCCGTACCCTTGTGCCAATGGAATACCATGCTAGCCACACCCACCGCGCCAAGGCATGCCAACCATGCTAGCCGCACCCTTGTGCCAATGGCAAACCATGCGCCTTGTGCTAATGGCCACATGCCATCCGTCCCACCGCGCCAAGGCATGCCAACCATGCTAGCCGCACCCTTGTGCCAATGGAAAACCATGTCAGCCACACCCACCGCACCAAGGCGTGCCAACTATGCTAGGCGCACCCTTGTGCCAATGGCAAACCGTGCCAACCACACCTACAGCGCCAAGGCATGCCAACCATGCCAGCCGCACCTACCAAACCCTTGGCCCCACATGCCAAGCCAAACCGCACCTTTCCTTGGCCCTAGCCATGCTAGCCGCGCCATGTGACAACGGCATGCCAAACCCTTGGCCCCACCATGCCAAGCCAAACCGCACCTTGCCTTGGCCCTAGCCATGCTATCCGCACCATGCGCCCATGACATGCCAAGACAAACCATTCACGCCAAACCCTTGGCCCCACATGCCAAGCCAAAACACACCTTTCCTTGGCCCTAGCCATGCTAGCCGCGCCATGTGCCAACGGCATGCCAAACCCTTGGCCCCACCATGCCAAGCCAAACCACACCTTGCCTTGGCCCTAACCATGCTAGCCGCACCATGCGCCCATGACATGCCAAGCCCTTGGCCAAAACCATCCCAAGCCAAACCATTCACGCCAAACCGCACCTTGCCTTGGCCCTAGCCATGCTAGCCGCGCCATGTGCCAACGACATGCCAAACCCTTGGCCCCATCATGCCAAGCCAAACCGCACCTTGCCTTGGCCCTAGCCATGCTAGCCGCACCATGCGCCCATGGCATGCCAAGACCTTGGCCCCGCCATGCCAAGGAAAACCATTCACGCCAAACCCTTGGCCCCACATGAGAAGCCAAACCGCACCTTGCCTTGCCCTAGCCATGCTAGCCGCACCATGCGCCCATGGCATGCCAAGCCATTGGCCCCTCCATGCCAAGCCAAACCATTCACGCCAAACCCTTGGCCCCACATGCCAAACACACCTAGCCGCGCCACCATGCTGGCCTTCCCTACACTGCTACAAAAAACGAAGGCGTGCGACGATCCATGGTCCCCCTTCAATCCCAGGAGCAAATCCTATCCATCCAAGGTTACGAGACGACATATGGTAACCTTTGACCCGAAAACCTAAGTTTGGCCACGCCAAACCATGCCATGCCAACGGCATGCCAACCTAGCCGCGCTACCATGCTGGCCTTCCCTACGCGGCTACCAAAAACGAAGGCTTGCGACGATCCACGGTCCCCCTTCAATCCCAGGAGCAAATCCTAGCCATCCAAGGTTACCAGACGACGCATGGTAACTTTTGGCCCGAAAACCTAAGTTTGGCCACGCCAAACCATGCCAGGCCAACGGCATGCCGCGCCACCATGCTGGCCTTCCCTACGCGGCTACCAAAAACGAAGGCGTGCGACGATCCACGGCCCCCCTTCAATCCCAGGAGCGAATCCCTAGCCATCCAAGGTTGCATGACGACGCATGGTAACCTTTTGGCCGAAAAACCTAAGTTTGGCCACGCCAAACCCATGCCAACCTAGCCAGCGCCACCATGCTGGCCTTCCCTACGCGGCTACCAAAACGAAAGCGTGCAACGATCAACGGATATCTTTCCTCTTGAGATGCAAAATCTCGACCGTCGAAGGTCACCACCGAGCCGGCAAGTCTCCCAAGCTCAACTTGCCAAACAACAACAACATGCTACATATTTTCCACGAAAACACTCGAGATATCAACACATGTCACAAACTGGGGGATGCTCATTGGGTATTGGTTTGGCGGTTTACAGCGTGCGGCGTACACTACGCCCGTTACAAGACAGTGTCATAAGGATGAGGTGGTTAGTAAATACAGGGAGTAATGGTGAAACGCTTTCTTTTATCGAATATCAATTCCAGGCGTACACTACGCCCGTCATAAGGAAGTGTCATAAGGATGTGGCGGTTAGTAAATAAATGGAGTTAATGGTGAAACGTTCTTTTTATGGAACATCAATTCCATGCGTTAACGGTTTTATGGAACATCAATTCCATGCGTTAACGTTACCACCTCCTCCCATTTATTCACCCATTTTTCCATTCCTTAATGAGACCGGATTACGTTTCACTTCGACTTGTATAAATAGGTCTTACCTATTTCCACCGAACAACAATTTCAGTGAGGAGCATACACCACTCAGAACGTTTGCTAACTTTCCCATCCGTTAGCTTCCACTTTACGATACAAGTCGTAACACAACTACTCTTCCGGAATCAACTATTGGTCTCATCACTTTCCTTGCTTCCCTCCCCAAAACCAACCCATTCTCCTCCACTTTGTGACCGAAGCAAGTCCGGAACGACCATTTCTTGGTTTAGGCCGGACTTGTACGGTTGATCTCTCGAATCTAAAGTACTCCCTTGCAGTACATTGGGAAGATTAATAAAATAGATTGGGTACGCTCATCGCAACACGAAAGTTTAAGTTTAGGGTTTAAATCCGTTTCTCACCCACACACCGAAATTACAGAAAGAAATCGGCGAAACCATTTTCACCCTCAAACACATAGAAATTAGTCAACAAATACCAACCAATTTCTACTAGATTAGCCTTATGTATCCCTTCTTTGTAAACCTCATGCCTACTATGCTCTTTGCAAATTCCTTCTTTATAACCCTCATGTCTATTATGCTCTTCACAAACTCCTGAAAACAGTAAAACCATTACATAAAAGTCAAAAATTAATTTCTCCAAGTACATTCAAACACTCTATAACCCACAGCTCTTTAACTAGGTAGATAATTTTTCGTTTGAAAATTCTCCAAATTGCGATCAATAAAAACCAAATAATATTCAATTGTTTCACATTTAAGTTATTGAAAAATGCCTCAACATTTCAACTCTTTTGCTTAGGCAATATCTATGAGTTTCTTGTCTGATATTGTGTGAAAACTTGTTAACTAGAGACTAATGACCTAACGTTCTAGTTTTAGAATATCATAAAAACACAAAAACTTCAACCAATTAACGGAAGAAATCCCTCCAAGTGCTCACCAATAATACAACTAGTGGGTATTTTTTTATTAACCCAAGAAGCTTAACTAATACAATTTGTGATTAAAGAAATTGTGGTCCTGTTAGGGAGTTGGGATTATATTAAGGAAAAGCTGATTTAGATTACTTTTATAGTGTCCGAAGACACAACCTGATTGGTTTAGGGTGATGCCATCATCATTAAAATTATCACGAAAGGTTAAACTATTCGCTAATTAAATAATTAGTCAGGGATAAACGACAAAGCTTAGTTGGAAACACTAATTTAAAAAATTTAGCTGGAAGAATCAAAAGGTGAGGGGAAGCGCGCGATGAGTGCGCTGAAATGGTCCTTGGATGTTGAAGTCGATGAAGATAAGTATGATTAGTTCAAAGCATTGAATAAATCAAGATTTTAAAGAAACCAAAGTTCATGGTCATTGATTGTTCGTTTGTGTCTGATTCGGGATTTAAATCTAACTTCCTCCGAGTCAGATGTCAGACCGTTTAGTTTTTTCCGTTTTTATGGTATTTGGCTTGAGTTCTGATCTGAAATATATAAGTCAGATTTCAAAGTTTTAAAATTCTTCGGTAGCTCTCTACTAGTTAATAGCTTTATAAAATGAGTCAGATTCAGACGAATCGGTCGAGTCAGAAAAGAAAGAAGAAAATCCGTCAAATTGGGATGAGCCAGTCAGGTTAGAAAAGAACAAAAGAAAACAAAAGAAAATCCGTAATTCGTCCATTAAATTATGGCTAGCTAACAAGTACAAGTACTGCTACAGTATTAGAAGTCATTCGACAGAAAATAATGGCCGGAGAGATTAAGCACAAGATGCAGTATATATATTACCTTAATCATTGCTTTGGAACTAATCTTTATTATAAACTCCTATTAAAAATAATAACTGAGAACGCTAGAATTCTTTGCTTTTGCATATTAAAACTAAAACTGTCATTCTACATAATTTTCATTTGTTTAACCAAGAACAAAATCTATCGCAATAATAAAAATAATAAATAAAATTTCTTATCAATGAAATCAATCAACTAAGTGTACTTTTATTAACTGAAAAAAATTCCAAAGAGACCTTGAACTCAAAAAAGAATACTTCCATTTCCCTTTTGTTTTAATAAAAAGAAGTCTTTGATCCTTTTCTACTGCTCTAATGCAATATTTTTTGTTACCTTGGTTAATATATCAATCATAACTTTCATCATTTTGACAAAATGTCTAGTCACCTAATTTTGGTAGCAGCAGAAAGCCACCCACTCCACTTGTCCTTCCCAAGCAATTTCTCAACTCCTTCATATGCATGACCGATATTGCCATGTTGAGTAAAAAGTGCACCAGTTTTATATGCAGCACACCGACACTATTTCCTCTAATGCATTTGGAAAACTATTGCATTAACAAAGAAAACCAGTGCACCAAAAGCAGGTGAACTAGATACAACCAAAACACATGTTTCAAACGTTTTGGTTTTCATGATATGATTATATATACCTAGTAATTTCACAAATTTGTGCATTTGTAACTCTTTTTCTTCTAGTGCACCGAAAGGTCATAAAAAATGCACCAAATTTATATTTAGCATACTTAACTATGTAGTTAAGACTATAACTTGTGAAATTACAATAACTTGGTTTTTTCAGGATTGAATAACATTTGGACTATAACTTGTAAGAAAATGGAATAAAACCTCCACAAATTTGAAAATCTAAAATCCGAAGTACAGGTTTAAGATGGAAATTGTTGTTTTATTTTCACATATTTGAAATTGTTGTTTTATTTTCACCGTTGTCATAAGCCAAATTTTAGGCCATCTATTCCAAGATTCAAGTAGTAGAACCGTAGATAAAAATGTTGTTTCACGTTGTAGGATCAAGCAAGAGTTTGAATCAAGTTTTATGCGCCTAGTGATCTAGCGAAAAGAAACATTTAATTTTTCACCAAATGGTTTGGCGCAGATGGATGATGTCTGTTGATTGTTTGAGTGGTTGGCCCACCATTAGAAATCAATGGACATCATTTGTTGCGCCCAACTGAACCATAACAGTTAATCTCCAATTCAGGATGATGTGTCAACCAAGTTAATAACTTTAGTGGATATTAATGAATACAAAAAAAAATAAATAGATAATTTGTTTGGACATCGAATTAGCTCTTCCACTGTATCAATGAAAGTCGTTTGTTTTCTGGTATCTCTTTGAATTCCAAGGCTTTCTTGACCGTATTCGTCCAAAAAAGAAACTCTTTTTATTCTAGATATTGATCAAGCAAGTGCTTGCAACGAAGGTTGAGTCAAGTTTGATGCGCCTAGTGGATTTGTGAGAACAAAATTCAATTTTAACTAATTGGTTAGCGTGAGATGAATGATGTCCATCGATTGTTTGAGTGGTTCGCCCATCATTGGAGATCGATAGACATCATTTGTTGCACCAAGATGAAATTTAGTTGATTCAACTAAAACCAAAAGAATTAGTCTCATGTTCAAGCTGATGTGTCAACCAAGTTGAATCTTGAATTTGATGATCATAAAAATTATCCTAAGTATATAATAATATAAACCAACTTAAACACATGAGGTCGAATCCAAATTTGTGCAACCCAAAAATGAAGGTACACAAATACTCTTATCAAGTGGTGTGATGGTTGGTATACTCCCTCCCACTGCGGAGGTAGGGGTTCCAACCCTGTAATTGTCACACTCCACTCCAAATTAAGGAGTTTGGATGTAGTCTAGGTACCACTAGTCTAGGGTAATCAAAAAAAATAATTTAGAAGTCACTTTACTTTGTATTGGAAATATGATCTAAGAATATAGGTTTTCAAAATCCCTTATTTTTTAGAATACACAAATTTACGATGCATTCGGTTATTAGTGATTTCATATTAAAATTAATATTGTTATTTTTCATTAGAAATAATTTATTCATGAAAAGAATTTGTAACCTCGTTTGAAATTTTATTTTAAGATATTAACTTTTTTTTTTTTGAAGAATAAAAATAATGAAAAATACATAATGATATATTTATTTAGGTTTTGTATTATATATACATGTAATAATAGCTAAATATTGCTCAATTTCAAGAGTCAACTCGAGGCCATTTCAGCTAATTAAATTGCTATATAAAATATTAGCCATCTTAAATGGAGGGTAGCTGAGTTTATATTCCTAAATAACTCAAAAATACACTGAAAAAACATTAACTTCTCTAAAGTCTTAGACACAAACCATTTAAAAATTCTATAAGATGGGTGTGTGTGAGTTTTGCTGCATGTGATTGCTTATTTTATGTTCCTCTCTTTCTTCCCTTCCTATTCACTTCTTCTTATAATTATCAAAAAAAAAAAAGAAAAGAAAAGAAAGAAAAAGATCCAACCCCTATATTTTCATCATCATCAGCTTCTTCACTTTGTTTTTCAATATTCAATCTAGTCTAGGGCTCAAGTTCCTGAGTCTTTTTCTTTTTATTTTCTTCTCCATCTTCTTTATTCAAAAACATAAAAATAATCACACTCTAGCTTTCTTTAATTTACTCCCAAAACAATTCTTAATTTTATCTCCTGTCTTTCTTGTTATCTGTTTTCTTTTGGTTATTTGTGGGGATGGCTGGTTTGGATTTAGGTACTGCTTCTCGCTATGTTCATCAACTTCATCCTCCTGAATTACATCTCCAAAGACAACATCAAGAACCAGATCAAGATGATCACAACAACAACAACGCTAGAAATCATCAATTTCTTGGTGGTGGTGGCGATGATGATAACGACAGCGGTGGTCACCAAGGACTAGATGGAAACTCTGGAGGACATGGCGATATGGTTGCGCGTCGACCTAGAGGTAGACCACCAGGATCTAAGAACAAAGCTAAACCACCAGTGATTATAACAAGAGAAAGTGCAAATACTCTGAGAGCACATATTTTGGAGGTAGCAAATGGTTGTGATGTTTTCGATTGTGTTGCAACGTATGCTCGTCGGCGGCAGCGTGGTATCTGTATCTTAAGTGGGTCTGGTATTGTAACTAATGTTAGTTTACGACAACCGGCTACTGCTGGTGCTATTGTGACGTTACACGGTAGGTTTGAGATATTATCACTATCAGGTTCTTTCTTACCACCACCAGCACCACCGGGAGCGACTAGTTTGAGTGTATTTTTAGCTGGTGGTCAAGGTCAAGTTGTCGGAGGAAGCGTAGTAGGTGCGCTGATTGCTGCAGGTCCAGTTATTGTAATTGCGTCGTCTTTCACTAATGTTGCTTATGAACGTTTACCATTAGATGAAGATGATCAGCAACAACTCCAAATGCAACCACCTATTTCTCAATCATCTGATGGGGGTGGTCTTGGCGGCGTAGGTGCTGGTGGTAGCGTAAACAATCCATTTCCTGACCAATCTTCAGCTCTTCCATTGTTTAATCCACTCAATATGGCTGGCCATCAGATACCTAATGATGGCTGGGCCGGGAATCCCGCGGCTGGTCGAGCTCCTTATTGACTTGGATAGATCGACAATTAGATCAATGTAGAATTTCGAGTGCGTGTGGTGATGATGGCGTTTATCGTTGACTTGTTGCTGTAATCTTCGGGGTAGTGGTTTGGTAATGGCATTGGAGCAAAGGTTTACGGTGGAGTTGTGCTCTGAAAATTTGGATGATATTCAGAAATTAAGGTCAGATTAATTTAAGAACATCATCACCATCTTCTTGTACAATTAATTAGTTGTTAATTTCTTCTTTTCCTCTTCTTGTTTCTCTTATGTTGTTTATGGATATGCTTGTATTTTTTCTCTCTTCATAACCAATGGTATAATGGAGATTTGTTTTTTGAGCAAATTCTGTGCCCATTCATGATCACGTTTAGCAATTAATTCTGAATTGTTTTGTTATCCAGATTATATACTACTACTATGATTAGGTACGAATAATCGGAAATTGAAAATAATAAAGAAAATGTGGTTGGTGTTGTATAGGAGAATTACCAGAGCTTAACCGTAAGGATAAACAACAGTCTGGAAAGAACTCGGTTTATATTTTAGTAAGCTAGCTACATACAATTCAGTATTACATTTAAATAAACATTTACGTAAAACGTTTTATATGATCCAAAATAAGATTTTATTTATTTTTCCAATTTATCTTTTGTCTGAGTTGTGGTTAGGGGTGAAATGCCACTCGAACCCAGAGCTAGATGGTTCTCCCCGATAACTTAAGAATCCATCTGTGTGTGGCTCATGGCTCCTCAAATGCAAATATGTATATATTTTTTATGTTCTGTTAAAACTGTATTTGCTTGGTGCTTCCTTCTATGCCTGCAACATGTTCCTCTACACATAAATTCGGTGGCATGCCCAAGAAGAGTAAGGCAGATTCCTGCTTTTCGGCCATGGAAGTACGAAGTGACTAATGAAGGCTACAATACATCCAAGCCCTGCACCAACATACGCAATATTCACAGAAATCAAGTATGTCCTGGGTGGGGTAAGAATTCAAAAATGAAAGACCTGAAACGTATATAAGCTGAGTGTAACGAAAACGTCGAAAAGGTTGATTCTTATTATATGTCCTATGTATTTTTTTTTTTTGTTTTGGTCGGACAGCGCGGGTTAAGGTGTTAAATAGTACCACATCGCCTGGTGCATCCTAGGTCTCGCGCATAATAAACCTTGGGCAATCCTAACCTTGCAAGCCGGTTTTCGAGGTTAGTTAGACCCGAGGATTCCTAACATGGTATCAGAGCCAGACCCCTCTCAACGTTACCCGTGTGTCCGTGTTTCCGTACCACTCCGTATCCCCGCCAGTGTGTGTCCGTGGCTTCCGTGCCACTCCGTTTGTGTAGCCCTAGTCGTTGAGGGGGGTGTTAAATAGTACCACATCGCCTAGTGCATCCTAGGTCTCGCGCTTAATAAGCATTGGGAAATCTAACCTTGCAAGCCGGTTTTCGAGATTAGTTAGGCCCAAAGATTCCTGAGAAATCCTCAACACCTACGTCAACCCATTTTACAGGTAGATGATAACTCACCAATAACTCTGCAGTTTTATTGGTTTCATGTAGACATGAGAAACCTTTAAAACCTCAAAGCATGATCTTAATCTCTTTACTCTTCCCCATATTTGAATCAAATTCCAAGAGGGAGAAAAATCCTTCTTAGTAAGTAAGAAATATATAAACATTGAATCAATGGCTAAGTGAACTTTCTCAAAACCTCTCAAAATAGCCAGATTAAAGCCTAACTCAACACCTTGAAGCTCATGGGCATGGACAGAGATTGAAGGTCCATCTCCCTAGCAGTAGCAACAACTTCACCAGAACTTACTCTTAAAATAGCACCTCAACCACCAGTAAGTAACCTCATTGGCATTCATCATAATAAAATCTGTCTCTGGAGCTAACCAAGGCAAGAACACTATGGAAGGTAAAAAAAAGTCAGAGCTAACTCTCAGACCTTCCATAATTTGTCTAGAATAAGAAGAATCCTCAACTTTGCGGGAACTAGACAACACTTTAATTCTAACATCAGAAAAGATAGAATATCCCACGATCGATCGAGAAGAGTACTTATTAGTAAAAATACCGTTGTTTCCCTCCCTCCACACATGATATACAAAGAAAAGTCAAGATAAATTTCTTAGCTCTAGTAACCATCCCTGGCTAACAAATTCATTCAAACACCAATCGATCTCTTCTTTCCGGTAACTACAAGGATTTCTTGAATAACCCATTTTAAGCGGGAGGCCCATCAAATAGAAGTAGCAAAGGAACAAGTATGAAAAACATGATCATCATCCTCCGCAAAATTCTTATCCTCATATGACACACACCTTGCAACCGCAACATCCCCGGTGCACCATTTTAGCTCTAGTACTTTTGAGTCTCCCAAACAAGCTAAGCCAAGTGATGAAAGAATATCTCGGAACATGAGATTTAAACCAAACAAGCTTTGACCACTGTATAGTATCTTTTCCCAAGCTAAGTTCTTGTAGGTATCCTTCATAGTGTAAACTCCAGAAGAACTAGGTTTCCATCTAATCAAATCAGTCTCAGACATATCATACTCTACTTCCTTTAAGCTTTGCATAATAGTTTGAGCAAGATCCTCATCCATAGCTTGGGGAAATACCACCCTTCATCATCCAAAAAGTCAGCCACCTTGCATTCATAACTTAAGCATAACTCATCAATAATGTCTTGACTAACCCAATCAACCAATCTTCCATTTGGGTGCCAAAGATCAGTGAGAAAATAAGTCTTCTCCCCATCCCCAATAATATGCATAAATAGATTTTTAGCCACTTCTCTTTGTTCTAATAATCTTCGCTAGCACCATAAAGTATCTTGAGGTATTTTTAAAGTACAAAAATCCTTTCCTTTTATGAGATTCTTCTAAACCCAGTTTGTTCATATAGTGCTTTTCCCACTCACAATATCCCACATATATCTAAGATTAGCAGCATAATCTGTAATATAAACATCCCTGATACCTAGGCCCTCTTCATTATATGGACTGCAAACAACACTCCACTTTATAGGATGATGAGCCTTACCCAAATTATCTCCAGCCCACAAGAATCTCTTGCAAATAAAATTTAGCTCCTCAACATCCCTTTTTGGAAAATAAAGCAAGAATTCCAAAAGAAAATCATTACCATAAGGACTAGTTTTATCAACAACAGTCTTCCTGCATACGATGACTTATTTGACTTCCAAGACTTAGCTCTTTTCGAGAGTAGAGATTAAAGGAAGGCAGTCTTGGTAGGATAACTTTGAAGTAATTTGGGGAGCACCAAGATACCTCACAGGTAATTCATCAATACTAAAATCTAAACAATTTATAATTTGAGTAAGCTTTGAATGATTCACAACAGAAGAGTAAAGAGCTGTCTTAGATTTATTTATGTCAAGCACAGAGAACTGACTGAAATCATCAATTGTTGATTTAAGAGAAGTAGCTGCAGAAATGGAGCCCTTGAAGAAAATTAAAAATCGTCAGGAAAACATAAGTGGATAAGATTTGTTAGTTTGCACCTAGGATGAATACCATATCTTCAATGTCCACACGATGCTTAAGGGGGATACTTAGAATTTAAATAACAGCGACAAACAAATACGGGGATAAAGGAAATCCTGTCGAAGGCCTCTATTTTGGACGAAAAATACCCATAAGAAAATCCATTTACAAGGACGAGCAAACTTATGCAATAGAAATGCATGTATAAATCCAAGTAGGGATGGGCCGAAATCGATACAAGGAACTAATCTGCAATAAATATATTTAGGGGGGTTAATTAAGAAAATTTTGTTATATATATTAAGAATTTAAAAGGATTTATAATGAATTAACAAAAAATAGGGGGCAGGGGCCACCCTTAAGGTCCATGTAGCTCCGTCCCTGGATCCAAGCCACAAAATATCCGGAAAACCCTGTCCTTTCATACACAAAATAATGGCATGTCAACTTACAATGTCATAAGCCTTTCTAATATCAATTTTTAAGGCACATTTAGGTGGTCCCTTGTCTCTATGGTAGTTTCGAACAATCTCATGAGAAAAGTAAAATATTATCCTGTCGAGCGACCGAATACTAATTTATACTAACTAAATTTCGTAAAACATACTTCATTCTAAGAGCCAAGATTTTAGCTATGCATTTGTATATAACATTACATCACGATATTGGTCTATAATTAGCAATAGTAGAAGGATTTTCAATTTTAGGAAACAAAGTTAAGAAAGTGTTGTTCACTTCCCCCAACAGATTGAAACTAGTAAAAAAATTCTAAATAGCTCTGGTGAGATCAACTTCAATGATGGACCAACACACTTTGAAAGAATGACTAGTAAAACCGTCAGGACCTGGAGCCTTACTAGCAATGCAAGACAAGGCATGAATAATTTCATCCCTAAAAATAGGGGTAACAAGGCTATCAGCATCCTTTGCACTAACAACCTTTGAAAATTGAATAAAATCAGAAGCAAGATCATAAATACTAGGAGAACCACTACCTTTAAATAAATCATAGAAAAATGTGGTGCATTCAAGGGCAATTTCTTTATCTTCATCCAAAATAACTCAATTAGCATTCTTTAAGGACAAAATATTATTTCTGCATCTTCTTTCCTTAACAGAACTATGAAAAAATTGAGTGTTAGAATCTCCCAAGTCCATCCATTGTACCCTAAATTTCTGTTTGAGAATGGATTCCTCATGACTCACTAATCTAGCATAATTCTCCTCAGCAGCTACACTAGAACTTAAAGGATAATTTTGAACTGCAACTTGGGCATTGGTCATCTCTCTCTTAGCTTCAACCATAGCTTCAGAGACATTTGCAAAATCGATGTTTAACCTTCTGCCCAAACACTTCTCACAATATTTAGAAAATCGGGTTCATCAGTTAAATAATTAAAGAAACAAAATGAGGAGGGCCATGAAGACACTTCTCATACACGGAAACTACCATAGAGGAATGGTCAAAAATGCCTGGAGCTAAGAAATCAACTTTAGATTGAGTAAAAACAGACACCCATTCAATATTGGCCAAGACTCTGCCTATCTTTGAAACAATCCTACCAGGGCCAACCTGCTTATTCGACCAAGAATATATAGAAATCACCCGAAAAAGGAAGATCGAACAACTGGGAATCCCCAACACAACGAACAAAATCATTCATTGAAGAAATATGACTACTACTACTATTACAACCAATTATCTTATTATAGTTCAAAATTTCATTGAAATCCCCTAAAACCACCCAAGGGAGATCATAACCACCAGAAAAGGCAAGTAAGTCATTCCATAAAACAACTCTGTTTGTGCTATCATTATCACCATACACAAATTAATGAAGGAGGTGGTGCAGGAGATAGTGGTGGCGCTGCTAAGGTAATAAAATTATGTTTAAGGGAGGAAAATAATCAAGGAGGGGTAGTGTCGTCCTTTCATCTTTGAACCAAATCCAATCTTTTTGTGTCAAATTGGAAAAAAAATCATGCTTCACATTGACATAAAATCACCATATAGAGTCTTCCGTCTCTTCGTTCGTTCGGCCTAATTATAAAGACTCTTGTATTA
Organism: Papaver armeniacum; assembly: GCA_023531295.1. Taxonomy (NCBI): domain Eukaryota; kingdom Viridiplantae; phylum Streptophyta; class Magnoliopsida; order Ranunculales; family Papaveraceae; genus Papaver; species Papaver armeniacum. The sequence continues at coordinate 213,690 of JAJJWW010000660.1, forward strand.
TTGACCGATCCATGACCAGATTTAAAATTTTTAGATCGGGTCACAAACTCGAATCCCGTTGGTGACAAATATTAACGTCATTTCTTTACGCTAGGCCGGTTTCCATCATTTGCATAATGCGGCAAACATTTCTCAAGTTTCCATTTACCTAGGAGTGGTGCAGTATCTATCGCGCGGTAGAGCTTCAGCCGCTCGACTAAGACTACACACGCGTTCAGGTGTGCAGTTTTATATTTTCTCATGTGATATTTTATAGAAACTAACACAATATGATCACTTGAGGAGGGGAAGATCAGGCTTTACAAAGATGATCATTCGGACTAAATCTTATATACTAATATAAATTAAAGAGCTCTTTTTGGTAGGAGACTCCCTAAATTACTTAATTGTCCCCATTTTTTTACGTATTTAGATAAATACCATTGTTTTTAAAAATAGATCAAAAATTTTAAAAACTTAATATCTTTCAAAATATACACCGGATTTTTGTAAAATATATATATTTGAAAAGCTCTTTCAATTATCTACGTAACGAGTACAAATAAGAATAGTAAATGTTTGTTTTTAGGAATTTTTTTTCATGATTTTCAAATTTAGTATTGTTAGATGAGTAAAATTCAAGCATGTGCATCGCATATGTGTCCTTACTAGTAAACAGAAAGAAAGAAAGTTATTGGTGTGTGATTTTCTCTCGGGCGCACAAAGAATTTTGTAAGTAAACAGATGAAAGATGGTGAAGTCTTTGTTGCCTGCCTACTCTGGATGTATGTTGTTGATATATAGGCACATCTCAATGCACTGTTTTTTTTTTTTTGTAGGAAATACCATTAGGTCCTAGGAATAATATATTAGGATGAGTCTAGTCCATTTGACCCAGTCAAATGTCTGTTTGGTCCTATTTGGTAATATAAATTATAGTTTGGTCCTAAAAATTATTGTTTGGTCCTACGCTGATGTCATGGATGATGTAAATGTCATCTTGTAGTGGCAGAAATACCCTTTTGGGACCATGACATCATCCATGACGTCACCCTAGGTATATATATTCAATTATCAAGAGAGATAAAATCATTTTCAGATTTACTTTGTCTCTCATCTTCTTTTCTTTTTTAGATCTACTTTTCTCTCTTTCTTTTCTTTTTCTTTTCTTGAATTTTTGATCTGCTGCATCTGTTGAAGATGTTCAAGACGACGACGAACTCGATCTGTTTGATGAAGAATACGACGAAATCATGTTGTTGTTGCTTGTGTTGAAGATGAAGATGAACTCTGTTTTAGGGTTTTTTCTGCTGTTGTCTTTGATAAAGAAGATGATGAAGACGATGATGTTGAAGACGCGATCTTTGTTGAAGACGACGATGTTGTTAATGTAAACAAGACGATGAGACGACGATGATGTTGTTGAAGACGACGATGATGTTTATGATGAGACGACGATGATGTTTATGATGTTGAAGACGACGATGATGTTGAAGACGAACTCGATCTGTTTGTTAAGATGATGTTGTTGCTGGTGTTTTGAAGACGACGATGTTGATGTTGCTGTTGAAGACGTCGAAGAAGATGAAGATGATGATGTTGTTCATTTTTACAAATGAAATTTGTTTTTTAGCTTTTTGTATGGACTTATTCCTGGGAATGAAGTCTGCATTTTTTTTTTTTTTGTATGGACTTCATTCCTGGGAATGAAGTCTGCTTTTTTAGATTTTTGTATGGACTTCATTCCCTGGGAATGAAGTGCATTTTAGCTTTTTGTATGGACTTCATTCCCGGAAATGAAGTACATTTTTTTTACGGAAGAACTACTACAAAAATAAAAATTTAACACGGAAGGGTATTTTTGTCTATTTAAATATTTTTAAATAATTATGGACCAAACAGTAAAGGCGTTTGACCAAAGGACTAAACAGACATGGGCCCACCTAAAAAAGGACCAAACGATATTTTTCCCCTTTTTTTTTTCTCCAATTTTTGTCTAGTTTTTTTTTTTTGATAAAAGATCAACTCTTCATTAATAATTCAATGTTAAGTTTACAAAGAGTTTCAAGACATCAAGATAAAGTAATAGAGAAACACCATACAATACTAGTACATAACCAAGTATTCTAGCAAGAAAAGAGAAAGAACAGGAAAAGACTAGAAAAATGTATGTAAGAACCGATTGAATCGGAGGAGAAATGGTTTTCGGATCACAAGTCCACCATTTTTGTTGATTTTCTTCTTCTTGAGAAAGAGATACTCCAAAATAGGAGTGATTTGCTTTGAGTCTTGAATATACCGATGAAGATTCGGTCCAGGAGTACGTCAACGATGATCTTGAAACCTATGAACATTAACAAAGAACGACTATGAAAGTCGATAGAAGATGCTATAAAAGCATAGAAAGAACCACCATGAAGATGGAGACAACTTCTCAGACTAAGAAGGGAATAGATCCCAAAACTAAACCTAAAAACATTAAAAACCTAGCTAATCTATGAAATAACTTGCTAAAACAAAAAGAAAAGGTGGGTACTGCTCAGATCCACTCCAAAAGGAGTAGATCTGAGCAATTAGAGGTTGCCGGAGTTTGGGTTTTGGTCGTCGGAAATCGCCTTGGAGAGAGGAGAAGAAGAAGAGAGAGAGGACGCAAATACGAATAATTTTTGTCTAGTTAAAGTATACTTTTTGCATAACCCATTTGAACACTATATACACGAAAAATGAAAAAAAAATACAAACCGAACTACTCCTGTCGTTTCAGAAAAAGTGATACTTTCAATAAAAATACTCAAGTTTGAAAAAGAGATCTTTCACTTTTTCAATTTGGCATATTTTTAGGCTAAAATGAAAAAGTGAAAGTATCACTTTTCCAAAAATAGAGGGAATATCACTTTTCCGGAACCTTGGTAGCATAACATAACCCATTTGAACTTTCGCAGGAACTCTCATCATACAGCTTCTAAAGTATCGTCTTCGCACAAACCCAATCTCCTACACAAATTCAATTTTGCTTCCCAAGTTTGACTTCCATGCTGTCGATATTACATTATAGTTTTCTTTAAATCAATCCCAAGAAGTGTTCAAGAGTGCCAATGACACATTTATCGGCCTGATAAAGGGTGTTTAGCATGAATGTATGTTTTCAATAGTAATGAGTTTGCAAAAATAAACTTGGCAAGGTCGAGTCCAGAAATTCCTCTAGTGTTGAAAAAGTCAAGCTTTGGTCTGGTCAGGTTAGGTCAGAAGTTCGAACCCCACTGGTGCCTAATAATATGAACAAGATTTCTCTTGCATTAATCAGGACAACAAACATTAATCAGGACAACAAAACCTGAGAGGAATGTAAGAGCAAAACATAAGTGAACATTAAAGTAAATGTTACTATAATGATGAAGCTTGTTTATAAGTGAGACGGTCTACTGTATTTACATAGAAGGATGTAAATGCTATTTACTTTTTACTATTGGGGGTATGAATACCTACAACTGGGACGACGATCATCGTCTGTTTTGTTTTTGTGTGTGTGTGTGTAATGTTGACGGACGGATGCAAAGAGACAGAGTAACTGCACAAAATAATATGAATCGAAATGAACCGAAAGAACGTTACGACCCTATCCACCTTAAATGTAGTAGTCAAATCTGGCCCTTTTCCTTGATCCACCTTCTCCATGTGCATTATTCCACTGGTCAAGTTCCTCCATACTTTGCGACTCTGGTGAACAACTCGCACGGACCTGCAAAGTAAACAAGAAAGAAGAAGCTCATGTCAACCAACTATTGCCTTAAAGTAGGATAAGAATGCTCTCAACAGAATACCTGTTCATGTGCAGATTTTAGATCTGACATGTTTAGGGGACGAATATCCGCTGAGCCTTTCTCCTAGAATTGTTTAAGGAAACAACACAGACACTTTAGAAGATACTCAGAGCTAAGAAGTTATTGATTCTCGCAATTCAGATTCGGCATTTACCTTGTTTTCCTTCTCTAAAAGTTCTGTTAACCGATAACATGCAGCTAATACACACAAGTTCTGAGACAAAGAAATGAGTTACAAAACTGCAGCGTTACCAAACGACGAGCGTAACACAATTAACCTCCAAATGTACAGAACAAACCTTTAAGTCGCTTCCTGAATATCCATTTGTCATACTTGCAAGAGTATCCAAATTTACATCACTTGCCATCACTTCTTTCGCCAATATAGCATTGAGGATTTTGCACCTGTTTGCAGCATCTGGCAAATTCACCATTAATCTGCAGAAATGGTGGGAGACAGAGATATGACAAACGTTAATGAGAAAGAGCACATCTATAACGAACACTATTAAAAGGCTTACCTTCGAGGGAGCCTTCTTATGACGGCGTCATCAAGATCAAATGGTCTCTTAGTAGCAGCAAGTACCAACACCCGCTCATTTTCCTTTGTGCATAGACCATCCCAATTTGCCATAAACTCGTTTTTGACTCTGCGTGTCAGCTCATATTCTGGATCCATACGTCTTCCCCACAAGCTATCAGCCTAAAAAAGTAAAAAAACCCCAGAACTTGATAAGCTGGAAATGCCATAATTCCTCAGACCGGTGACAACTGAAAACGGTACTAACCTCGTCCACAAATATAACACTAGGTGCCAATTTACTTGCAAGGGAAAATATTGCCTTCACATACTTTTCTGACTCCCCATAAACCTGCAAAGCAGAGCGAGTTATTGTCAGACATTGTAATCCACAACCAAACAAAACACCTCAAAAATCTTAAGAAGTCAGAATCTCACCTCCGACGATATGCTTGACACTGAAATGTTAATAAAGTTTGCCCCTGCTTCGGTTGCAACAGCTTTTGCGAGCATTGTTTTTCCAGTACCAGGAGGACCAAAAAGTAGAATTCCTTTGCATGGCTGCAAACACAAAGGTGTTCTATTGAGTATACTAAAACATTTTGAAAATCAGGATTTGCGATGGAAAAATGTTCACCTTTGTAAGGTTGCTTTTATTAAATAGTTCTGGTCTCTGCAAAGGAAGCATCACAACTTCTTTCAGTGTCTTCTTAACAGTTTCTAACGCGCCAATATCATCAAATCTAATTCCTACATCAGCAGGTGCTATCACATTTGCCAGAAGCCTTTTCTCAAACTTATTCTCCGTAACCACATCCTGAAAATCTCATTGAAAATCCAACTCTGTTATGCCTGCAACATAATGCAGTACAAATACTTAAACATTAGACTAAAATAAGATACTAGGTGTTCCACCTTGAGCGACATTCTCATAATACTTGGTTTATTTTGGAAGCTCTGATGAAGGTCGAGTCCATACTGGATACTGCAACATTTGGAAGAAAATGAATAAAACTGAGAAGAAGTTTATCAAAGACATCATATTCAAAAAAGGTACTACAACATTAACATGAAATAAGTACCTTTCTCTGGAAATCACAACAGATCCATTTGTAGAATCTTCCAAATTATGCGTATCCATATATGCGAGACTCCATGCCACTATTTGCTGCATATCTTCAATGGTGAGAGCTTTTTCTTTAAAGTACCCGGGTTCAAGGTAGTCACATCCCAACCCTTTCTGCCTAAGAACCTAAAACAATCAAATAGCTTGTTTTTTAGCATGTAAGGGATGAAAGAGTGAGCTAGTCTGAGAAGAGCATTTACAATTATGAAAAAACTTACCGAGTGTAAGCTGGTAATATTTGACTTTTCTGTCAAAGTACCAACATCTTCTAGTAACTGCTTTTTGAAACTTAAAAGTAAACTTTCATCCTGCCACAGTTCCAAAGAGACCAGATGTGTTATTTTGAAGGTATCGAAAAATATATTATCTGAAGAATATAGTACAAATAGAACGTAGTCCAAACCTGTGGTAACTGTATCGTTAGTGTATTTGGAAAAACTTCTGTGAGTTCCTTTACTGCCAGTGGCTTGTTTTGCAGATGGGAGCTGATGACAATAACCTTTTCAGGCAGATTTTCCAATTTGGTCTTCAAAGTTGTAAATGCTTTGGGATAGGCAACCAAAAGTTCTTCTATTTCTTTGAGAAATAATATCAGTCCAGGCTGTTCATATCTCTTACTTTCAGTGCAAACAACCTACGATAAAGTATTTTTAGATCCTAACAGCCAAATTTTACTTTCAGAAACAGTTCTTCAAAAGAATTGTTAACAACACAGATATTTACCTCGAACAATTCTTCTATAATATGGCCTTTGTCATCTGCAAGTTCCATGAGCACTTATGCAGCTAAGAATCAGATGAAAATGAACTCACAAACGAATGAAGTGAGAACAATTATACCTATGATAAAATCCTTCTTCATTTTTACACCAGGTAACAACAGAGAATCAACAATAAGCAATCTGGAGCTCAAATGTTTAGCTAATGCCTTTGTCAGGGTCTCCTGGTAGATCTCAGAGCCTATGAGGTACGAACATAAAGTATAATAGTTATAACATGATGCACCACCAGAAATGGCCATATAAACTAACAGAAAAAAGCATAATTTTACCTGCTGGACCTAGTAATAAAATCCGTGAATCTAATGCAGGTAGACCCGAGGAGTATTCAAACCATCTACCACGCTTCAGATGCATGTGTGCTGGAGCAATGAGAGCCTTCTTCGTGTTTTCGCTGCAGTCGAAAAATAATTAGATACAAGTTCATCAATGATCTCTCGTTATAAGGAGAACAAAGTAAATGCTTACTGAAGGTTGAATCTGTAATGAAAGAAGGTTTACCTAAGATAGTAAGGAAAACTGTCAAAAGAAACCTTGATGTCGTCAGAGTGAAGAATTTGTGGTCTTGAACTCTCCATTACATCTTGGCACTGAAGTAAAGGCTTATCTGTTACCCAAAGTGGTTTAAATGTCTGACAAAATGTTAAGGAGGAGTTTGCAGAGATCTTATAAGGAAATTCTATGCTAGAAATTCAGTCATTTGAACACATATTCATTGCAAACGATACAAAAGTTTCATAACCCTCTTTACGTGAACCAAACTCTAACATCTCTCCTCCCTTCAGCACTAAACTGCTATCCTTAGGACAAATATATCCATCAACTATGACGGTTGCTTGAATTCCAGGATCAGCTCGTACGTCTAGCACAGCGTTATAGAGACCAGTGTTCTGCTTAAGACAGTAAATACATATCATATAATTGACTGCAAGGAAAACATGTAGAGCGGAACTCATTCTTTTATATGATATTGATTATACCTTCCTAGGTGGGATCCTATGTAGCGTACACAAAGCTTTTTGTTGGGTTGGTTCCACAATATCAAATGAAAGCCCATCAAGATGCATATCACGAAGCTGGGGAGAAGAAAATACATTGGTGATAACTCCATCAAGCAACATTGAGAACAACATACATACAAAATGGTTTGTTTGATTTGCGGTCTCATGATCTCAAAACAATAATTCTTGAATATTGCTAAGCACAAAAGAAGGATAAGAGAGTTGTACGTATACCCTGGTTTTGGTGTTAAACGCCCAAACATATTCTCAAGACAGAGAGTATAACCGCACATTTTTCAACTGGACTGAAACCTACAATAGGGATATCTTTAATAAAATCTTCCCAACCTGATCCATCAATCAACTGTGATTTTTTTCTGTTAACTGATCATAAAGTTTAACTGATTTTATACCAGTGATCTCCATCTGACACTCAAACTCACTTCTATTGTGTTGAACCTAGCTACCTTCCGACTCCCCAAGAGATTGATTCAAAAGCTGAAAAGCATCACCATTCACTTCTAGTTCTAGGTCAGGCATACCGATCAACCTAAATTCATTCTCACTTACAGCTACAATTTTGTTGTTTCGCTTTTGAAGCCAGTACAAAGCACCATTATGGGTAACATAATTGTCAGAAAGATTGAAATCCCAAGCAATATCACGAGGACATAAAACATCATAAACATTCCATTCACCCACATACATCTTTTTAGCAATAAACACTTAAGAATTGATATTAATCCACAAATTGGTACATAGAAGCCATGATGGCATGATACAATAGAACAAGTAAGAGAAAAGAGTGATACTCACTTTGCTGACCAGAGATTTTAGAATTCCCCATCTTAAATTGCTCCCCACCACCGCAAGCGGTGAAACCCTAACTTCATCTTTATCTGTCACCCTAACTTCATCTTTATCTGTCACCGAACATTAAATCAATTAAAACAAAATAGAACAACAAAATTGACTTGGAAAACAAAAATCCGTATCAAAAACTTACCAGAATATGAAGGTGTGGCAGATTTTGATGATGAATCCTTCAAGAACCAAAATCAAAATCAAAATCAAGAAAAAACACAAAAATACAAATTCAAAAATGTAAAGAATTAGAGTAAAGAAGTCGTACATTCGTGTTATCACTAGAAGATGAAGAAGAAGAAGAAGAATAATCTCCAGAAGTACTCGGAGGAGGAGAATCAACCATGGCTTCTTTCTTGTTTGAGAAAGGAATTGAAATTTTTCAGAAAAGAGACGGAGAAGATGATGATGAAGGGGTTTTTTGGGGTTTAATAATCTGTTTCAACAAAAGTGTCGAATGATGATGATGGTGATGGCGATGATGATGGTTATGATGATGGTGATGATAATGAAGATGATGAACTTCGTAGCTGATTGAAAGAGGGAAAAGTTTGAGTATTATTCACAGAGTGAACAATTTTGAGTATTCACAGACTGAACAATTACGCATGAAAGGGGGGAAATTTGAGCCTTAGTGATGGCCCTGGTCCGGTTCCAAAACGAATTTGGTTCTTTAACGACAGCCCTTGGTTCTTAACGATAGCTCGGCCCTTGGAAATAGGTCGGTTTTTTGCTACGTGCTTATTCGGGTCACAATGGAAAATTTTCACCACTTGCAGTCACAAGATGAAATTCCCTCGAACTCATTTGGCTAATCAAGGTTTTTCTATGCATGTACAAGACATCATCATGGGTAACATGACTGTCAGAAAATTGAATTCCCAAGCAATATCCTGAGGACATAAAACACTATAAGCATTCCATTCACCCACATCGAAAGAAAACATTTCAATTTTAAATTCTTTTGTGGTATCTTCAAACTTTTTTCTACGAACGACCTTATAACTCTTAGATTCTGAAAAACATTCATTATCACATATGAAACCAGTCACAATCTTATATCATTTTCATTCAGTGATGGCGGAGGAAGCAAAACAAATTTCTGAGTGAGTGGATTACATGCATAATAACTTCCCTGACTATACAAGCATGTTGCGCAGAGAACTAAACTGTTACTTGAACTTAAAAGGTATACATTATCAGTCACTATTCAGACATATTTTGCATCTTTCGGCATATAGCCTCTACAAGGAATTCTGTTAGAGCACTGCTCAGTCAAACTCGCAAGCGTTGCTATCTCAAGCTTGTTTGTCAAGTTTAGTTGTCAAAACTATAAGTCTTGATTTCCAGTCTACTTATAGCTATGTCTCGGACTAGGATATAATGTGTAGTTGAGCTTTAGACGTCACGGCGTTCATCGATTGAAGACGAAGATCTATTGAGGAGAGCTTGGAGGAACTTCATCAACAAAAGGTATGTTGAGACTTGAACTCATTTATCACTCAGAGTATATTTTTTTCTGTCTCCTAGTGAGACTAAGTCGTATAGCGATATAGACTTTAAATTATACACATTTGATATTTCGAGCTGAGTTTAACTCGCTTACATGCTTACATATTTCTCGAAATATGTGTTGGTAAGCTTTCTCTTTAACCAAGTTCATCTTTGATTCTTGACGAACGTCAAAAGATGATCATGTGAAAATCGCCTGGAAACATCTTATATGATTTGTGTGAGACAGTCATTTGATGTAAACTCATAATGATTCTTATTGATCATTCGATCACTTAAAAATTGCTTTGAAGCTAATAGTTTATGTGAGACAGCTATTCACGTCTTCTAAGAATGTTTCAATGATTGAAATGGGAGTTTAGAACAATTAACCAGTTATTGGATCTAGCACAGTATGCGTACTTGTATGCTAACTGTTGTAAAAGTATTCGAGGTCCGGGAATCTAGTATGCATACCCGTATGCGTACTAATTTAACAGCTGAAATCCGGGAACTATAGTATGCGTACACGTTCGCATACTGAGTCCAACTGAGTTCGGTCATGAACGACATTAGGGATACCCGTTTGCATACTGGCGAACAAGACCAAGTCTGGCAACTAAAGTACGCGTACCCGTTTACATACTTGAGTAGGTTAATTTCTAAAATCGTTGAAGTATGTTTACATACTCATGAACAAATACATTTATAAAATAAGGAATGCAATCTTTGCAAATCGTGGCTATAATGTTCATGAATTGATTCAAGTGAATCAAACCCGATTTTGATTCAATTGTGTCTTGAATATATACTTCTATGGGAATATAAACAATTGAACAACTCTATGAGTAACAAAACTATTTTCATTTGAGTCATTTGAACTAGATGTGTTAAGATGAACAAGGTTGATATGAAAGTGTTCATATGGCTAACTTCGGTTAACTATTGTTGAGCCAATTAAGTGTACACGTTTAGGTACGGTTACCCATATCTAAATGAAGGTACATTTCATTTGTGTGTAACAAGCTAAGACCATCTAACGGTTGAGAGATATTGCTCTGGTTTAATCAAACTTAGCTTGAATCTTAAATCAGGTTTTCATCTAACGGTGAATATTGATTGCTTTGTTTCTAAGCTATCAAACCATGATTTGAAAACTATATAAGGGAGAACTCTAGCAACTGGAAAGCATAATCCCCATACCTATTGTGTGATACTAGTTGCGGCTAGAGTCGATTCTCCTTTAACCTAGGTTTTTCCTGAAACCCTTATAGGTTAACGACTTAAAGACTTCATTGGGATTCTGAAGCCAAACCCAACTATTTTCTCTGTAGTTGCGTGTTCTGATCTTAGTTTGTTCTATCGTATTGAGTACTATCTTCTCTAAGTTTTGCTCGAGATTTATCTCGGATAGGTAAGATACAAAAGTAGTCACAAACACCTTCGTCTCATCGTTTGTGATTCCACAATAACTTGTTTTACTACCATATATTAAGTTATTGCGAGGTGATTAATATTTCTAGGATGTTCTTCGGGAATATAAGTCTGGTATATGAATTGGTTCTCGTGCACCTTGATTTATCAAAAGACGGAACAAAACCTTGTAGGTATTTGTGTGGGAGACAAATTTATCTATCTAAGTAGACTTTTCTGTATGAGATAGATTTGTTTATTAAGTATTTGACTTCGGGTCGTGGCAAATCTCATTTATGTGTGAGATCATCTAAGGGAATCAACTGCATAAAATCCGACGTGGTTCTGGAGACTAAGGAACGCGAGTGTACCTTAATTAGTGTGAGATTGGTTAGGGATCAACTACATTCTAGTCTGAAGTTAACTTGTAGTAGGCTAGTATCTGTAGCGGCTTAACAGTATGGTGTCAAAGCTGTACTAGGTCCCATAGTTTTTCTGCATTTGCGGTTTCCTCGTTAACAAAATCTTTGGTGTCTGTGTTATTTCTTTTCCGCAATATATTTTTTTTATATAATTGAAATATCACAGGTTGTGTGTAAGTTCAATCAGTTTGTGAATCCGACCTTTGGGTTGTTGATTGAATTGATTGACACTTGGATATTGGTTTTTGATACCGTCCAAGTTGTTTCTGATATCAATCAGGCTCACGGATTTCTATATGTTTGATTTGCTGATTACATTAGGAAACAAAGATATTACTCTTGGATATACTTTTCCTTGATTGAGTCTGACTGTCTAGTTGATTCTCTTGGAAGTATAATGGAGTTAGTCCATACATATTGCCTCAACGAAATATTGGTTGTGGTTGTTATACCCCCGTTTTTTATAATTCATCCTAAGACTCTTCAAAAGAACTCAAAAGCAAACTCTCTGTAACGTTTCTTGCTGAACCTCTTAAAACCAAACCCACAAAACTGAAGTAAAAAGTATTTGAGCATCAAGAAGTGACATTCTCTAGATTATGATGCATTTCGCACATCACTTGCTCATACACACCGGCATTTAGGTTAAACTTATGCTCATTCCTTACAAATAGTGATACAAAAAACCTATGGGTATACAAATTGAGACACATGATAATGTCATCCGCATATCACATTTTTAGACAAAATTTATTTTCAGATCCTTCTTAATCTCAATTATTTAGTGTTTATTGCTAAAAAGATCTCTAAAATAATACAAAACTCGCCCTAATCCACAAATTGGTACATAGAAGCCACGATGGCATGATTTAATAGAACAAGTAAGAGAAAAGAGTGATACTCACTTTGTAGACTAGAGATTCAAGAATTCCCATTTTGTATTGCTCCCCACCACCGCAAGACGTGAACCCCTAACTTTATCTTTCTCTACCACCGTACATTAAATTAATTAAAACAAAATAGAACAATAAAATTGACTTGGAAAACAAAAATCCGTATCAAAAACTTACCAGAATGTGAAGGTGCGGCAGAATTTAATGATGAATCCTTCAAAAACCAAAAATCAAAATCAAGAAAAAGCACAAAAATACAAATTCAAAAATGTAAAAAATTAGAGGAAAAAGTCGTACATTTAACGTGTTATCACTAGAAGATGATGAAGAAGAAAAAGAATTATCTCCAGAAATACTTGGAATAGGAGAATCAATGTGGCTTCTTTCTTGAAAGGAATTGAAATTTTTTGAGAAGGTGATGATGAAAGGGGTTTTGCGGGGTTTAATAATCTGTTTCAACAAAAGTTTGAGTATACACATAATGAACAATTACATATGAAGGGGGGGTGTGGGGCGGGGAATTTGTGAAAAAAAATATTCGTAGTGATGACCCTGGTCTGGTTCCAAAACGAATTTGGTTTTTAACGACATCTCTAGACTTTTCCCTTGGTTTTTAACAATAGCTCGACCCTTGGAAACAGGTTAGGTCTTTCGCTACGTGCCTATTTAGGGTCACAATGGAAAATTTTCACCACGGGAAGTTACAAGATGAATTTTCCTCAAACTCATTTGGCTAATCAAGGTTTATGCAATTTTTGGTCCTCTAGAATAAGTATTCATCTTTAGGAAATATTTGGATGACAATGGAAATACTAACTCGTAAAGATATATTTCGAAAGAACTGATAACTCTTATGACTGAGAAATATATTTTTTGGGTCGTGTAGGGTTTAGGGACAATTTTAGGAGGAATTTCCCTAAAGTGACGATGACTTTGTTCGGACCCGAGGCCTAGGGGTAAAGTTACAAAACTACCCTTTCCCATTATAACTTTAATTACTAACCTAAATCAGTTTTCATTCTCTTCATTTCATCTTCTTCTCTTCTTCTTCTACATTACCGGCTCCTCCATCCCCCACCACCGAAACTCGTCGATTAATTCGTCGTAATCGTCGATTCCAAAGTTCCGATTAATCTTCAAAAATGGATCCGCTATGACGTAGAGCAAGTCGTATGAAAGACGCTAATCTAAAACCCAATGAGTATTACCCTGGAGTTACAAGTTTGGTTCAAAAGAAAGTGAAGAAAAAAACTGTTGAAGAAGGAGAATTTGCAGTCGCTAAAACACGAGAAATGGTGCGATTAAGAAAGTAAGGGCCTACTTAAACTCACTCCAGTACTTCAATTTCATGTTTGCATGTCAAATTAGGTTAGAAAAATCGAATGTTTGAATTTGCGGTTATTTGGCCTGACATGGTATAATGCTATCGATCCTGCCGACATTTCATATTTAAGGTTGGCCAAGCAAGCTATTAGGTTGAAGAACTTGTCGGGCGTTTAGTATCTATAACGCTGCTACTACGAGGGTCCGCAAGGTATTAGGTTGAAGCACTTGCCGCTGCCTCGTTTTTTGTTAGCTTGTCAGGTTGTGAACTTTACCTTGTACATTTTGTGTTCAATTTTTTTGTTGCGTCTCCCGATGCCTTTAAGTATGAAAGTCGGAATGGTATTTTGTCAATACCATTAAAATTTTGTATGTTAGCCAATTAATGTATGGGTAATAGACCTTGCCGGCACAGAATGTGGAAAATCCTTGTGTCATATTTGTTATAATCCGGTTGGTTATTTGAATGATACCCGCTAGGCTATTTTATCACGCTTCGGCATATATGTTTTAGTCGAACCTTAAAAGCTGTTGTTCCGCCGGGTTGGTTTTATTTGACGATCTTGCCGACCTATATTTTTTTTTCTTATTCGTTCTTGTTCAGGTTGCAAAAGGCAAAGAAGAAAGCAGCTCTGAAAGCTCTTAGTCCTCCTTCAAGACCTCCTCGTGTTGGTGAAAAACTCTTGACTTCAACATATCGAGGGCATACGTTATCTTGGGAACGCTCAAGATCCGTACTAGAATAATTCGAACCACCATCGAACCGGTGATTCGGACGACACTCCAAATGAAGACCAATCATTCCATACGGTAGAAGAGGTGATGATGATGATGTTGATGAAAGAACTCAGCCTTTGGAGGAGGTAACAATGATGATGATGATGGTGAGGGACATGCCTAATGTTGGAGGAGATAATGATGATGATGATGGTAATGGAGATAAAGATAAGGATATCGAAGATGAAATTGTTGAAGAGGCAGTAGAACAAGAAGAAGAAGGAGGAGGAGGAGATGGAGATGGAGATTGAGATGGAGAACAAACTCTAGCTATTGTTCAACAAACCGAAGCTTCAACTTCAAATGAAATCGGAAAGAAGAAGAGGGTGATCACTAAACCATCTAATTCCCACATTCCTGCCCCTCACTTGATGGTTATACTGAAAAATAATGAGTCTCCAATGGGGACCCCAAGAGATGGTGGAAATGTTATTTTTGGATACAAAGACTCATGGGCATGTACGATCCATAATATTATCATAAGTAATCTCAATCCATCTTTGTTTTTTATTCAAGTGTGTATCTATCTTAAATTTGCGTCAGTGTTTGTATTTCTTTTTATTTTGTTTTTTTTGGTATTTAGGATCACAAGCATGCCGGGGTCCGTCTCATGAGACGCCAAGCTTCATGTTCAAGTGACTAAGACTTGGGATCTTAAGGGATGAATATGAGGAGGTGCAAGTGATTGTCAGAACTCGAGTGTGGCCTGCGGTGGAGAGTTCGAATACAGCATGATAGAGTTACCGTATTCCGCATCTCCGGGTGAGAGCCACTACTCAAATTCCCGGATTCAAAGAATTGCAGAATCTTAATAGCCGTTACAAAATTCCCGTTACAAATGGCCGTTACGAAAAATCGTAACGAAGTCAAGTTACTAATCTTTTCTCCAAAATTCGTAATGAGATACTAAGCCAATTCACGTAATTTTTAGGCGTGCGAGTCACACGCTTGGTCACACATGGGGCATAACACTTGAGAGTTTGAGCGTGTGCCATTCACATGTGTGCTATTATGTTTCCACCAAGAGAGTTATACTAGGATATTTCCTCCATGAGTGTGCCATTCACATGCGTGATTAGAGAATATAACCCTAGGGAAATCGTGATCGAGTTCCATTCTCTTTTCTTTCTTTTCTCTCTTTTGCCTGTCTTCTCTTCTCTTCCTCCCAAAGCAGATGAATCCCAAAGTGAAATCTCTTGAATGCTCAATCATCTAACCTTAGTAGGTGTGTTTCAATCTTCAATCATCGAACCTAATGAATCGATGAAACCCTAGTAAGTGTTTTTGTAATCACCGATAAATATAAAGTTTGTGAGTTAGTTGAATAGATGCGAAATTAGGAGATTGTTAGGGGTTTTCTGTAGATTGAGAGAACCATGAAGAAATCGGTATTGTCGAGAGAGAAAAAGAGAAAGAAGAGATGGATTTGAATCAGATCGAGTTAAATATAGGGTTTGATGGGTTTATCTTGAAACTGAGCACCTGCTGCTGATGAAGTTGAATTCGAGAATATGGGTATTTTTTTTGCTACCTGTAATTGAAGTTGATGATATTTTGAATTAGCCGTGCTGGTGATATTGATGATGTGAAATAGACGAAATTGCAGTTAGGGTTTTCTTGTATGATGAAGAAATCGAACCAAGAATGGTTAATTACTGGTGGTGATTTTGAAACAAAAGAAGATGAATTAAAAGATGGTTGTAGATATTTGAGTTTCTTGAGAGTCTGCTGGAGAATTGGTTTGGGTTCATGTTTATTTTCTTGAAGATAAAAGGGGATCTGAGATTACAGAGATGGAAATGGTGGCTGCTATTACGAGATGGCTAAAGCAGAGGCTGAGGATATATGAAGATTAATACGAGAAATCAAAATTGGAAGTGAATGATTATGACGATGAAGAAGAGTGGTGGAGAGGTTTGTTCTTTGAAACCTTTAAGTCATTTGAATTTATTGACGTGTTTTCTATTTTTAGTTTTTTGATATTGCAGTGAGAAGATGAAGATGATGAGTAGAAGGAGAAGCAAGTTTAGTCCCCTTTTGATTTTGGTTTTCTTAGTAATTATGAAGAATAATTTTCAATTGTCTGATGGCAAAGATACACTAAAGCTGGAAGCAAATGGTGATGCTAGCAAGGTCAGTTTTACATCTTGTCTTTGTATTTCTAATCAATCTTAGAGCTCGGGAGAATTATAATTAAGGATATTTGTTATCTCATTGTTTCAGGTAGGGGATGGGAAACCTATTCCAACCTCAGAGACATCTCGCACTGATACAAAAAGTGATGATAAATCAGTTTCAGTTGTGAAGAAAGATGGCGAAGCTGCATCTCCAGCAAAAGCTCCCGTAAGTTCAATTTCCTAAACTCCTAAACCCATAAATCTATTTAGAACTTATGTTCTTGTTGCCAGTACATCAACTATCTCAATAGTTGGGGAGCATGAGGCTATGCGGAAGATTAAAAACGAGTTCATGACACACTGGGATGGGATGATGACTAAGTCTGGTTATTTCGGATTCACTTTGCTCATATTCGGATGAATAACTTATAGTGTGCGTCCTTAATGATTCTCAACTCTTGTTGACAGGAAACAGAATTATGGTTGGTTTGCCATCAGTAGAGAACAGAGAAATGATATTGAAACTCTTATATCAAAAGAGAAGGTTGAAGAAGGACTAGATTTTAAGGATTTCGCAACAATGACAGAATGATACACTGGAAGTGATCTTAAGGTTTGTATTTTGCTTAGCTGTGTGCATAACTTGATGTCTTAATCATCTGTGACTTTGACTAACATGAACAACAACTTTTAGATAGAACCTGTGTATGACTGCAGCTTATCGTCCCATTAGAGAATTAATACAACAAGAAATGAAAAAGGGTTTGGTAATTATTCTCCCTCGGATCTACTTATAGTCATTGACATAACTTCGCATTTATATTCACTAAAATGTTGTATCAACTGCTACTGGTTTATATGCTCTACGTTAATTACCTGCAAAAATGTTTGGAGGATGTAAAATAATACATTTCTTGTTCGAATGGCGACGGATGCTTAAGCCTTGCAAACAAGGCCTGGAGTTGACTGTGAGGAACGCAATCATCCACATTTAAAGTATGCTGATTGTGCCTGTTGTAGGATTTAATCGTTGTCGACTAGATTAGTAATACTCCAATCTGAAGTATCTTTCTTTTTTGTGTTGTCAGTCATGTCACTTTTATGGTTCTTTTTTGTTAGTAAGTTACAATGATATCTTTGGGTACACGATCTTTTTGAATTATGTTTCTCTGAAGGAAGTATGAGTACTCTTTGCTAAATTTGGTGTTGAGTAGGATGAATGGGTGAATGCATAGAAGGAAGTTCGCGAGCGTTTTATCCCTATCGAGCCTTCCGAATATGGAACAGTTGAGGTTGGAGATATTTTCGTTTGCTTCCAGGTAATGTCATGTTATATTTTGATCAATTATGCTCTTTTAGTACTTTTTAAAGTTAATTTTATCATGTCTAATGTCTAATTAAGCTTCTTGGGTTTGTATTGGGGTGAGAGTGATGCTCGGGCAATATACTTTGAGCGCCCATGTTCTCTTAAGTGTCTAACCAGGACACATTGTATTCCTCGAAACTTAGGTATTCTCTTAAGTTGTTCTTATTGAAAGAATATGACTATTATTGTTGTTTAATGTGTGATTGGATTTGGTTGAATTGAATGAAATATTTTTTTTAGTAGTTATTTTTGCATTCAGGCATGTTTCCGGGGAAAAAAAATGAACTGCCGTTAAACGTTGACCCGGTCAAAATTGGTCATCATTGACTAATTTTGACCCGTTAAAGGTTGACTGGCAGTAATTTTTTTGCTGTTACAAAAAAGTTAGTAACGGCTCGTCAACGTTACGATGGCGCTGTTGCAAAAAAAAAAAATCGTAACGGCCCTAAGTTGTTACCACGTGGCAAATTCGTAACGGCTTATACCTGTTACGAGGGCCGTTACAACAGAAATTCGTAACGGCTACAAAGCCGTTACAAAAAAAATGTAATACACTTTTGCAACAGGCGAGGGCCGTTACAACCCGTTTTAGTAACGGCCTGGTTCTGTTTCTAATCCCAGAATTTGGTGTAGTGAGGTTCTACGGAGAGACCATTCGGTGAGATGGCGATAACTTCCGATGATGCTCATCAAATTCTAGGCCTCGAGGTTGAGGGAAAATTAGTCAGTGAGGGCTTCGATGATAATTTTGATTTCAAGGATATTTATAAATTGAGACAGAAATTGTTCGGTTGGAATCAGATTGAGACGGAGGATATACTTGAGAAGAAGGATGGTCGTCAAGCAAGAAGTTTAATCTGAAGAAGTTGAGGGACACATTATGTGAGACCAAGAAAATCTTTGATAAGGAACGAAGGGTGAACCGGGTGCTTGAATCAATGCTACGCGTCATCTTATTTGCTATACTTCTGGGCAAATGTATCTTCCCGACAGTTCAGGAAGCTTGGTGGAGCACCGATTATATGCAACTATTGGATCCCTTTGATAAGATGCTGAGTATTCTTGGGGTACTACGGTGCTGCCTTCTTGAACAATGAGTTGACAAAGGGTTCTAGGCAGGGCCTCCTTGCGCAAGTTAACGGAAACATATGTCTCTCCTAGGTAATTTTATTGTCTAAATCATATATATTTGCAAAATTCTCGTAAGAAAAGATTCTTACTAAACTTTTTTTTTTTGCATAGGTGTTGATGGTGGTTTTTAGACAAAGGGTAAAATCGTAAAACCCCGAATAACCTAATGTCACCGGTGCCACAATTATTAGGACATTTAATGCATGTAGTCATTAATTAATAGGGGTATTTTTTTCAAATTAGGGTTACAACGAACAAAACCTAATTCCTCAAATTGCCAATGGCAAATCATGCCCGCCACACATAGCCCAAGCTAGCCGCGCCATGCCAAACGACTCGACTTGGCCTAGCTATGCTAGTCACACCAAAACGCGCCAAAGCATGCCAACCATGCTAGCCGCACCTCGTGCCAATGGCAAATTATGCAAGCCACACCTACCCAAGCTATCCGCACCTCTATGCCAAAGGCAAATTATGCTAGCCATACCAAACGCGCCGAAGCATGCCAACCATGCTAGCCGCACCTCCGTGCCAATGGCAAATCATGCCAGCCACACCTAGCCCAAGCTAGCCGCGCCATGCCAAACGCACTCTGCCTTGGCCCTAGCTATGCTAGTCACACCAAACACGCCAAAGCATGCCAACCATGCTAGCCGCACCTCCGTGCCAATGGCAAATCATGCCAGCCACACCTAGCCCAAGCTAGCCGCACCTCCGTGCCAATGGAAAATCATGCCAGCCACACCAAATGCGCCAAAGCATGCCAACTATGCTAGCCGCACCTCCGTGCCAATGGCAAATCATGCCAGCCACACCTAGCCCAAGCTAGCCGCACCTCTATGCCAATGGCAAATTATGCCAGCCATACCTTGCCCGAGCTAGCCGCGCCATGCCAAACACACTCGCCTTGGCCCTATTTACGCCGGTCACGCCACGCAAGCCAAACACCCTTACCTTGGCCCTAGCCGCGCCATGCCAAAGTAGCGCCCGCACCTAGGCTTGCAAACCATGCAACCTAGGCCAAATTGGCCACGCATGCCATTGTCACATGCCAACACGCTCGCTGGTAGCTTTTTCTACCAGGGCGCGACCCAAATTGACCACGCATGCCATTGGCACATGCCAACACGCTCGCTGGTAACTTTTTCTACCAAGGCGCGACCCAAATTGGCCACACATGCCATTGGCACATGCCAACACGCTCGCTGGTAGCTTTTCCTACCAGGGCGCGACCCAAATTGGCCACGCATGCTATTGGCACATGCCAACACGCTCGGGTAGCTTTTTCTACTGTGGCGCGACCCAAATTGGCCACGCATGCCATTGGAACATGCCAACACGCCGCCGGTAGCTTTTCCTACCGGGCGCGACCTAAATTGGCAACACATGCAATTGGCACATGCCAACACGCTCGCTGGTAGCTTTTCCTACCAGGGCGAGACCCAAATTGGCCACGCATGCCATTAGCACATGCCAACACGCTCGCAAGTAGCTTTTCCTACCAAGGCGCGACCCAAATTGGCCAGGCATGCCATTGGCACATGCCAACACGCTCGCTGGTAGCTTTTCCTACCGGTAGCGACCCAAATTGGCCACGCATGCCGGTGGCACATGACAACACGCTCGCTGGTAGCTTTTCCTACTGTGGCACGACCCAAATTGGCCACGCATGCCATTGGCACATGCCCAACGCTCGTTGGTAGCTTTTTCCTACCGGGGCGACCCAAATTGGCCACGCATGCCATTGGCACATGCCAACACGCTCGCTGGTAGCTTTTCCTACCGGGCGCGACCCAAATTGGCCACGCATGCCATTGGCGCATGCCATTGGCACATGCTTAACACACTCATTGGTAGCTTTTTCCTACGGGTAGCGACCCAAATTGGCCACGCATGCCATTGGCACATGCCAACACGTCGCTGGTAGCTTTTCCTACTAGACGCAACCCAAGTTGGCCACGCATGCCATTGGCACATGCCAACATGGATCGCTGGTAGCTTTTTCTTACCAGGACATAACCCTAATGGCCACGCGTGCCATTGACACTTGCCATACACGCCACTAGCAGCTCTGGCATTGCCACTTACACTCAACGTACAACCTACCACCAAAGCATTCCGCACATGCCATTGGCACATGCCACACACGCCACTAGCAGCTCTGGCATTGCCACTTGCACTCAGGTGCAACCCGCAACAAAGGCATTCCGCACATGCCATTGGCACATGCCACACACGCCTCTAGCAGCGCCACTTGCACTCAAGGTGCAACCAACGCTCGAGACATCAACACAAACTGGGGGATGCTTTCTAGGGTTTTGGTTTGGTGGTCACAGCATGCAGCGTACACTACGCTCACATTAAGAAAGCGTGAATAGGAATAAAGCGGTCAAATAAATGAGGAAATAATGGTGAAAATGTTTTCACCCATAAACACCTTGCGGTTACCACCTCCTCCCATTATTTCACCCTTTACTATCTTCCTTCATGAGGCCAGGGTACGTTTCAGCCTCGACTTGTATAAACAGGTCTTACCTATTTCCACCAGATAACAAGTCTCGGTCAGGAGAAAAATACAACACTCTCATAAAAGGCAACTTTGCAAGCTCTCCAAAAAGCTTTCATCTCTTGCAAGCTTAGAAGCTTTCACTTTTCGGTACAAGTCGAGACACTACTCTCCCAAGCACTATTCTGGTCTCAACACCTTTCTTTGCTTCCCTCCCCCAAATCAACCATTCTCCTCCACTTTGTGACCCGAAGCAAGTCTCAGAACGGCCATTTCTTGGTTTAGTCCGGACTTGTATAGATTGATCTCTCGAATCTAAAAAGTGCTCACGTGCAGCACATTTGTTTAGGGTTTGAACCAGTTTCTCACTCACCTACCGAATTTACCGAAATCGGCGGAAACGATTTTTACCCATAAACAATAGGTTTGGATATATTTGCACTTCCCTTCTTTGGTGAAAGACAACTCCTACATCAAAGTGGATGCGAATGTTGTGGTTAATAAGCCAAGAGCGCAAAGGTACAGTTTTAAGGGTACTCAGGATAAGGATATGCCAAAAAATCTTATCAAACTCCGAATCGCCATCGACAAATTGACTGCGGAGGAGGTGATATTTGATCCGTATCGAGATGCTAAAACTCAAGGTTTAATCCAAAGGAGAGATGAAGTTGCATTACACTATGGACCCTTGTTGTTGTGCTCCGGTGGATATTCAATGTACGATCCACATCGGGTAATGCGACAATTGGATTATGTCCAAGAAGAACCTCATTTCGATAAAGAAAAGCGGTTCTTTACTGTGAACAGGGATGAATGCACCACGTCCCAAAAAACTATTAACGTCTCTTGCACTCCAGCACCAGTTTAAGAACATTGGAACGATAGACGTTGCCGTAAAATCGATGTGAGTCTCTTGGACGAGGTGACCACCGGTCATGAAGCTAGTGAGAAATACATGACGTGGTACTTGGGTTGGGCTCGTCCTATTGTGATTAGGGAACCGACTGCTGAAGAATTGGCTCGTAAGAAGAAGATGGCATTGAAAGACACAACAACAAGTCTTAAGAGCATTGTAAGTATTTTAGACTTGCTCGCTCTTATTGTTTTAAGATTACATTATTGAATCATTCTATTAATTGTTTGTTGTTTAAGTGAAAATAGAAGGGGCATTTGAAGACCCTTGTGAAGGTGATGTGTTGCGCGAGAGAAAGAGGAGAGCCTTTGTCAATTGAAGAGCAAAGTAAGCAAAATTGACTTTGCTAGCAATGTTGACAATGAGGATGCCATCGAATTTTTCAGGCAAGGGCGAGGTCAAGTAAAGAGGAAGAAAATCTAGGAGGAAACACAAGCCAAGATGAATGCTGACGACAAGAGGCCGTAGTGGTCGTGGTGGTGAAGGTAGTAGCAGTGGTGTTGTTCCTAAACGGGGTCGTGGTCGTGGTCGTGAATGAATGCAGTCTCTAGTTTATTTCTTTAAGTTATTTTGGACAAATCTTAAGGTTAACGGTTGGACAAATGTTTTTTTTTAAGGTTTATGGGACATGTTTTCGTATTTTGGACAACAAGTGTTCGATTTCTAGTTGTTGAATGAATGGTTTGTTTAGCTATGTTTCAATACTTATGTAGGAATGCTTATTTTAGGTTACATTTCCGACCACACCAGGGCCGGAAGGGTTTTGAACTGTCAGATTGCCGGCCCTGACACCGGACATTATTTGCATACCAGGGTCGTCCGGGTAATCAAATCAAAACCTAGCCGGCTGTTAATAAGCTGGCAGGGTATTATATTATAGACCTTGCCGGCTAACTGTTACAAAACACCTTCTCTGATGCCTAAAATCATCAAAGGTCGGCATGGTAACAAAATCCCACCATGTAGGCCAAATCATAGCCGGCATGGTAATGACCAATACATTCAAACGGATACAGAAGAAAATGTTCTCCTGATGCCTAAAATCATATAAGCTCGTCATGGTAATAAAATTCCGACCATGCCGGCAAAATCATAGCCGGCATGGTAATGGCCAATACATTCCCGGCGGATACACAGAAGAAAATGTTCTTCTGATGCCTAAAATCATATAAGGTCGGCATGGTAACAAAATCACGACCATGCCGGCCGGACTTGGTCGGAATAGTTGACAAATAAAAACCTCGCCGGCAATTTTAAAATTCAAATTTTTTGAAAGTACAATTGCATTGATTGACTTGTACTTATGCACTATAACGGCCAAATTTGGGCACCATCCTATAAATACACTACTTATCTACAAAAAAACACACAACTAATTGCATATCTCCAAAGATCATATCATCATACACTCCATCTGACTCACCCAATAGCTCTCTACATACAAGAAATGGCATCATTTGATTCAAACGAAGATTTGGCAATCACCAAAGCATGGTACACGGAAACTCGAGTTAGACGTCAATCCTCCGTAAGGGTGGATTCTGTAACCTTTTGGGCTAGGTTACACAACAAATTTAGCAAAGAATTTGGAAATCCTAATGGAAGAAGTGTTCAACAAGTCCATGATAGGCACCTAGTCATTGAAAATGCGATACTTGCTTATTTAGCTATCCAAAAACCAATTTTCAACGCTCCCCACTTTAACTTGTCCATTGAACAATTTGTAAGTTTTTTTATGGTTTATTTTACGTGATCAATGTTGTTTGATCTTCCTACTAAACACCACTAACAAAGTAAGTTTGTGTTATGTTTTTGTAGCATGAAGTCGCCAAAGCGCACTACTTGGAGGAAAAGGGGGAAGCATTCACATTCGATGCAAGCTATCAATTCATGGAATCCAAAATCCCGGAGTATGCCCCGGAGATGATGGAGGGTCTATCGTCCTCGGACGAAGACTGATGGCTTTAGAAGTTTTTGTATAGGTTTTGTGGGTAGACCTCTATGTAAACTCTCACGAGACTATAACTCGTCCACTAGGGTCGCCTAGGGGTTCAAAGGCTTGATGCACATGCTAAGTGCATTCGTTTTTCCGTCGACAAGGAGTTAGGTTTTATGTTTCAATCAATGTAGTAACCAAAATTGCATGAATAAAGTGAATTACATCTTCCCATATTCTTTTTTCTATTGGGTATAACTACAGGCCGGCAATGTTATAAATCATTAGCATGCCGACTATAGGTAAGACGGCAGTGTTTGTAATTATGTGCATGCCGACGACATTATAGCCAGCATGGTAGAAAATATTTACATGTCGACCGTTAGATTGCTGGCCCAAGATAGTCGACATATTATTCATTCAAAGACCCTTCCGGCTTGAAAATTGTTGGCGTGTTATTCATCCGCGGACCATGCCAAGCTAAACTTTGTCGGCATCCTATTCAAACGTTGGACCAAGCCGGCGGATCTTAGTCAAGACCTTATTCAAACCCGGACCGCCGACCTTTCATATTTTCAAAACTAAATTTTTTGATCGAAATCGAACTCATAAGACAGATAAAAGGTTTAATCTACCGAATTCATAATTTCAAAATTTTAATCTAAACTCAATTAATTAACCTAATCAGAATTTTTAGTGTTAATTAAACAAGGGCATATTAGCCATTTAGAAAATACAAGGTTAAGGGGTGGCTTGGTTTTACTTCATAATGACCAGATTTTGTCTTATTGAGTATACCCCAATCTCGCCAGGTTAATTAAACCCTTTCTCTGCAAAATATTGAACAATTTACGATAGCTGTTTTGCAGCTTTTTTTTTAGGTGCCATGGAAATGAAAAATCGAATGTATATGAATATCAAGAAACAAAAAGTAGGGCAAACAAAATATCATCAACAAAAGTAGAACATAAAGAAAAAGTAGGAAAACTGAAAAACAATAGCAGTAATTGAACAGAGAAAGAAAAAACCAAATTAAATCAAAAAAAAAAAAAAAGTAAAGCTTACCTTGAAGATGGGTTGATAGTATGGGAAGTACTCCGTTGATTTGACATGAAAAGTGAAATCTAAAAATTAATAGAGCTTCTGGAGAAGACAGAGTGGTGAAGTAGATGAAAAGATAGAAAGTAAAAGAGACTAATGAGAATAAAAACCTCTCTCAAAATACAATCAAAGACGCGTCAGTCAAATGGTAAAGACTATGTCGACACGTGGAGGCAGTTACCTGAGAATTGTGGTGAAGTGCCGAAGGTTGCAAAACTGTTGAAATTCTCTTCACATCCTTGTCTTCTTCAGAATGGTGCGAAAAGAGGCAAAAGGTGGGTACAAAATACTTCTTCGCCATGTGGAGTAGTATGAGAGCACGAATACTCCAGAGAAGAATTCGTCACAAGTATAATAGTATAACTCCGAGTGACTATTGACGGTTAGAAAGGGAAACACTTGTAAAGAAATCACTAATGATCAACGGTTGAGATTAGAAGGTGTTGATGGTGGATTCTTGACGAAGGTTATATTCAT
Source organism: Papaver armeniacum (assembly GCA_023531295.1). Taxonomy (NCBI): domain Eukaryota; kingdom Viridiplantae; phylum Streptophyta; class Magnoliopsida; order Ranunculales; family Papaveraceae; genus Papaver; species Papaver armeniacum. The sequence continues at coordinate 239,645 of JAJJWW010000660.1, forward strand.
AAAATCACATCGAAAATCGTGTATTTCTGGTCGGTATCAGAAGCACAAGACATTCGTATCTTCACCTTCCACAAAAGAAGTGAATAGCAGTTCTACGACTTCATCTGATGAACAATACATGACGGCAATATTAGGGTTTATCAGGCAAGGCCTTCAATATTCCAAGTATTTTTATGTAAGCTGAAAGAGTCCGCATTTTCTATTAAATTCAGAATTCATCTCTGGTGTTGTAATATTTCCCAGAATAATATTCAAAATTAATATGATGAATGTCGACTCATATTTTATTCGATTAAATGCTCCTAAACATATTGCATGCTAATATAGAGCCACTAATTAATCTAATCTAGTGCTGAATTCATAAGTTGAATTCCCAGAAAAATATGCTAATTAAACCCTAATATTCCCTTACATGGATTCATGGCTTTTCTCGGCTGAATTCCATGGAATAGTAATAGATGTTCATCCTTCGGTCCGGAATTAAGGGCACTCCCCAGTAAGCCCCGAGTAAAGGCATGGATGTATTTAGAAATAATGTTCAAAAGAGCATCCAGAACACATGGAAGAACAAGTATATGGAAGTTCAATCAAACAAGGAAAGGAAGAGAGATAAATAATAATAAAATAAGAAAACCCTATGGGATGGGCACCGGCCAAGCATGGCCAGATTTTGGCCTGTCCCTCCCTTTTATTATTAAAACTCATATTTTATTATTATTTAGGGTTTCCTATTTCAATCAAAATTCCATATTTCCAAACATTGCTCCATGGATCATATGCCAAGCAAGTGGTCCAGCAACCATCATGTCTTTCCACCATTAAAATCTTAAAATAATAATATCTTATTATTTTTAATATATTGATCATTCAAGCAAGAATTAAAAGTTTCAGTCAAACTCAAATTCTTCATAAAAGGATCAAAAAGTGCTCGATGGACCATCAGAAAATACCAAAATTCTCAGGATTAGTCAAGGGACAACATGATAGCACATGCACACCACCATGGTCGGTCCTTGGCTTGGAAAAGCCTGTCCCACCTCCTTTGATGATTAATGACCTAATTAATCTTCTAGAATCTCTATTTGATTCAAACTCTTTCCAACAACTTGGAAATTGATCCATCGACCATTAGTTGATCCCACAACCACCTAGGGTCAGTTTCTACACCCCCTTGGCCGGTCATGCTCTCTACATAATTAGGTTTTACAACTTAATGCTCAAAAGAGCATTATTATAATTATAATATATAAAACATTGATTAGTGATCCTTTCATCAACTGATTTGCAAAAGAGTTTGGTGAATGCTCAGTCGAGCATTAGGGAGCCACATGGTCAGTCCATCACCACCTACGACCAGTCCCTCTCTTATCTATTTTTGGTTGAATGATTGATGAATCATTTATCGATCAAAATTAGGGTTTTGAACTTAATGCTCTATTATGCATAATTCAGGACAGGTTCAAACACTAATATTTTTATATTGATCTAGCAATCAATATTTTAATTAATTAATTAATATTTGGTCATATTTAATCAATATTTTATTGATTGAACATCAATTGCTGGAAAAGCAATATTTATCATGTTGATTCAACCATCAACCTTCGAGAATTTGATTCAACAATCAGTATTTCGTTGACTCATCAGTCAGTTGGTTTATCTACGCATCCAATTGGTTCGTCAGTCGACCATTATTTTAATATTATAATTTATTTGTTCGTCATTCGACTGACTCATGACTTATGGATAGGGCAGCACATGGGACGGGACGGTACAGGTTTTTTCCTAGCTCAGTACATGTACCTCCCTATGTCCGGTACATGTAACTTGTACTTGTACCTGTGCAGTATGGGACGGGACCTGTACCTGTTTAACTCGATACGGGACGGGACCGGTTCTTTACCTATAGCATATGTAAAAAAATGGTAAGATACGAATTATTTTCAAGTACCTTTTTTCATGATTTAGCAGATGATTCCTGTAGCACTCATGATTCTTATCTTGAAATACGCGAAATGGTACATGAAAAAAGTTGGTGTCATGAACATCTTTGTCAACAATTTTCATTGCCATCGTCTCAAGACATTCGGGACATTTCGCTGTTGTTCCCGGACGAGTATGAGAACTAATGGTTGGCAATGAATTCGTAATCCATGTTGATAAGAAACAACAGTACAATTGAATTCACTAGGAATAATTACAATAGTTCTCTTTATCATTAACTCTATTAATTGTATGGAAGGTTCTATTTGATATTTGCGGAAGTAATTTTGGACTATGAAGAACCAACCAAGACAAACGCTTAACCTACCCAGACAATTCTGAAGGAAAGGGTTTCTGAAGCAGAGAATATGCAGGAAATGAGGAGAATACGATAGGGAAAGGGTATAACACCTACTATCAACGACCAAGATTTAACCCTAATATCAACGGATAGAGATCCTCGGTAATACGGGACGGGACATGAATAGCCAAGAACCGTTACTTGTACCTACTATAGCCACGATACCAGTTTTTGGTACATGTACCTGTCCCATCTGACCGCGGTTCCGGGATGATACCGGTACGGTTCCTACGGTTTCGGTACGGTTCCACGGGACGGGACGGTTCCTGTGCAGCCCTACTTATGGATGACAGATAACTTTTATGATCATTCAACAATGACTATTTTCACATGAATTTCTGTAAAATGCTCAACGCATCAATATAATAGATAATGATCGATTTAGCAATCTCATTAAGTTATGATAGTCATTCCAAGTCATTAAACTATCATTATTGCTTCAACTAGCATAATGATATGTCAAGGACATCAATGACCTAATTCAATGTTCACGGTTCACAAGGCATGTTGTTGTTCCAGCAAACACTTCATCCTTCATCGATCATCATAAACTTCGACTGATCAGTTCATCCATCGAGACTCGTTGCCTAATTAGGTCAAAGATTGACCACATAAAATACGTCTGCAAGATAGACAAACACATGATAAGCCATCAATTCATGTAACATTGGGGGGATATCACTAGGGTTCGGTCTAGCAGCCTATATCACATGTGATGTGAGGTACATCCATGAATAGGAGTTGTGGTAAGTCGTGATGACGGTTAAAGGAGGAAATGAAATAGTGGATTGTCAATCAACCAAGTCTTTCACGCAAAGTGGAAGTGCTTTTTGCACGTTCTACCACTTCTCCATTCCTACACTTCCTTCAATTGTCACCACTAACAGGATATTGATGTGCTGCAATAAATAGGTTCCTCAACCTATCATTTGATAACTAAGACAACCAAGGTTAACAAGATCAACGTAAGAAAAAACCTACAGTGAATTATCAAACACCTTGTAATATTTATCTCGTCTACACAGAGAAGTCATCTCTCAAGTAGTTCAACACATCACATCGTCAAACGATCAATCTCCATTTATCTCCACACAATCTCAGCTTCCCTCCCTAAAGGCTGACCCTTTTCCTTCCACTTGTGACTGAATAGAACCTGGAATGGCCATTGTCTTCGTTTAGGCCAAGGTCTTACATATTAGTCTTCTGAACTCAAAGTACTCCAGAGGAGTACATTTGTTTAAAGGTTAATACGATTTGCTCCTTTGAGCATTTTCTTCATCGAGCACTTGCCCGCACCACCATTTTTACACGGAAACCAGCAAACCGTTTTTACCCGCGAACAGAAAGGAAGTAGGTCACTAATGAAGTAAGCAATGACGTCAAATCAGTGCTGATAGTGACAAGTACGATAACGAGAACGACGAAGATGGATTGGAATGTAAGAAAGTCGCAGTGTTGACGAAGTAAGGTAGAGTCATGTGGAAAGCATGAGTAGTTGGTAAGGAGAATTCTGACTTATCATTCATTATCTTGCGGGTAAATTCTAGTCCACGTGAAGAGTGTGTCTACATAGCAAAGGTAACTATGAGTTGTCATTCATTATATAAATTGCCTATATAAAGTCCAAGAGAGCAATGAATTTTTTTTTGAGAGTCCTTAAGATATTTGAGAGAAAGATCTCAGAGGGAGTGACTTTTTGGTGAGGTTATATGTTGGTGAGGTTATTTATTTAAAGCATTTTCATTAATCTTTTCAATAACATCATCATATTGAAATGAAGTTTTAGTGTTCTTGATAACATAGTTTGTTTGTGTGTAAATCTTATTTACGTGTTCTCTCTTATGGTTTTTATGGCTTAGATTCATCTTCATCTTGAGATTGTTATTTAGGTGTGATGTGGGTTTCCTGCAGATACAAAGAGAAAGCGGGAAGAAAATGGAAGATGATCAGGGTCCGAGAGAAAATTGTATAGAAGAATGGCGAATCATAGGAATCGGTAGTCTAGTTATAATAGGCAGTGTGAAACCGGTGAATTTCAAGAATCATCAAAAATCCAGAGCAAAAAATTATGAGACCATTTATCTGATTAAATCAGCAATCGACATAATTTTCAACTTCTCTCTAAGAGTGAATTCACGAAGATTTGGTAATCTTGACGTGGAACCATCGTCATCAACAATATCATACCCGGCCAAGACCGCAAGATCAACAGATGCTTCAGAATGCCCGGTTCTTTGTAAAAAAAACCTCCATACCTATGCCTTGATGGGAATATATATCCTGGACGGTCAAATCCTCGGGTTTAGAATATCTTAATACAAGAGTCAAGACTGTGTTCGCCCTATCTTCAGCTAACAATCCCGTGGTTGTACCATCTTAAAAAAAATTGTACTCCTTGCTATCATGAAACAATCTAAACATTCGTTAAACATCCGCTGACATGAAACTTTCAAAGAGGATCATCTAAACATTGGCTATCTAAATTACTACTTACTTGTTCTTCATAAGATTCAGCAAGAATTGTTGGCAAAATTGACAGCGCCCTAAAATAAACATTGTAAATAATTAAAATAAACAAACATTGTTCTGAACTGTGATTCAAACTAGATAATTGAATGCATACCTCATCAGTATAGACATATAAATTGGGAAGCAGAAGATCAAACGAAAAGGTGTCTGATTCTATTTATAATTCAGGAAAGGAAACTGTATAAGAATCGGTAATGATTCAGGAAACCAATAAATAGCATTAGGAAAGGAAATTGGTGGTGAACCTGCTAGGTTATTAGCCCCTCTCTTCTGTTGTAATTTCTCGAGTCCAATTTTGTGCACAATTCTTTTGAAGAGTGTGCATATAACAAAACGATCCTATTGGTTGTTTCAGAACGGACGTTTGTTACTTAATCAATTTAGTAACTTATTTATGTAAATCTAATTTTTAATCTTAAAAAAGAAAGAAAATATAAAGCATATTTAAAACCTCCTAAAATATAGGGATTTAGTTTGGAGAAAAGAAATCATCCACATTATAACAACATAATTATTCAATTTTATCGGTAAAATAATTATGGGTTACAACTGATCAAATCGTGAGGATTAGTTTGATCATCGTGCTATTATAAAAAAATGTATTACCATAGAATTTTTTTACATCTCATTTATCTCAACTGGAACGATAGCAGTGGTTTCGGTCCGATGAAATAATACTAAATATGATTATAGCATGATAAGATGTTTAATCAATCAAAAGATGATGCGCAAGGCTTACCGTGATAATTTCACAGTTACATTACACTTAGATTTTATGAGACACTTAGAGGGTCTTTTATTAAGCGAAATCAAGTAATAGATGGTACACCATAGTTATAGACTAAATAAAAGCACCAAGGTATTTATCTTTCGTCATGGTCGCCATTAATTCACTTTCTTAAATTCAATCTCAGATCATTCAAATCCTTCTTATTTAATTATTATTACATAAACAACCGTACCCTCTGTAATCAAAAGTAGTTTGGATTTCTTCGTATTTCAATGAAGATTTCCATTATTTTCATTCTCAGAAATTTTAAACTTTCCTAGCCTTTGGCATTTCTACAAACTCCTTACTTTCTCTCTTTAAAATGTCTCAACATTATCAGTCTAATTTACAACAACAAAATCAAAATATGGACATGATCCGGCAATTTGCAAACCTTCTCAATCAAGAGACTCCATCAAAACAGATCAACATTGATACTCCATTACCAAATTCATCAAATAATTATCAAAAAATGTTTGGTACTTTTGATTCTATCTCCTAGAACATTCCAAATAACAAATGTTAGAGAACTCTTACAAAAACTCTGGAGATCTTTTAACCAGAAATTTTACGTTTCTGAATTTACTTCAGACACATTTCTTATTAAATTTGAGTCCCATTCATACTCGGAATTTATCATGGAGTCATCTCCATGGGTTACTAAAGATGATTTATTGGCTCTTGAAAGATGTGTTCCAAACAAACTGCCACATGAATATCTTTGTGACAAAGTATAATTCTGGGCTCAACTACATGGATTACCAGTTAATCATCTGGACATAAAATTCATACAACGATTAATTTCGTACGCTGGAATCCAAAGAATAATAACATTCCAAGAATCAAGGAACTGGGGAAAATTTGCAAGAGTTCGTCTGCCAATTGATGTTAGACAACCATTCAAAGACTCCATTACATTTCTTGTATATAAAGATCAGACAATCTCGGCTGAAATCAGATACGAGATACTTCCTAGGTTATGTACTTTCTATGGTCTTATAGGTCATCTGATGAAAATGTGTCCTAAATTTCATCATTTGAAAGATAAAGTTCACAAATATTTCCCACTAGAACTTCATCAACAGACGTATGATTTAATTATCCCTAAATATAATCGTACAATCAATGCTTCGGTGAAGAATAATGCTAATGAAATGGAAGATTTCAAAGATTATGATTACCAGGAAGAAGAACTTGAGGATTCAGATACTTTTCGAAAAACTAACTCAATGGAGATCACAGGGATGATGAGTCATCAATCCAACTCATTGATGACTAGGAAAACACAGTCCACTTCATCAGCCGACTCACGAATCGCTATGAAGATAACTTATTGAGTGCAATTTACCACTATCTGGTTATCGTCAGGATAATACCAATCTGACGGTTAACAATTCACTAAACTTCCATTCTCAGAAGCATGATCTCTTTTCTTCCGTAACTTCCCAAAATTCAGCTTTCGAAATTTCATCAACAGCTCAACACCCATCTCTTCAACAATTGAACTCTGAATTATCTAAGGGCAAAATCATTGCTTAAAATCAAGAGGATTCATCAACAGACTTCCAATATAATAGCTTCAAAACGGTGCAGGTTTCTGAATCTTTCAAGTTTGTAACCAAGAGACAGAAATCTACTACTACTAAAGTCTCAAACAAGTCTATCAATGATAACCTTCATCAACTTCTATCCGGGTCCAACGACAAACCACAAAGTGGTAACAATGGACGGATTTTATGGAATCCCAGACAATCAAGTAAGGCTACCAAACAGCGTGATTGGAAATCGTTGGCTAGGAGTTCTAGCAATGCCACTATTCCGAGGCCAATTACCAACATCAATCCGAGAGGTGCTAAACGAATGTTGGATGGAGCACGATTACATACTGGAACCACACAACCAAAGATGGCTTCGGGAATCATCGAGAATTCAGATGATCAATGGGAGATGGCGGTTATCCCTGATAGGCCGCGTGGTCCATGTTAGTCTTTGCTTGGAATTGTTGGGGGTTAGGGAATGACCCAACAATTCAAACATTAAAATCTTTCCTAAGAAGCTCTAAACCTGACATTGGTTTTCTCTCGGAGACAAAGTTATCGGAAGCTTCTTCTCATTCTATTCTTCATAGATTTGGTTATTCTAATCATTGTGCCGTTCCAGTGATAGGTCGCAGTGGTGGTCTTTGGTTAATGCGGCAAGATAATGTTGATGCAGAAGTTATTTCTTCTTCTAAAAATCTGATTCATCTGCAAATTAAACAATCAAGTCCTTATCTTGTATGGAATTTATTCTGTGTATATGGACCACCAAACAGATCAGATAGAGGTAATTTTTGGCAAAGCTTATCGGTTTACTCTCATATCGTCTCTGGTCCTAAATGCTTCATCGGAGATTTTAATGCTCTCTCTTCTGTTAGAGAAAAATTTGGAGGTGATCGATCTTTAAACACAACAATATCTCAATTTAACAATTTTATTCATGAAAATCATCTGTTGGATTTGGGTTTCTCGGTTCCTGCATATACTTGGAGCAATAGCAGACAGTTTCAAAGTCTAATAAGAAAAATACTCGACAGAGTTATTGCAACTCCAGATTGGTGTTTAATGTTTGAGAAATCAGGTGTCCTACATATGCCGAGAATCTCCAGCGATCACTCACTTATTCTTCTCAACACATGTAGAGTTATAGATAGAAATCCTCCGACATATAGATTTGAAGCATATTGGTGTACACATCCTGATTTTCTAAAAGTTGTCCTGGAAAGCTGGAATATCAATCTCCCTGCAAATTTGATTACTAAACTTACTTCTCTTGGAAAATTTCTCAAAAGCTGGAGCAAAAACAAGATAGGCTGATAAAGAATAAAATCAGGAAACTCAAGAAAAGATTACTTCATCTTCAAACATTATCTCCTAACCCTAATGTGATTCATCAAGAAAAAGCCACAACAGCTTAATTGAATGATTACATTATCATGGAAGCTACTTATTGGGAGCAAAGAATGAAGCAAATTTGGATGAAAACTGAAGATAAAAACACTAAACAATTTCATCTTTCAGTCCAACAAAGAAGGAAAAAGAATCAAATTTCCAGTATTCAAACAGGTGATCAACAATGGGTTTCTAATCCTAAGGAAATTGCAGATTAACTTATTTGATTTTTTTAAACCTTGTTTCAAGAAGATTTGAACATTCAAGCTCCTTCAAATTTACAAGTTTCTTCTTATTCTATGGGTTCTGAAGAAAACATATCCTTGTCTGCTATTCCTTCTGGTGAAGAAATCTGGAAAATTTTCAAGAATATGAATTCGTTGGGTTCTCCAGGGCCAGATGGATTTCCGGTTCTTTTTTATAAAAAATGTTGGACAATTGTGGGTGAAGATATTATTCAGTTCATTCAACAATTTTTTAACACAGGAGAAATACCAAGTATGTTGAATCATACTCATATAAGCTTAATCCCAAAAGTCAAGAATCCTCCTACGACTATGGAATTTCGACCCATTGCATTATGCAATGTTTTATATAAGTTTGTGGAAAAAAATTTAGCTGTCATACTTGGTCCTTTCTTGAGTTACTTTATTTCTTGGTCTCATAATGGTTTTGTTAAGAATAGACAGATAACTGACAATATTGTTATTGCAAAAGAGTTATTTCACTCTATGAATAAGTCTAAATCTAAATAAGGATTATTTTCCCTTAAATTAGACATGTCGAAGGCATATGATCGTGTCTCTTGGTCTTTTTTAAGCTTTATGCTTCATCAAATGGGTATTCATGGGCATTCTCACAATCTAACTATGAGATGTGTTACTTCTTCTACCTTTTCTATTCTCTTAAATGGTGCTCCTTATGGAAACTTTAAAGGTGGAAGGGGATTGCGTCAGGGATGTCCTTTATCACCTGCATTATTCATCATTTGCTCTCAAGGACTATCCCTTCTCATGGAGAATTTTGAATCAAACGGTCTTTACCGTGGTTACATGATCAATGTTCTTGCTCCAACAATAAGTCATATGATGTTTTCCGATGACTTATTTTTCTTTGGAAATAATTCTGAATCAAATGTGGATCATCTCAAGTATATTTTGGATACTTATTCTTCTTTTTCAGGGCAGATAATAAATTATATGAAGTATTCAATTCACTTCAGTAAAGTAAATCTACTTCTAATAGATGGTTATCAATCCAAAAATTAGGTGTGAGGGAAATGGAAAAAGATGAAAACTATTTAGGCACTTATCCTCTGAAGTCAGCAGTATTGAGACCTTTGAACCATTGAATTCCAAATTCGGTTCAAAACTAGCAGGATGGAGGAATTTCTTCGTCAATCCGGCAGGAAGAACTGTTCTTTAAAAAAGTGTTCTATCAACAATCCCTAATTATAATATGGGTTCTTGTATTCTTCCTAAGGGAGTCACAAAAGAATTGTCTCGAACTCAAAGAGCATTCTGGTGGGGTCATGATGTAAACACAAGAAAAGCTCACTTTATCAAATGGGAGAAGGTGGAAACACCAAAAGAAGATGGTGGCTTAGGCATCCGAAATATGGAATTTGTGAATATTTCATTGGTCTCGAAGCTAGTATGGAGATTTCTTACAAATTCGAATGCAGTCTGGGTACAACTTTATTCTGCAAGGTATCTTCAACATAATTCTTTCTGGGATTGTATTCCTAAGCCTACTGACTCAAATACCTGGAAAGATATACTCTCAGTAAGGGATCTTTTCATAAATAATTGTTGCTGGTTCTTAGGATCTGGAAACTACATCCATATTTGGCATGATCCATGGATTCCGGGGATCCCGGGTTTTAGGCCATCAAAACTTCCAAATGCCACGGTTGACGTTACAAGGGTATCAGATCTTATTAATCATGAATATAAGTCATGGAACTTGGAACTTCTTTCTCAAGTTTTTCCTCAGGATCAAGTCGAGGCTATCTTGGATATCTATATTCCAATAGATACTGAGGTGGAAGATAAATTAATCTGGATGAAAACTCCTTCAGGTATGTTTACTTCAAAATCTATATACAAGTTGTTGATGGATAATACAACTACAAGTTCTTCAGAATCGGAGTTTCCTTGGAAATTATTTTGGAAAAAAATAAAGATTCTACCTAAAATACAAATATTCTTATGGAAAGTTCTTCATGAAGGTCTGGCAGTTTATCATAATCTCAGTAAATTTAATAATCAGATAAACAGTGCTTGTCCATTCTGTAATAAAGAAGAAGAGACAGTCTTTCATCTACTCTTCGAATATCAATTTTCATTGACAGTTTTACAGGAAAGTCCGATACTTATAGAAGTGATTGCTGGTATGAATCTGCGACAAATTATTCAACACTGGTTATCATATCCTGATCAAGGTATCATGTTGAATCTAGTTTCTTGCACTATGTGGAACATACAAAGATGAAGAATGGTTTAGTCTTCAATAATACTCAACCATCGATCCCCCAATGTATACAAAAGGCTTTACAGGACTTCAAGTTATTTGATCTTCATAATGCCTTAAATTTCTGCTCAAATATTGCAGTCAGTCAGAACAATGCAGCTTCATGAGAATCTCCTCCAAATTGTGTCATCAAAATTAATGTCGATGCGGCCTTTAATAATGGTGATGCGGCCAGCAGCTGTGGCCAGAGATTCCTTTGGAAACCATCTTGGAAGTCGTGTTATTTGCTTCAATACCATATCTTCTACTGTTGCAGAGGCTAAGGATTACAAATTAGGTATTCAGTTAGCAAAAAGACTACAATTTTCCAAAATTATCGTGGAAGGGGATGCTTCAGACATTCCTAAGGCTATAAAAGGGAGTACGAATGAGATACCGTGGAGTATTCGTTCAGCAATTCTCTCTATCCGTGATCACATCAAGGATTTTAGTGAAATTAGTTTTACTTCAGTTCCTAGAGATGTCAATTCTATTGCACATGATTTAGCTCAAAGTGCAATCTCTAATAATGTAAACAGATGACGGTCTTATGATGAACCACCTAGTTGTATTATGCAGCGCCTCACTTTTTTTGAGGATTAATTCAATGAAATGTTGTTTCCTAGAGGAGAGAGAGACTCCGGCGATCGTGAAGGGGGGTTTTCCGGCGATTGAAAACTTGAATCCCTCTTTCCTTCCGTCCGTGATTCAAAGCAAACCTTCATCTCCTCTCTGTTTTATTGTTTGGGTTGCATTCAGATGCAAGTTGTCTTTCTAGGGTTGTCTGGTCTTTCACAGACTTAATACAATGCCTAGAACACGATCATCGGCTTCTTCAGAGATCCATACTCACGATGACCCTGACTCCCAAATTTCGATGGCTTCTTCTTCGCAGAATGGCAAGTTCCCTTGCCCTTTTGCTACCTTTGATGGCTGTCAAGGAGGTACTGGGGGGTTGGGCTATTCCAGAAGTGGGTTGACAAGACACTGAAGGATCGGCACCTCCCACCGAGAATGCCAGAAACATTTGCAGGGAGAGAATACGGAGCATTGAGAGCTGCTTTCTTTTGCTTGGGAGGAGGTTTTGAGTGCTTTACAGTGGTGGCTCTGCACTAAGTGTATGAACACACACATGGAAAATGGCATGTTCCAAAGCTCACCCTGCAGAGGTTATTCCAGGTCCGTTTAATGGCATTGGTGCAGATTTTCTCATCCACGGGGTTGTGAAGCCAGTCAAGACGACGGTGGTTGCAGCTGTTAATGTTGTACCGTGCGCTCTGGCGATATTGATACTCGGAATCGATCTGGCAGTGATCGGAACTGCAGACTGATGAACTGCAGTGTTAAATTACGTGGCTTACGATAGACTGCTCAACTGGGATATCTGCTTTGAGACAAATCAACACGACTACTAGTATACCTCCACACTGCAGGCTTCACTTCTCACGCACCATGAAATCTGCTTTAGATTTTGTTCTCGCAAATCCCATGAACCTTACGGCCTGGATACGTCTGCTTCTACTGCCGATTTGCACTCTCAACCTTTATGAGCCTCAGAGTTCAAGTGAAGAGCGCTCGGGAAACAGACGGAGGCTACAGTCTGCTGCAATCAACAAAGCTTTGTTATCCTGGAAGGAGCCCACAGGCTGTTTCGATCAGTGCAACAATTGCTTGGTCGACCAATAAACCTCCTAAACATCGCGCATCCAACAACAAGAAGACAAACAAGCATTTGGTGGCATGTAGAAGGAAATTGAGTTATGGCCAATATACCACAGCGATACGTATTCTCTCCTCTAACGGCGTTGCTCCACCAACACCGGATACATTATTCGAACTGCAGCAAAAGCATCCCTTTGCTCGGCCTCCACTTATACTGTGACGCCTTTCATTGAGTCTGTCGGTGGATGCTAAGGATGTTCTCGCAGCTCTTAAGAGCTTCCCTAAGGGGACGTCTTGCGGCAGAGATGGTCTCGAGCTCAGCACTTACTTGACGCCATGAGTGGTGCTTTGGAGCAAAGCAATTGCGGAGGATCCATTGCTATCGACACGGTGTGGTGAATTCGTGGCTCATTGGAAAATTCCCAGCCATCCTTGGAGAGTTCGTGGCTAGCGCACCCCTAACTCCATTGCTCAAAGGGTGGAGGTTTAAGACCTATCGCGGTAGGTACCATATGGCTTGTTGTGTTCTAAGATGGCAGCGAATTCTGTTTGTAAAGAGTTGAACTCCTATCTTGGTAACCACCAATATGGTGTTGGCATTCCTTGCGGTGGGGAGGGTATTCTACACTCCGCGAACAGGTTACTTGAGCTGCATGGTTCGGATAACACTAAATCTATGTTGTTAATAGATTTTTCGAACGCTTTCAACCTTGTCGATCGCTCCACTATTATTCGCGAGGTACGAGCACACTGTCCTAGCATTTCCAAATGGGTTGAATTCTGCTATATGAAACCGGCTAGGTTATATTATCGAGAACATGTTCTCTCCTCGGCGCAAGGTGTTCAGCAAGGCGACCCTCTCGGTCCCTTACTTTTTGCTTTAGCGTTGCACCCGCTTGTCGAGAAGATTGCTGCCAATTGCATTCTAGATTTCCATGCTTGGTACCTAGACGATGGCACAATCGCAGGTGATACTATGGAAGTGTCAAAAGCTTTGAAAATTCTTCAGGAGGATGGACCCGGGCTACGGGTTGCATCCGAATATTTCTAAAAACAGAATTATTTTGGCCTTCTTATGACTTGAGGAGAGATGCCGATGATGCCTTTAGGTGAATATAGGTAAGCCAAAGGATGGTGTTAAACCTTTGGGGACCCGGTCGGCTTAGATGCAAAATTCGCAGCAAAGTGGTGATGAATAGGGTTGATAAAACCATTCAGCTCATGGAGAAAATACAGGTGCTGCATGATCCTCAAAGCGAACTTCTGCTTTTACGCAGTTGCACTGGGGTATCGAGGTTGTATTTTGCCCTACGTACCACTTGTCCCGAGACACTTCAGAATGCTGCCGCGTGTTTTGATGAATATCTTATGCAGTATCTTCGTCGTCTTGTAGTCGGAGATGGAGCGGGTTTTGGATTAGTTCAGCAACGACTAGCCACTCTTCCCATCAGAGACGGGGGGTTGGGTATTCTTACTATGTCTGATACTATGCAATACTGTTACCTTGCTTCCCAGGCTCAGACTCAACACTTGCAGAAAACTATTTTGGGATTGCCGGTATTAGCTGACTTGGGTCTTCACAGTGTGATCCTCAATTTCACACAAACTTGTGGGATTCCCCTTCCTGATTTCAACATTAATGATGCTGCCCCCCATGAAGTCTTTGGCAGCTATCTATTTTAGTGCTATCCGGGAGAAGGTAACCTCTAGTTTCTCTTTATCCGCACGTGAGACTGTTGTTTGGCAATGCAATAGATCAGAACATGCGTTGGATTTCCTTAAGGCGATACCTATACCTGGTCTTGATCAGGCGGTTGGCTCTAGGCAGTTTAGCTCCGTCTTACAGTACCGTTTGGCTATACCCCTTTTTGCGGAGGATAGTAAATGTTCTTGTTGTGGCAAGCTTATGGATATCTTTGGTGACCACACTATCCACTGTGCTAGTGAGGTTGGGCTTAAGTTCAGACATGATTTAGTAAAAGATATTTTGGCAGACATGTGCTATAGAGCTGGCGTCGTAGCTAGGAAAGAGGTTTCTTTGGGTGTCATCAACGATAAGGAATTTAGGCCAGCAGATATCATGGTATATAATTGGGACAATGGTAGAGATGTCTGTCTTGATGTCACAGGGGTCTCTCCTTTCACTAGTGCTTAAACTCGTAGCCTCATACCAGGTCATGCCATCTCTGCTGCAACCGCTCGAAAGAACAAAAAATACTTGGACGTCTGTAATTCACTCGGATATGGGTTTGGTGTGTTGGTCTTCTCCACTTTTGGTGAACTTGGCACGGATTTTCTAATTTTTCTGAAGAGATTAAGAAATTGCATGGCAAGGCACGATGCTAATTTTAAGATCGGCAATTCTCTTTTTCATAGGCTAGGGATCGTTATTCAGAAAGGTGTTGGTGCCCAGCTTGTTGCTAGGTTACCCACCATCTCTTGTAATGTTGATTTTGATTCTCAAAGTGTCCAAATCATGTCTATACCACTACCCTAACTACCATCACCCTAACTACCATCACCACCTTGTAATCCCAGTTTTCTTCTTCGAAGTGTCCAAATCCAATCTATACCACTACCCTAACTACCATCACCACCTTCTTCTTCATTTTCTTCTTCTTGTTCAAGTAAGAAGTCATAACTTCTCAACCACCAATCACCAGACTCACCACCAGCTTATCAATCGATCCTTGGAAGTTAAGAGTTTTAGAATTTTGAAGTTCTTGGATCGAACTCGGTGAATAATATTGACTAAAAAGGTATTGTATATCGTTTTATCTCCTTAATGTTCTTTGATTTTGATAATATGGGTTAGGGGTGTTACAATTTTAAAAATTAGGGTTCATAAAAAAAAGGGATTTTTGAAAATTAAGGTTGAATATGTTGATTTAGATAGTAGTGTGACCGGGGTTAAGGTTTATTTTGAGAACTTTTAATTCTTTCCTGATATTGGTATACAAGAAATGTCTCATTAGTCATTATGGATCAGGGCTAGTGTTCCTTGAGTTCGTCAGTTCCTTGATAGTTTTGCTAGTAATATTTCAATCATTTCCAAACTTCCCATCTAATACTTTGGCCTTGTCAAACAATTGGTAGTTTCAATTTCATGGTTATATTGATGATGGTTTATCTTTATTAGCTTTACATTAAATAACTCAAAGATGGTTATATCTGAGTTTCCTAGTCACAGAAATATGTTTCATCTTTCGAGATGAACTAGGAGATGGAGATTGAGACTTTGAGGAAGCGGTAGAAATGGAGTGAAAATGACATTGGAACATCTGAGAGTGAACTAGTTTTAGTTGGTCCCTGGCCGTATCTTTCCAATTGTTTTTTTTCTCTCATGGATGTGTTTCAGTTGGCTTTGATATGTTCTAATGGATAAGCTTTTATCTTAATTCTTTAATTTAATTTCATTCTTCTGCCTGTTTTCGGTAATTTGTGCTCAGCCATTCCCTTAATTTGTGATTAGTCTCTTGTTAAAATGTTAACATATGGTGGCAAAACACATTTCTTGTTGTTTGTTTAACATAAATGTATGGTTTATCATATTGCTGACTTGTTGTTTGACAATGCGAGGATCTAATCCAACACCTATTGCCTCCATTTCTTCTAATAAGTGGCCACCTCGACCTCGACCTCCACCTAATGCAAGTTCGGTTGGAGTTACAAGTGCAGTTGGAGATGAGGTACCAATATTTGGATACTAGTAGCATAAGTGCTTCTCCGCTTCTCAAGAACCGGAACTTAATCCCACTAGTCAGAAGCAAAAATCTTTTGTTTCTAAAAAAGATAATTTTTTTTTACTTCTAGAAGTTCTGAAGTTGTGTATCCAAAATTACTTCTGAATTTTAGTCAGAAATGGGGTTTGAACTTCTGACCTAACAAAAATTTCAACACCTCAATACCCCTAAACTAAACTGCCGACTTCTTTGTAGTACGGTACCTACTCTTTGAGTCTCATCCTTCTTCTTCGCTTTTTCATCAAAATGTCATTCCTTTATCTTACAAAACCCATTAGTCCCTCAAAGAAACATCACTAACAGTTTCGTTCATCCTTCAAAATCCCATGTTTTAGCTTTTCATCTTATTCAAAATCCATCTCTTTTCATTCAAGTTAGATCCATGTCCATCTCCACCTCCAACTCTAGTATTTTTAGTACTAATTCTTCCCAAAATCATACTCTTTTTGTAGTTTCTTACCTGATGGATTCATGTGGATTATTTATTTTTTAGACTGAAAGAGAAAATTAGATTAAAAGTATTGGATCTACCAAAAGTGAAAGCTATCAAAATAAAATACAAACAGGGCTAAAACTAGCTCATGCCAATAACAACATTCTAGTTACAAATTACAGTACTTAGAGAGAGGCCATCAAAAAAAATTAGTATGCTTAACCCAATTGAAAAAGTGTACCTTTAACTGCAATCACAAGCTGACTCCAATTTCTTTTCCTAGTACCATAAAGAAGATTATTCCTTTCTCTCCAAATTGTCCATCAGAAGGCAAAAATAATCAGACCCCAAAGCTTATTTTGCATTTTTCTTACCCTTTCTGTTCGGCCGAGTAGCCTTAACAGAGTCTGCAAAACCCCAATCCACTCTAAAGCTACAACTTTTTGCAGAATTCTCCAAAAAAAAATCTTATGCTGCATTTTCATATGGATTATCAATAAATGAATCTATCACTGTTTATTATAAAAAAAAACTCAATTTCAAAACCTCTCTAAAACTAGATTCAACCTTAAACCTACTTGAAACTTACGGATTCAGCAAATTCCGCATCTCAAAATTCATCATTGAGATCGGTCTACTGTCATGTAAATCTAATAAAACCTTGAAATCAAGGCTTGAATTTTTTAGCACTTTATGACTTTTTGGACTTAACCTTTCCATTTTCATTTCGGCAAACCCATCACTTTTGAGATGTAGCTCACATAATAAGATTGTCCCCTTCATTTGGCATACACAATAGCAGCTGCCAGGCTAATGTGTCAACGACGATGTTATTTTATGTTTTTGTTACAAAATTGAATCTAGATTAAACACATAAAATCTAAAACCAAATGTCTCGAACAAATGTCTCGATCAAATGCAAACAATAAATCAAGATCAAATATTTGAATTGAAACAAGAGGATAAATGCAACAAACACTAAATAAAAAAATTGAAACAAAATAGAAAGAAAAAAGAGTTAGCTAGGGTCCTTGAGCTTCGAAAAAGATAAATTTTGTGTAATAGACTCCCATAGTGTTGTATTTGTAGACGAGGTTAGTTGCATTTTCAATTGCGAAAATCTAAGAAATTACCGCGTATCCAGTATTTTCCTTCTCACGGCTATTTTTTATTATAGGTTGACAACATGTTGAGCAGATGTGGGATTGAAGGAGAAGATGAAGCTATGAGGATAATGAAAAAAAGAATTCATGGAAAGTTGGGATGATCTATGTATAAAGGACAATGATAAGGTGTTGGTACTTGCTGCCACTAATAGACCGTTTGATCTCGATGAAGCTATCATAAGGAGGTTTCCTCGAAGGTAAGCTCGGGTGTTAAGAGTTACTGATTCCAGAAGCCTATTAGGTAGCTCTGCATTTGGTCTTTCTCATTAACGTCTTTCATGTCCCGATCTCCAACTTTATCTGCAGATTAATGGTGAATTTGCCAGATGCTCACAACAGGAAAAAAAAATCTCAGAGGAATACTGGCGAAACAAAAGGCGGTTGATGTTGATTGGGATGTTATTGCAAATATGGTTGATGAATATTCAGGAAGTGACTTAAAGGTGTGTTCTGTAAAACATCAGTTATTTTTCTCCCACTCCTTGTTTGGTAGCTAAAGTTGTCTAATCAATTATTTATTCTCAGAATCTATGTGAAACAGCTGCACGCCGTCCTTTAAGAGAATACTTGGAGGAGAAGAAGAAGAAGGTAAAAGCCAAATCTGAACAATCCCAGGAGAAAGGCTCGGCGATACTAGAAAATGCAACATTACCAGTTATTCTTCCTCTAAACACGGCGAATATGAAATTTGCACAACAACATGTATTCTGCTGAAAATACAGTAAAACTTCTATAAAATAATAGGTTTGGGACTACCCTAATTCTATTATTTTAAAGAGATATTACATAAACTACCAATTAATATATATTGATCTAAAGAATAATTCCTAATTTTTTGTATTTGAACCATTGTGATTAGAAACAAAGTACCTAAGATTCCCACCACCGGCTAATTCAATAGAATTTTCTAGATAATGAAACATTGGAAATTGTAGAAACATCAATATTAAACTACATCCAATGTATTCACAAACCTTAACTTAATATAAATAGTATTTAACATATAAATTTGATATGTATAAAAAATTATTTATTATTTTTCTAAAATGTTCTCAATATATATTATTTAAATATTATTACATGAAACTAGTTGGAAGCCTAACAAGCTAAGCTCCAACGACATACTACTACATTAATTGAACAAGGTTCTTTGTGCTAACCTACCAACGAGCCTCATGGGTAACCTAGCCAAGGGAGCTAGAAATGACGGGAGGGGGCCGAGATTATGTCACAAGGGGGCAAACTAACACTACCTTCCATGTTAATTCATGCAATATTACGCCATTGGGGACTCGAACCTGAGACCTCCTGGGGCTGAGATTATGTCACGGGCCCCTAGCTCAGCTGGTCATCCCCGTTCCCCAAAGTTTAATGCGCTCCAGGAGGTCCCAGGTTCGAGTCCCCAATGGCGTAATATTGCAGGAATTAACATGGAAGGTAGTGTTAATTTGCCCCCTTGTGACACAATCTCGCCCCCTTCCCGCCGTTTCGGCTCCCCTTGGCAAGGTTTCCCATGAGGCCCGCTGGTAGACTAGCACATCAACTTGTTCAATTAATGTAGTAGTATGTCGTTGGAGCTTAGCTTGTTAGGCTTCCAACTAGTTTCATGTAATAATAATGATCTATAATATAAAAAAAAAAAAAAAATAATAATAATAATAATAATAATAATAACGAAGTGCTCTCGTTTTCTTTGATTCTTCTTCTTCGATTTTTCTTTGATTCTTCTTTGATTTTTCTTCCCCTTCCTCTCTCGTTCATCACGAAGTGCTCTGAATTTTCTTTTGCCCTTCGTTTTTCTTTCTCTTCTTTTCGATAGTTTGATGATTCAATTGGTTGTAGATTCAAGTAGTTGTTCCACCAATCTTCTCTGTGGTTCCAATTGAGGATTTGAGGATTTGAATTTCTCTTTCGTCGATTGAAGGCAGTTTTGTTTCGTCGATTTGGCCCGGGCTTGTTTGAAAGTTAATAGTTCAGGAGTGAATTGGGATACTTAGGGTTTTGAAGGTTAGGATTAAAGCTGGTGCAGGGGATGTAGCTTGCTACTACTGGGGCTAATTCATATTATGTGATTCGTTATTCAAGATAAAGTTTTGCAGATTTGATAGTAGGAGGTGTGATTGAACAGGGATTGCAGTGTGATTGAAGTGTTTCTGTGTTTGGCTGTAGCAGGAGGTATTTTCAGGAGTATTGAGACGTTATCCTGTTCATCTTGGTTTTTAATTAGCGCTTCAATGAATGGTTTTTTATTGGTTCAATTGGGTTGTTTACCTAGTTTGAACTATTAATTTCCCATTCTTTGGGTCCTAATTGTTTTCTGGTTCTCTCATTGTGTTTGTTGGCGTAGTCATTGATTTTAGCGCATTCTTGTTGAGATTTATAGGTTGTGATTGTTGTTATTGTTGTTAGTTTCTCTGAATAACTATGTCAAGGGTTACGAGGTCTAGTCGGGCACAATGCTTGCTTTCCACCCCTCAAGGTTGTGTTAATCAAACTGCTAATCAGTGCAGCAGTGACGCAGCTTTACATCCACCTTCATCGTCTCAGTTTGCATCTACATCATCATCTCGGAGTAACAAGGTCCCTTGTCCCTTTAAAAATTTTGATGGTTGTATCAGTGGTGTTGGTGGTAGAGGATATGCAAGGAGTGCAATCCTTCGGCACATAAATGATAGGCACTTTCCTACTGCGATTGCCAAAGAAATCAGAGGGAAAGAATTCGCAATAATAAAGATTGTTTTGATGCGTGGGAGAGAACCTTGTCTGATATGCAATCTTGGTTATGCATTAAATGTTTGCATACTTATGCTTGGAGGAAGCCTTGCATAAAGCATCTCCCTGGGTTTGTTATTGCAGGACCATTTAATGGTAGGGGTGCAGATTTTCTTATACATGATACTATGAGGCCTTCCTCTAATCCTACTATTAACTCAGCAAGTACTGCAACTGCTTCTACAGTGGTTGTGGAAGATGCAAGGGGTCTTAATGTGGAGCTGCTCAACAGGATCTTTCAAACACAAATCACCACCGTTGTGAGTATTCCTCCTCAATGTCGTTTAAGTTTTTCAAGAACTTTAAAAACTGCCTTAGACAAGGTTATATCACATCCTAATGACTTAGATGCTTGGATACAACTCCTCTTGTTACCATCATGCACTTTAAATATTTATGTGCCTAAATGTTCCATGGATGAGCGTTCTGGTATGAGGAAGAAATTGCAAACTGCTGCAATTACTCATGCTCTACAACAATGGAAAGAATCCAATGCCTGTATCATTATGGCTGAGAAGGTGCTCGACTTGTCTAAGCATAATAGCAATCTAAAGCAAGCCGACCCAAGACGAAGAAGGGAATACTAACATAGCAGCGTGCGTGAAAGAAGCTTAGCTATGGCCATTACTCTGCTTCGTTATCAGAGTTCTTTCTTCGAATGGTATAGCCCCACCGAACCCAGGACACCTTGTTTGAGCATTCAGCGAAACATCCAGATGGACCTTCTCCGCATATACCTGCTGAGGATATTTCAAAACCTCCTTTATCTGTGGATGCTAAATCAGTTTTGTCTGCTTTAAAAAGCTTTCCCAAAGGCACGTCATGCGGGAGAGATGGCTTAAGAGCTCAGCATCTCCTTGATGCTCTCAGTGGTAATGCTGCAGCTGTGGCGGATGAATTACTTGATTCAATTACTGGTGTGGTTAATCTCTGGTTATCTGGTGCTTGTCCTCCAATTCTAGGTGAGTATGTGGCTAGTGCGCCTTTGATTCCGTTGCTAAAACCAGGTGGTGGTGTTAGGCCAATCGTTGTTGGCACAATCTGGAGAAGATTATGTTCTAAGCTGGCTGTTACCTCAGTATGCAAGAATGTCACTTCATATCTGGGTACTCACCAATTTGGTGTTGGTATTCCCCCGTGGTGGTGAAGCCATTTTACACGCGGCTAATGATTATTGGAGATGAAGGGTGATTGTAACACACAATCCATGATGCTTGTAGATTTTTCGAATGCTTTCAATCTTGTAGACAGGTCCACTTTGATTCGTGAAGTTAGAACTCACTGCCCAAGTATTGCAAAATGGGTCGAGTTTTGTTATTCTTCACCTGCTAGATTGTATTACAACGATGCGGTTCTTTCATCAGCTAAAGGTGTCCAACAGGGTGACCCACTTGGGCCCCTTTTGTTTGCACTTGCATTGCACCCCCTTGTTACTCAAATTGCTTCACAATGTACTTTGGACTTTAATGCATGGTATCTTGATGATGGTACACTTGCAGGTGATACGCTAGAGGTTGCGAAGGCCTTGCAGATCATACAAACTGAAGGACCTAAGAGGGGCTTACATCTAAACATTTCCAAAACTGATCTCTTTTGGCCTTCACCAGATCCCAGGTGCAGTGAAGATGGTCTCTTTCCTGCAAATATTGGTAAAGCTTCAACTGGCGTAAAGCTGTTAGGAGGTTCAGTCAGCCTTGATACGCAATTTTGTAGCAACGTGGTTCTCAACAGGGTTGATAAAACCATTCAGCTGATGCAAAAGATCAGGAATTTACAAGACCCTCAGTGTGAACTTTTACTTTTGCGTAACTGCTCTGGCGTCTCTAGACTTTATTTCACTCTCAGGACAACAAGTCCTTTGGCTATACATGCTGCAACTTCTCGCTTTGATGAACACTTATTTCAATATCTGAGACATATCATAGTGGGTGATGGCGCAGGTTTTGGTCTTGTCCAGCAGCGCTTAGCCACTTTGCCCATGAAGGATGGAGGCTTGGGAGTATACACAATGGCTGATACAGGCACCTATTGCTATTTGGCATCTACTGCTCAAACCCAACAATTGCAACACACTATCTTGAAGCTCTCTCCTTCAGCTGATTTAAGCCGCAGCTTTGAACACGCTCTTCAGGTATTTACACAAGTTTGTGGGTTAGCTAATTCTGAGTTTAACATCAATGACACCGCCCCCCCATTTCATGAAGTCTTTGGCGGTAATTTACTTTGGTGTTGTCAAGGAATCCTTACCCTCTAGGTTTACTTTGAATGAACGTGAATCCCTCATTTGGTTGTGTAACAGAAATGAACATGCTATGGACTTTTTGAAAGCTGTTCCTATTCATGGTCTTCACCAAGCTGTTGGGCCTAGGCAATTCAGGTCTGTTTTGCAGTATAGACTTGCTATGCCATTATTTGTTGAAGACAGCTTGTGTTTGATATGTCAGCGACCTATGGATATTTACGGTGATCACGCCTTACATTGTGCCAAGGAAGTGGGTGTAAAATATAGGCATGACATGGTTCGTGACGATACAACAGACATGTGCTATAAAGCATGGGTTATTGCCAGAAAAGAAGTTTCACTAGGCTTCCTTTCGAACGAAAGTAATGACTTGAAACCCGCTGACATTTTAGTGTATAATTGGGATGGAGGTAAAGATGTTTGTTTTGATATTACAGGTGTCTCGCCTTTCACGAGTGCTAGAACTCGCACTTTTACTCCTGGGCAAGCTATTAAAGATGTTGTCACGCGCAAGAATAACAAATATTTGGAAACTTGCTCAGCTAATGGACACGGGTTTGGCGTCTTGGCATTCACTACTTTAGGAAAGTTGAGTGAGGATTTTATTGTTTTTTTGAAGAGGTTAAGCAATTGCATGTATAGTCACAATGCTAACCATAGAATTGGAAGTTCATTATTCCATAGGTTAGGTATTATTATTCAAAAGGGTGTTGGCGCCCAGCTTGTAGCTAGGATGCACACCATTTCTTGTAACCTTGATCTTTCTTCTCAATAATAATAATATTTTTATAAAAAAAAAAAAAAAAAAAAAAAATAATAATAATAATAATAATAATAAATGTAATTCGGTTTTGGTCCAATCAAAAATTCCTCGGTTAAAAGAAATCCAATTTTCTCTGATCATCTGTTCTTAAGCTTTCAAGTTGAAGCATTCTTTACTTTGACATAGTTTCTAGTAGTTGTCTATCCATTCACAGTCACTCTTCAATCCGTGCGTCTCATGAGAAAATTACGTGACTTCTCCTTTTTTGAAGAGAAGTTAATCATCAATTTTCTCTAGGTAAAAATTTGATCATTTTCATTATATAAAAACTTAATCATAAATTTATGTGCAACCTTGTTTCTATTGATAATATCTTTGATATAAGTACTACTCACTTTGATGTATGATGTTAGGGTAATTTATTTTGTAAGGGGTTTTTGTCTTTCCATATGCTACGTATCTGTCTAATCGAGCACGGTAATTAGCCGATCATCACGTTTTGTTGTTTAAACAAAATATACTAGATGATTAACATGATTCTAGATGATTAACATGATTCAGGATATATTTTAGGCAACAGCTGGATATGATTTATCCTGCTTACCATTTTAAGATTAAAATTAAATTAAAATAATAATTTATTAAAAAGATACCAGTGGGTTTAAAGAAACCAATGAGATTGGTTTGTTATGTGCACACTCTTTAAAGGAGTGTGACTCCAATTTCTCTGTGTTCCTCTATTCTAACCAATGTCAAACAGCCATGTGTTCATATTTTAACCACCACAGTTTACGAATTTAATCGTCATATGCCTGACTAATTTAACGGATTTTCAACTAGAAAAAAAAAAGGAAATAAGTAGAGATAAGAGCATCTCCAATGGTGTCTCGGTATATATATCCTATGTGGATGTAGTTGCAAGAAATCCCACAATACATCCCTCACAAGAATTCATAATAATCAACACATCTTTAAGATCAACAATCACGCTTTTTATTAATTGAGTTTAGGAATTTTACAAGAAGGAAATGAAATCAAGAATACAACTACAGTTCTAGACTTTCTCTCTCCTCCAAACTTTCTCTCCACTCTAAAAAGATCTCCTCCTCACCTTAAGCCTGTTCGGCTCTTTATATAGGATATTACATAGTGGTGACAATTAAGTTGTCCTTTATTTTCGGATCTGGCTTGCGATATTCTCGCAAATATACAAATGTTAAATTTCGCAACACTCCTAAATCTCGCTAGGTCTCCACATCTTTCTCGTGTCTAGGCTGTCGTCATCTGTCGCGTCGTTTCTGTAATCAATTTGCGATGTCTTCGCAATGTGTTGTATAAAGATTTCGCAATGGTATTGATGTTACGATATTCTGATCCTACATCTTGCCTCTTCTCATGTCTTCTCTGCGAAGGAGAGAATGTCATGAGAATTAGTGCTTCAAAATGCCGCAGCCGTTCATTTTTCCATATTCTTCTGTATTGACATGATTTTGTATTTTTACGCAGAATTTATTACACGTATCTCTTCTTCCATCCATTTCTTGACACGTCCTTTTCAACCGCTATTTCTCAACCGTTCACGTCTACTCTTCGCATTCAATGTGTTTATCTTCTCGAGAATTCTTCTCTCTATAAATATTCTTCTCATTCTTCTCTTCTTCTTTTTTACTTTCCTTCTTATCTTTTTGCAACTTTTTCTTCACCGTTTCTCCGTAAATTCCTCTCCTGCTGTTGTAAATTTTCATGTTTCTACTTCTTTTGATCTTTAATTTTTTCTTCATTCCCATACTTAAAATGCCTCCAGTAGGTCGCAAATATGAAACTTCTCTTGAAGGAATTCAGAAAGATCTCAAAGAAAAGGGTTTTACATTAGCCACCATTCCCAATCAAGGAGCTAAATCCATTCTCTCTGCTAAATTGTTTCCTAATCATCATTGTGATGATAAAGAAATCATAGTTTCGCTTGGTCAGATTCTCGCTGGCCTTCCCATTCCTCTCTATGATTCTAACCTTCCTTTGTTTTACGAAATTCTTGCTCACGCGAACTTCTCGCGAGCCATCTACCAATTGAGTGGGGACTGCATTCGTTTAATTCTTGAATTCGCTAATCGTGGTGCTGAAGGGTCTCTTTATCAAAAGAAGCTAGGGATCCAAATTGTAAGGAGTTGGAAATACTCGCCGAAAAATATACAGTAGAGAGCTTCTTTGAAAATTATGAATTAATACCCATGAAGAAAGATAGTACTCGCTGGGGTGTCCGCTTGAAGAGAAAAGATAACGTTGCTGATGATAAAATACTTATGCAAGATATTGACTGGCATTCTGGAAAGAATAATACTCCTCGTCACTCTAAAGACGACAGATGGTGTGTCTTTCCACTGGTTTTGAAGGGATCTTATATTTCAGGTTCAAATGTGCTTCCTGCGAATCTCGCTACTTATCAACCTTGGGTATTTAATTGGCCCGAGAAATAGAAAGAGGTATGTCTTCAAATCTTACTCACTTCATAATCTTTCATTTATTGTTACTTTCTTGTTCTCTAATTCTTGCGAAAATTTTAGATTAAAAAGCTGAGATCAAGCTATAACATGACTTGGAAAGCTAGCACTTTGTCTGCTCTACGCTCCATCACGGATGAAGTAAGAAACAATTTTTTTTTTTTTTACTTTTAACAATATTGTTGCCTCTATTTCTTATCTTCATTTGTGTGCGAAGGTTGGTGTTGTAGTTGTTGAAGAAGAAGGATCTAAGGTTGCGAAGACCAAAGGCAAAGGTAAAGGTTCTCTTCGCAAGGAGAAATCTGCTGCCCCACCTTCAAAGAAACGAAAAGTTCATTCTCCTTATCCTTCAAATCTTCAGTCTGGCGAAATTTCTGATGATGATGATAATAATGATATTGATAGTTCTTTCGCAAGGGAAGATTTTACACTTGAATCTTCAATGGCACAATTGTCTAGCATCTTCTCTGACTCCATGCAAGGGATTGGGGATGATCATCTCACTAGCACATGCGAAGCTCTTGCGAATATCTGTGATGCAATTTTACTGGATGGTGATGATTCTCTTCATGGAGTCTCCAGATCAGTGACTCCTAGCTTTCTGAATTCACTTGGTATCTTGGTATGCCTTCGTTTCTCTATTTCCTCATAATTTTGATTTAAAATTATATTATATCTTGACAATTTCTTCATTTTCCTTCGCAGACTGGGAAGGCTTCTTTCGCTGTTGCCTCAGATTTGGAAAAAAGACGTGGGATTCTTGAAAAGAAAAATCTTCAACTTCGCAAGAGAAACGAAGAACTAGAAGCTGAAACTGTTGATCTTCGCAAAAAGAACAGACAATTAGAAGCTGATTCTTCCACTCAAAAGAACAAAATATCTAGTTTTCAAAATGCCAATAAGCAACTTTATGGTATGAAAATTTTCTCTTTTCCTTTATTTTGTTTTCTCATTATCCTCCCTCATCTGATTTATCATTTTCGCAGATGTCTGTGATCTTTCTGATGAAGCCATTTTCCTTCACTCATTCCCCAATCCTATGGATAATAATACCCTTCTTGAACACCTTAATAATTCTTTGAATAGTTTTTCAAATGACAAGATTAAATCTCTTCCCATAAATGAACTCAGATCCAAACTTCGCCTCTTAGAAATTGACCATAGATCCAGCTTGGGCTTAGCCAACAAATTTAAGTGTTGTATCTTAACTCTAAAGAGGAAATTAATACTTTAAGAACCAAGATCAGTGATCTCATAGATGATAAAGATCGCATCGCTAGATAAGGTGCTCAAACGTTAGCGAAATTCCAAGGAACTCTTCTTGAGGTTCAAATTGAACGAGATGAATCTAACCGCAAAAATGATGTACTTAGCGAAAGATAGAATCAAATTCGCTCTCTTCTTCTGAATGAGATGAATCTAACCGCAAAAATGTTGTACTTAGCGAAAGAGAGAATCAAATTCGCTCTCTTCTTCTGAACGAGATGAATCTAACCGCAAAAATGCTGTACTTAGCGAAAGAGAGAATCAAATTCGCTCTCTTCTTCTCATAAATACTGATGATGAATTCTCTTGGGCTGCGAAAGTTCTAGATGACGCCAGAAATGATCTAGGTGTAAATGTTAGTCTTCAAGCTGAGCACATGGCCTTGGTTAGGGATATGATTTCTGATAGAGAAGGTTGTTAATTGTTCTTCTATATTAATTTTTTGTCTTTCATAAATTATCATCAAGTTGCTGATTCATTGTTATATGTTCGCAGGAGTTGAAGAGAGATTTCGCAAAAGAATTGAAGAACTTGAGTCTGAAAAGGAGCAGCTCGCAAAGGATCTTTCTTCTCGCAATGATAAATGTTCTAGACTGAAGAGTCAATTAAAGATTACTGTTGTGAACTTTAAGAATGATGCTATTCTTTTTCGCAATCAAACTATAAAGAAGGTTTGTGATGACAATAACATCCTTCATTCCATATACCCTTGCCTCTTAGAAGAAATTCCAAAGAATGTACCTCCTCTAGATATCTCTGACAGTGATGCTAGTGAAGAAGAGAAATCTGATGAACGTGAAGAAGAAGAAGGATTTGATGAAGAAGAAGAAGAATCAAACAATAAATAGTTATGTTTCCTTCTTTCTCTTTTTGTAATATTTGTACATTCTTTCTTTAATCTCCTATCTTTGTAATCTTTTGCTGCGAATTTCTTCAATCTTCAAATGCAAGTTCTACCTTTTTTGTTTCTTCTGCACATATTAAAAAAGCAATTCTTTTTTGCAATATGGTTAATCAATATATAACTATTAATCTTTCATTTCATGCGTGCGTAAATCTATCATATGGAGACAAATAACATGTTCTTATTCTATAAATTTCCATACTTGCCTCTGTTATTTGTATCCAAATGAAAGATTAAGCAGGTTACTTTTGAATAGCAACATGTATTTATGCCTCAGTTTCACAGCCGTTTCTGTAGAATCTTCGCAATTAGGTATTTCTTGGTTTTTCCCAAGATTTCATTCTTTCTGGTTCTCTTATGTGGTCTTATTTTGCCTTCCTAGTTAAAGGTCTTATTTTGCTACCTATTGTCATTGCGACAAAATCGCAGGACGTCTTTTCACTTTCGTGCAAAAACCCATTGATCTTGCCTTAACTTTTTTCTTTTGTCATTTTTGTTGCGACAATATGACAGGCCTAAATATTCTTGCGAAAATAAATCCCCATGACATTGCCGTCTTGTGACGAAATCGCAGGACGTCTTTACAATTTCATGTATTGACCCATTGATCTCGCCTTATCTTTCTCTTTTGTATTATTTTCTCTTCAGGATTGTCGCACACATATGACAAGCCTAAATATTCTTGCGAAAATAAAGCCTCGTGACATTTGCGTCTTAAAACACTTATCGCTCTCCCTAATGGAGGGTGCCGCCCTTATCTTCCCCCTAGTTGCCCCTTCAAGGAGACGTACCTCTACCATACAAGGTTGGCTCCTCCCATCCGGTCTTAACAACAACCAGTTATTTTCGCAGCCTCTTATCCCTTTTGCCTAAATGGCTTATGGTTACAAGACTGCACCCTAAGTGGGGTTTTCTTCGGGCCGAAAAGATAAGTCAAGACTTGCCAAGAATGGCCGAGACGCTTCAAACGCCCTGGCACTCTTGGCTCAACCGTGTACCTCGGCGCCTTGATCAGATGCCGCACTCCTTATAAGAGACCCTCAGTCGTCCAACCTAAGTCATAAGCTTAGGTTGAAAATCCAAGGTACCTCTCCGGGATGGGCTTTATTGACCCCAAATCTCCATGACTCAGGTTCCAGGGGCGGTGTAACCTTTTCGTTGAGCCATGCAATAGGTACCCCCTTCTATGACGCACTTTAGGTCTTACATTTGCCTCTTGCGAAATTTTGATTTCGCGAACTATGGTGTACGCCATAGTAGGTTCGCCCCTTTCTGATTGTTTTGTTTCTTCTTCTACATATCAGCTCTTTTGTAATTTCGCATTCTCATCTTTGTCATTCATAATTTTTTTTTTTTTTAAGATCAACAAATCAGTCATACATCTTTCTTTCTTCTCTCAATTTTACTTTTGCAGTCATAAAATCAACAAATACATTCACGCTTTAAGTCTCTTACCTCTACTACTTTCTGCCTCTGTATTTTTGAAATTTTCTGTGATTTTCTTACCTTTTGCGAAATCTTCATTGCTTCTTACCTTCAGCATGCATTGGTTTCGCAGCATTTTTTCTTCTCTCTGTTCTATTGCATCTACCATCAATCTTTCACTTTTTTGTCTTTCTCTGATGTTATGTTTCCAATTCTTCTTCTTTGTAGCTCTTTCTTCGCAAGATTCTACATCAATTTCATAACACTTCTTTCCTTCAATCCAATCTCCTTTTATGATGCTAATACCACTGGGATGAGGGAACTTGATGCATTGATGGAAAGTCGATGCTACACCTATAATCCCATGTAACCAAGGTCGTCCAATCAATATGCGTTGTATGGTGATTCCACATCGACTACACAGAACAGAATTTCAGAGGACAATCCTTTCAGTGGAATTCTTCTTGATCACGACTTCCCATAGCTACTAGCTTCTGCTGACTATCACCCATTATGCTTATCAGTTTGGGTAATAGGATTGCATTCGTTGCTTTTGAACTTGCGTTCGCAACTGGGTATGATTCCATGTCATTTTGTTTTTCCTCAAGAGCAATATACTCCCTCTTGAAGATCTCGCATGACTCGATCATTGTGATTGTATTCTTGATTCTAAAAATTTGAATATACAGCAAATAGGTTGCGAACATTGTATTGATGAATGATAGAATGAGGTATCTCTCATCCACACAGCCAACCATTTCACTACACATTTTCTTCCACCTCTTGATTAAATGCTTCAAACTTTTGTCAATTCTTTGCTTTAGCCCAAATACATCTTTAATGCCAGGTCGTGAAGAATTGTTACTTATATACGCCCCTAAGAATGTAGCCTACAAATGGTTGAAAGATGTTATAGTATTCTTTGGCAAACCTTCAAACCATTTTAAGGCCTCTCCTGTTAAACTTGATGCAAAATATTTGCACAACACAAAGATCATGGTTTTCCCATTGTAGCATACATCTCACATAAGCTTTGATGTATTGCACAAGTTGTTCCGTCAAAAATCTTTGGTTAACGCAGTGTAGGTTGTACTTTTTGGGGTATTCCTCCTAATTGTACTTCTTGTGTGAATGGAGTTTTCGCAGCTTCTTCTATGGCTTCGTCCGGTTGTCTCCTACCTCCTTCTCTTTTATTATTTAGCATTCCTCTCATTTCCGCTAGCTCTTTCAAAATTTGTTCATTTACACCAGAATTTGGATCCATTGGCCTTTTTAACTCTGCTTCTCTTCTTCTGCGTTCATATTTGTTTTGATTTTCTTGTTCATCATTTTCTTCTCGTTTTTTCCCTGCGATCTCCTATTTCATTTCTTACATTAATTCACACATGGTTATACTTCTGATTTTCTTCTCTCGGCCGCCTTTCAGCTCTCCTTTGTACTCTATCATATTCTTCATTAATATTACCATTATTGCGGTTTTGTTCACGCCTTCTTTCTCGATTATCATGATTGTTCTGGCGAATTGCCTCTTGGAGCTCTTGTTCTTCTACTTATGCTCTCAGTCTTTCCCTTTCACAAGCTAGACGTGCTTGTTCAGTATAATGTCTTTCGATTTCATCTTCAATTACTTGTTGATTTCTTTGAACTTCTCTCCCATGTAATATTCTCCTTCCTTCTTCCTGATTTTCTTCGCCATCTTGATTATTTCGTTCCTAACGTTGCTTATTTCCCTGATTTCTGTTGTTTTGTCCATTTTGAAGAATTTCACCGTGTTGAATATAACGATCTTCCATTATTTCTCTTCTTTCACGATGTTCTTTGTCTGGATTTTATACTTCCTCTCGAGTATCTTCATTAGCATTTTCTACAGGCAAATTTCGTCTTATTTCTCCTCTAACTGATCTTGAACTTGATCTTGTAATGCTTCTTGACCTTCTAGTTTTTAATCTCATGTTTTCCATCCTCAACTCGTGATTTTTCCTTGTCAGATTTGCACGTTATTCTGCTTCTAGTCGCCTTTCTTCGTGTATTCTTTGCCTCAATACCTCTAACACTTCAATCTCTTCATTTCCATAAATTATTCCTCCAATTACTTCTTGGTCTCTCTCCTCTCGTCCATTGTTTCCTAATTGCTGCTCTTCTTCCATTTCATCTACGGATCTGATCGCCAAGTATGTACACTCACTCTGTCATAATCCACAGTTCTATTTTGTATTGGTGTACGTTGAATTGGTTGTTGAACTTGATTTTCTCCATTGTTTCTTGTGTTCATTCTTGAAGATTCCTTAATTTCATCTCTCCCTTTTCCAGCAAGCCTCCTACTCCTTCTAATAGTTGTGGGTTGTTTTGATGTATTTCTTCTTCTAGCCATTTTTCAACCTTAATGAGTTGTTGAAAATTATATGAAATTCTTTACCTATTACTCCAAATTCTTTCAAATCACAATATCAATCTTCAGTCCCTGTTTCTAGCGCCATTATGTAGTTGCAGGAAATCCCACAATACATCCCTCACAAGAATTCATAATAATCAACACATCTTTAAGATCAACAATCACGCTTTTTATTAATTGAGTTTAAGAATTTTACAAGAAGGAAATGAAATCAAGAATACAACTACTGTTCTAGACTTTATCTCTCCTCCAAACTTTCTCTCCACTCTAAAAAGATCTCCTCCTCACCTTAAGCTTGTTCGGCTCTTTATATAGGATATTACATAGTGGGTGACAGCTAAGCTGTCATTTATTTTCGGATCTGGCTTGCGATATTCTCGCAAATATACAAATGTTAAATTTCGCAACACTCCTAAATCTCGCTAGGTATCCACATCTTTCTCGTGTCTAAAACGTCGCGTCATCTGTCGCGTCGTTTCTGTAATCAATTTGCGATGTCTTCGCAATGTGTTGTATAAAGATTTCGCAATGGTATTGATGTTGCGATATTCTGATCTTACAGTGGAAACCAAAATATTCGGCTTTTAATAAACATTATATATAAATAGAATCCTATTTTAACAAGCATCTTCAATGGTAGATGTATCTATATATATTTTAATACAAGTGTCATTTAGTTATAGGTTGCTTAATTTAAAATGTGGGCCTAAATAATTTTGAACAGAAAAATATATGACGTGGGTATGGATTAGAGTATCTAAATTTAGATACTCTCATCCAAACTCAAACTGCCACCTCATGCCAATTTTTTGCTATCCAACCACCATTGGAGAGAGTTTTTTATGTTTTTTTTTTTTTGATCGGTGAGAGTTTTTTACGCTAGAGTATCTAAAATCCTATGTGGCAGCAAATTTTTTAGAGACCCAAACTCTATTGGAGATGCTCTAACAGCTGAATCTTGATTCTTAGTGAATTCTCTTCTACGTGACTAATTCATATTGTAGAGATAACAGCTGATCAAGGTTCTTAGTGAATTCTCTTCTACGTCTATTTATATATCGATAACTAAAGAATTTTTATGCTAAAATAAAGAACTTCGTCTATAATTGAACTCCCATGGATTATCTTGAGGACCCGAGCTATGTAAATTTTGTGCTCCTTGTAATTGGGCTTGTTCCTATAATATGTGGATATACACATGAAAGGTTACCTGCTGATGCTCCATGAACAGAAACGAAACGTTGTATGGAAGATGATAATATTAGGGAGTTGATGCTTGTGGTAAATCAAAGATTTAAGTAAGTAAAATATATTCGGTAAATCACTTATTTCTTTTTTTCTCTCGTTAAAAATCCGTTTAAATTAGTCAAGTATATGACAATTAAATTCGTAAACTGAGGTAGTTAAAATACAGACACATAGCATTAGGAAACCACCGAAACATAGTTATATCGGGAAACCTAATGTTTTCTTAAAACGGAATTGTGTAAAATCTCTAAAAAGTTTAGAAAAGGAAATCCTTTTGTTTTTTCCGCAACTAAGAAACTAGATGTTCGTCCTTATTAAGAAACCGAGTTGTATTAGGAAACGTCTTCTTCTTGTCCTTATTAATATATATAGATAGAAGATAGATATAAGTTTTGCAAGGGGCTATTTGTGCGCAAGACATTTTATCTAAAGTTACGTAAAAGAGTTTGCAAAACTAGGGTTAGGGTTCACAAGCAGATCAATGATGGTGCATCATCTTCCTCATGAAATCATTCGAGAGATACTTTCTCGCTTACCTTTTGAATATGTGATACAGTGCAAGCAAGTTTGCAAAACTTGGAGAAATCTATTGCGTCATATTAAGCGCGACAAAAACAAAAATCTTCTTTTTAAGGGTAAATACAATTATGATCACTTAATGCAACTTTACCTTGGAGAATATGATGAGAAGAGTAACAAAAAACTCGATGAGAAACTCTCTTACAATGCGCTTACACCGGTCGGTTGTCCTTGTGTCAACATTGAGAGTTACAGTGT
>JAJJWW010000662.1:0-56157 GCA_023531295.1 Papaver armeniacum
AAAAAAGGTGGTCTTTGACTTTGAGATTTGAGAGTCATTCGACGGACAGATTTGTGGGGACCCCGATCCGCGGTTGAAATCATCCCGATCGAGCTATGACTTGGACGGGTGGGAATGATAGGTTGTGTTTTGTTAAAATTCCCAAATTCACCCAGGGCCGCACTTATTATTCAAAATCTTTCGTTTTCCACACCACCAATGTTACGTATTTACGACCCCACTTCTCTCTCTTTCCAAACCCTATTTTCTCTTCCGATTCCTCTCTTCCTTGCTCTTTCTTCCCCTCACCATTCTCTGTTTATTTTGCAGATTTGAAATCATCGAAAAGGAAACTATGTAAATTCAATATAATTTGTCTTTTTGGAAAGGACTCGCAGGTATATACTTACCGATTAGAATTTCGCACTTTGATTGTGTGATTCTGTTCACTTAACCTTTTTTTTTTTTTTTTGGGTCCTGTAAATCCTAATTCTGATTGAAGTTATTTCTTTTCTCTTAGGCGAAAGTACATGGATGTGTCGGTATGCGACATCGAATCAAAGAGGCAATATAAATTAAGGTTTCAAGGTCAGGGTAGATATATTCGCGCTTTTTTACTTTGATCATGTCCCGTCTTGGTATCGATTTTGTTGATTTTTTGATTTTCGCAGGTGAGAGTTTATGTCTGTTCTGTTTTGGATTGGTTTAATTCTCAATATTGTTGTGATATATTATTATTTGTTTGATAATGATTCTTCAAAATTAGGTGTTTATTTGGCTTAACGGGGTTCTTTATTTCAGGTTTAAAGTTGGAATTCTTGAGAAGAAAAATTCCAAAATAGGCTCAGATAAACTCCAACATATCATGTTTGGTAGTTCCGAGCCCTATGCAGGTCATGATTTTGATCATCCTTTTATTGTGGTTTTGACTCTTGACTTCGTTCTTTTATTGAGCTATACCAAAAGTGTCAAAGGTTGTCTACCAACGAATTTCAATCAACTGACTCATTCAAATGTGTCTACACTACTTGGAGATACTAACAAAGTTAGTAAATTTAACTAACCTCATGATCGACGTCCAATTCGACATATCGTGACATTTCATATACAGGTAGCTACTTTTTTTTTTTTTTAATTTTTCTTGCATGTCGTATTCTTACTTTTGATTAGAGATTCATTTTTGGGGCATATGTATTTGGGGCAGTCTTTGAGAACAACTAGGTAGGTAGTCCAGTGCATGCTTCGCTCACTGTATGTTTAAATAAGCCTAACAATTAGAAGAGAATACTGAAGATGAATGCATGTTGAGCATTCATTTTCTTAGACTTCTTTGACTCCATTGTTGATATGGATTGTGGCACGACCCGTCCATGCTTTTTTAAACTACGGTTTATAGCCTTTCAAGCTAATGATTTATGATTTTCATGGTGATATGAATTCTTGAAAGGGCCAACTTTATATGAAATTAAGGGGAATTAAGGGGATGGTTGAGCGATCTTGCACCTATAGAAGTCCGTATGTCTTTGTATAATACCGTTGATAATGAAAGGTGGTACTCTCACGAGATTCAAGAAGCTTTAGTGGCTTAACTAAATTCTTTGAATGTTAACGTTTTATGTCCAAATGGGTTTTTCCTAACCCAACCTCAATATTTGGTATATAAGAAGTTAATGTCGACAAATTCACCGTGGAGTAAAAAAGTGGGGAGGTATGCGAGATCTAATTGTTTATAAATCTTTATCTCGAAAAATATAATGTTCACATATCTAAAGGTAAAGCAATTACGGGAGATAATATATGTTTTACGAATACATAAATTATTAGTGAAACGAAGAGGTGTATGTTGCACCTTGGTTTATCTAGCGATCATTATCTAATTTAGTTTATACTTTGAGCATGCCCTATCTTCTTAGTTGTTGTAGGGTAAAATTGCCAATGCATGTGGTACGTGAATACAAGTGAATAAAGGTAACAATTTGAGTTTCACGCAGGTATCTGAACTTTTTTGCTCTTAGTATTTTTTTAGATTAAGTATGAAATGTATAAGAGATTCTGGTAGCATCAGCTAATCGGTTAATTATCATCATTATTTGTAGTATGGTGCAGATTGTGGTCTTTGTCTTTGTGATCAAAGAGTCAATCAGTGGACAGGATTCACCTGAGAGGGTCATCCGGCGGCCCAAGTAGTGCGAATCGAGTTTGACTTCAACGGCTGGGAATGATAGGTTATGTTTTGTTCAAATTCCCAAATTCACGAAACCAGGGCCGCACTTATTAAACACAAGAGTTTTACCATATACATATATCGATTCGAGTTTTACCATATATATATCGGCTCCCGCAAGAGTTTTACCATATATATATTAGCTCCCGATCACACATGAATAAACAAAAATAAAACGAAGGTGTAATCTCGCATTACGTTCTATCGGTTCTCCATCCAAATTATCTTCACACGATTCCGCGGCAAATATGCCACCAAAAGATGCATATCTAAACGTTAGCGAGAGTGATAGAGGGTCGATGGCACAGCGGAAGCGTAGAGAAAAGGAGAAGGAAAAACAGTCCATCACGGAACCAAATCCGCAAAATTTACATGTTGATGTCTTACTCTGGCATCAATTGGTAGGTACGTCCAGATATTACGAGATGTGATGCTTAGAGACTTGATTGGAAAAAAGGGTTATTAAGTAATGGCTGTAGCAGCACCATGACAGCTTGATTTTGCTCGGTATCCTTTTCGGGTTCTTGAAGCGTGGATTGTTATTAGAGCATATTGGTGAAGACACAAATGGGTAAGTCTAATTTTTTTTTTTGTTAATTTTATTATGAACACATGTGTTTGAATGAATGCCATAGCCATTAAATCAATTATGTACTCAAAAACTCTTTTAGTATTGGTTTTGGTTGAGAGTTTAGACTAGCATATATCAAAATTACCTTAAAATTTCACACCTTTCTAAATTGTGCACAATAAAATACACCTAAATAAGATTTTGACGAAAAACTTCTTCTGTTACAAGAGATGATAAGTTTCTAGCCATTTATTTCCAGCTAATAATACTTTCTTATGTGCGAGTTCCGATGCATTCCAAGGAACCACTAGAATTTCTAAACTTCTAATCTGGTAATCCATGTATAGTATACATGATGTGTATGAAAGTATTGCATAACTTCCATATGACCCTGATACGTCAATGGAAATTAATACCCTTTTACTACACATATCTTGAAGCTTTCCTTTATCATGTCTCACATCAATAGCGTCCAATTTCATTTACATACTCAACCTTAGTATTTACTTGATTCATTGCTCATGAGATTAATTACTTGCATATCATACATTACTTGAGATTATTTGCAATCTAATCAACAAGCGTAATTTGTACTATAATGAGAAACTGAAGCTAAGAGAACAATCTTAGAAAAACCTAGAAAATATTGAATAAAACATCATCATTATGGTATGTTTCTTAAATCAGTTGGGATTTAATTGGATGATATGATGGTAACAAGGTGGTTATGGATACAAGAATACAATGAAAGGATCACTACCATTTTCCATAATCAAGGATGAGTACAAGTCTTTGTTGGCTTAGGCTTTAGGTATTTGGTGCACACCCTTAGATTGATAATTAACAAATGTATTGTCTTAGGGAAAACAAATGAAGAATTGGATTATTTAGATATGTAGGAGATTGGATGCTTATTCACGAAATCCCGGTCATGATGCTCAATTATAATATTAAATTTATGATTCTCGTTTCTTTTATATGCTTTCTTTGCTAATGTTATTTACTAAATAACAACCCATACTTAGTTTACTTTCATTTTCTTTTGTGTATTTGTGCAGATTGTTCGTTTAGTTTATGTTGGATTCACTGATGGAGACGTCTTGACTACGAATTCCAGTTTGATAAAATTCTGAAAGGGTAACCTAATACACATTATACAACTTTTTAACTTGGTTTATTTGTTTCCTTCAAATATAAAATGCAATCATCACCAATGAAATAACCAACCTATATCTTTTTCTATGAGATGACAACGTGAGGAACCAAAAGATTTTACATTTGACACCGGAACTGTAGTGACTTAATTACTATTTTTTTTTCTTCGCTGCTTTGAATAGTGCACTTAATTTTCCCCCAAAAAAGTATGTGGAATCTGGAACCTCTGTTTCAAGAATCTCATCATACCTATGTAGGAAACACTGAATCAGAATGGCAAAGCAAATGAAGTGTAGCGCCTAAAAGTTCAACTTATCTTATCTCAATAACATATAATCACAGAGGAATGCTACCAAGTATTTCAATTTCCCAGATCTAGAGTTATATAATGCAGAGTATCTAAACATATCTAAAAATTCAACATATAATAACTGAATAAGTTAGAACACATAATGCACACATCTAAACTGATAATAAATTATATCCATCTGCAGATGCTGATATCTTGGAATCAGAGTATCTGATGTTGAGTACAACGTGTTGAGTGGAGCCTTTTTTGAGAGACATCGAGTCACTATAGCAGAAATGAATG
This sequence comes from Papaver armeniacum, assembly GCA_023531295.1. NCBI lineage: Eukaryota > Viridiplantae > Streptophyta > Magnoliopsida > Ranunculales > Papaveraceae > Papaver > Papaver armeniacum. The sequence goes on from JAJJWW010000662.1 coordinate 4,522, forward strand.
CATACTGTAATTGAGTAAATAGAGTTTCAATTGAGTAGACTATAATTCGTAGTGATCACAATATGGACGTTTTCCCATGCTAAAGACATTTCACCACCGTACTATGCCATTGTATGGGTGAAGCTGAGATCCTTCGGAGGATAAGACACTGTCCTCTTTACAGGTTCATATTAGTCGAGGTTTTGTCGTTTGCAAGTAAACGAATAATTTGTCACTTATCAATTTTACATCGAAGTTCCAGCACTGTTGATTTTGTAAGCTCAAATTAGTTCGTCGTTTACGCTATATAGGCTAAGTTTGTGGTTTTATAAAATGTTTTAGGTCAAGCATTTACTTGGGTAGCTTGGTACCTCACTTCATATTAAAACTTTGAGCAAGTTTTCCTTTTTGTCCAGGGACTGGGAGAGGCCAATACAGATGGAACAACACTCAGAACCCGACAAAAGTAGGTATAATTAAAGTTTAATGGTCTCGACGGGGAATCAGTAAGATAGGATAGTAATATGGATGGTTTTGTATTATAGGACTGAAATTGTGGTATTGTCATATTTGGTGCTTATGAATATTTATTTGCATGTCCAGATTTCTTGAGAAATATCCATTAGTGCTTTGGAAGAGAGGTTTGTAATCGAACCATTGTGGCTCATTAATTCCTAATCCACTTCCTTCGATGTTAAGCGATTGATTTTTTCATGCGACTACATATTAATTTCTGTGAGAAAGGTAATATATATTTTCTTTTGTACTCAACAATGAATCACTTTTCTACTTAACAATGAATCATTATGTACTTAAGTCTGTTAACAAGTAGTTTTGAGAATGGGAAATATCAGGGAATGACATTATGAATACTACCAGGGTCATGGCTTAGAAAACATGGCTTACCTGCTCCATGAGGTGTCTCCTGAAAATATAATCTAATAAAAAAAATGGTCATGATCTGTCTTTACTTGGAATTATAGCAGTCTGCAATTTTACCTAGAGTGTTTCTATTGATTTTTTTTGTGTTGTATTATCTCTCTAGGATTTAATTAAAACCATTGTCAGTGGTTTTTTTTTGTTACTCAGTAGCATCGATTCCTCCATTTCCTACTAACTTTGAACATTAATCCATGTCTTTAATTTTGTTCATATATTGTTCAAATCGTCAGCCATTTATCAGGAACTTAGACTAAACAGTTAAACTAGGGAAAAGGTGTGCAAACCGCCTTTAATGAGTTCAGCTTTGTTGAGATACAATTCATGTTTGGTATTTATTGTGTTGGATGTAAGCTTCGCAGTATGCTCGGCAAAATTTTGCTCATCTATATGTTCCTTATGCGTGATTTTCAAAATAACCATGCGGATTACGATTATACTAATTGGATAGTTTATATTATTTGCTATTTTTCTTTCACAACTCAATGGAATTCCGATTGTCCATTGTCGGGGAAAAATGTTGTGATACGAATATAACGTCATTCAATTTGCTCATACACGATATATACCGTTGGATGAACATTGTCAAGGGTGTTGAGGTCATTTTGTTGACTGCCAACATACAAAAAGCTCACCACGTAGGGATTATTCGCGAAATAAACGTAGTATAATGAATTTGGTCAATTAGTAAATAGTGTTCCACTTAATATATTTGATTATCGTCATTATGACATAGAATGACGGAACCGTTGATGAATAAATTTTGATATGTAGCTATTTGACAACTTTAATCTATCTTTTTCTTTTCTTTGTGTTGGGATAATAGAGTATGCATGGATATATTAGTATTTCCCATTACGTATGAGAAGCAAATTGGTTTAAGGTTATCTCTTTTAGTTTTTTTTTTTTTATGGTTATATGGTTTTCTTATTCGCACAGATTGTCGATTATGTATTTATCTATTGCTGCAGATTACATATGGCGGAAAGAATCATGGCCATAATCTTATGAATGAATACAACAATATAGCTGCAGTATAACTGCTACTACACTAAGTATATTTTCCAGTTCTCGCTGCCACTGTTGTTTCTATCGAAAATACAAGCACCAGAGATAGATATTATTTTTTTACCATACTAAGACAAGTCTTTAAACCACGGATCTGTGGCGCAATGGTAGTGCATCTGACTCCTATCGAAGGTTACGTGTTCAATCACCAGTCCAAATAATTGAAGTGTTATTTTCTGCTTTGGTTGAGAGATACACACTGTTCAGTTTATTATCTGGGTATTTTGTACATATGTAGTTTGTAGATCCTCACAACATTGAGGGAGAAGCTAGATTGGATATAGAGAGGTTACCTGCTTATTTGGTTGCTGAAACGGAGAAAATTCAAGGAGACCTAAGCAATGCCAACCATTATATTGGCTTAAGTTTCATGGTAGAGCAAGGATGCAGAAGTGATAGTAAATCTTGACACGCCAAACATGCGTGAGTGGTATTAATGAGAGAGATGCAATGGGGAAAAGATTTTTCGCTTAACAATTAAGAGCTAAAAGTATTCAAAATCAAATTGCTCACTGAATTCGGCGAGTGTACTCTAGGTCCTTAACCCATTAGAGGGTGTGGGTATGTTTTAAATTTTACTTTTTGTTGTTCGATGTTTACTCATTACTGTTATGATTGATAAGTCTTTCTTTATTGCAGGATAGGGTGAAAAAGGCACAATTACGAGAATCAATTAGAGCAAAGCACTCGACTCTAAAGTCTGCAGGATTGTGTATGTATAACTAATTACCCAGTTACTTGATAGAATTGGAGATTACATATTTTCGAGTCTCAAGAAATGGGAACCGCCCAAGCCCCGTTGGAAGGCGTGAAGACAAGACACAGGTAAAACTTCGATACTTACGCCTTTAAGTTTGAGGAACCACAGAAGTTTAGGTTCTCTAATATATCTAGGTAATGCCTCTAAATTTTGAACAAATTGAACTTTAATTAGCACTCTAAAATACCTCTAGGGAACACACGAAACTCGGTGCACCGAGAGAGGTCCAGTCCTGTAAGTTCGAGAGGCTAGCGATAGAATCAGGTAGTGTTATCTCATTATTGTATAAGAGATGTTAAGATGCCAAAATCTCTCAGAGACTTAGCCGTGGCCTAATTTCTACATCGTACAATTAGTGTGGAAATTTTAGTTTATATATTTAGATTCAGTTTGTTTGCTCAATATTCTTCTTATATCTTTCACACGAAAAGAATTACTGAAATGAGATTGTTGAATGTTCTTAGGAAAATACCATCCAAAAATTCCCTCACAAGAACCATAATATATCTTAATAAGAACCGAACTACCTTTGTGTGTTCCATGCAACATATATAAGTTACATATAATTAACAACATTGTTACTTGCGAGATGCTATTGGAAGATTGAAATCAATTTCGTGTATTACTATGGTTGCGATCGATGGTCAAAAAGGTCCAGTGAATTTTAGAAGAAACAGATAGTCATTGAAGGTACAAGAAAGTAACTTTGATTAAAATGTATATTATTTCTAAATTATGAATGGGACTCTAAATCAATTGACGATAAATCTTATATTGTTGTTAAAACAAGGGGTTGATATGTGAGTCACTCTATGAAGGGAATGCTAAAAATCAGTAAAAGAGGTGTTGTAGAGGAACACATGAATACTCCGATTATTGTTATTAATAGAGAAACATTTGTAAGCTAATTCCAAGGTTAGTGGTCCGTTACTAATATACTACTCCATGTACCGATATTATCATTTATTTTTTTCACCTAACAGATAATTATACCTTGCAACATGGTGTACTTGCATTAGCTATTAACACTTCCTCTAGAGTGTTGATCAACTGGATTTACGAGAAGTCGATGAATTCAACAAAAACTAAGCAGAAGAATCAAATTAAGACTATATGACTTTTATTACATACTAAAACCACAAAATTAATTTATACAGGCTTAAATCATGAGAAAATAGAATCACAATGATTGACTCGCCACACCTGGATGATCCCAACGAAGTAAAATGACCAAACATGAAGCAAATCGCCATGATACAAAACAAGAAAATATGGTAGCGTGTATTTGGTTGAATTTTTTCCCTGCTAAAATTAAACATAACTAAATGTGTTGCTTCGAGTAAATGGTTGGGTGAAATATTCATCAGCGAGGCGACGGTACTGGGCTTGGTTGAGAACAGATTATCGTACTACATAGCATGCATCAGATGTAATAAAAAGTTTGTACGACGAAGACGAGGAACCTTGGTGTCTCAAGTGCAAAAACATATTTGAATATGATATACCATGGTAAGAATGAACAATATTTTTAAATAAATGGATGGACAATACATCGAGACTTATTAACGGCTTAGAATATACACGTGTATAAATTGAATTTGGTCGTAGAAGGGTGACAGAGATACATCAAAGATTCACAATGATGGGAACAAACGGCAACAAAGTTGATGAAATGCACCGCCAAAGAACATGTTAGTATGGACAATTAACTTGATTATAGATAGATGTATTGTGAACGCATGCTCACTATTTATTTATTTCCAAATGCAGATTAACCTAGGGAGAAAAGACACACGGGTGGTTCAACCGAATCAAGGACCACACCTTTATTTTCAAATTGGTAATCCAGAGTACAAGTATAAACAAACCCGACAATTTTACGGTCCTTATATATTCAATCCTTAAGGAGAATTAGTGGATTCGGATCTTCGATCTGAGAATATCAAGTAGCTTTGCAAGCGATGGGTACTAAAACATTTTTTTTTTTCAAATATGAATTATTGTTTTACATGTAAAGGTCTCTTCTCTACAGGGTTCAGGATGCGAAATAAATGTTACACATACTACCACATATAAGGACAAGGAGACATCTAAGGGGAGGAAATGTGCATTAAATAACGAAAAGGTAGCAAAGTGACCAAACACACCGACGCGTAGACTGAAAAATAAATTAGACTTAGATGATAAAGAGTAGACGACCAATGATTTTTTGAAAACTAATCGGAAGAAATAATGAATTGGTTTGTCTATAGTTATTTTTTTTTCAATACCATCTTCTACATTAAAGTTCGGTTACATTGTTTTAGATTTATTTGTTTAAAGTTAGAATGTTTAAGGTTGTTATCCTATGAATTTATTTGGCATACTCATTTGATTATAAATTTATGTTTATCCTTTTTAAGGATTGTTCTTTCATGGGAACCTGAAGTGCAATATTTATAGTGACGAAGCTTATAGAAAATCAAGTAGCAACCTTTTTTGGTTTTTCGGGTGGTGAAAAATTCAGCTTAGGACAATATTTTAGTATTTACCATAATGTCAGCGTTCGACGGCATCTTAAACAATACTATGATAGAGTTTTAACAACTATGTTACATGGGTTCAGTGTGATCCCAGCCTTAAGCCACCAAATCATGATTAATTCAAGCTCTAACTACTAGCTACAACCAACATTTATCACATTTAATATAAGTTAGAGTAGTCAAGTTAATATCTCCAAGTGTAGAGAACTTGGGATGTAGCAAGGTATTCATCTCTGAGTAACTGTTAATCAAGTTACAGGGTCCGTACTTCTAACAGCATATCATACTTACTAAGGTGGAAAAGCAATGTTCACAATAACCTGGTAGATCTTCTAATTACAGACTAAAGGTAAGGAGCTAATTCACAGCCAACAGAACTAGATCAATCTATAGTTTTTTTTTTTTTAATCCCGAGCCAAACACAATGTCTGGGTTTCAATGAATAATTTTTTAAGGATTTATCGAGCAACTATTTACCGTGTGACTTTGTGAAATTTGTTAAATTTTGATGATGAAAATCAAGTTACAAGGTTAGTACTTCCAACAACAAACCGCTTCACTCGAGGTGAAAACCAACGTTCACAATAATACACATGCATAACACATATATAATGACGGGTTTGTTGAGTTGGTTGTTAAAATATTAAGGTTTACGACCAATAGGACACACTAATTCTAAAATACCTAAAAATATACAAAAACATACCAAACCATCTACACAATTTTCTAAAACTAGACGATTTCCAAAATCGGTTAGAATTGAGTATATATTGAAGTACACGAATCACAAGCCGACACCAAGAATAGGCTATATAAACCATGAGAATAACAAGGTTTATTGCACATAAACCAGGAAAATAATTAAGTTTTCCTATTACAACAACCGATGTTTGAGAATAATAAAAGATTTGGTTTTGGAGAACAATATAAAGATAAAGATATCTCTCCACAAGATGATAGTTTAAACTTCGTATAAAAATAGTTCAATAGATGAACATATGGTTATCAAAGAACTAATGTTAGGTATGACACAACAAAAGAAACCCCGCACGACACCTTATATCCTTAATAGAAAATGATGGATTTCATTGACAAATATGAATTGGAGAAAAAGTATATACGTGAATAACGGTATGAGTATGTGACCAAGTTTTTAGAGTATTATCTCGATTGAGTTTTATGAATCTAAAATAGATTGGATTAAATAACATTACAATACGATGATATATTTGTACAACGAGAAGAGAAGACAAACACACAATTTGACAAAGCCTAAACAATATCAAAAATTAGACAAAGATAGGAGACATCACGTTTAGCCAATTTATAGAATTGGATGACACTAACGAAATCAACAATGCAGGAACAAATACTACAACTCATCTATTGTCGCATGAGAGGAAAATGCTTAAAGCTTATTTATTGAAGAAAGCTTTCAGAGAAGATTCAGAGTCTAATGAGGGGTCAGAGGCAAAAAGATTATAGAAACATCTTTGCAGCATTAAAAAAATAGACAATCCCTAGGAAATATTATTTTGAAGAAGAAAATACTAAAACAAATAGACGTAGAAATGATTGCATTCTTACGGGAACAAGTAACAAAACAAATATATAGAGAGCATGAGAATATGAGTCTTTTCCCAAATCATGGATCCGAAGAGCAAATAGAGGAATTTGGGAAATATTATTACAAAATGAACGAAAAAAGGAGGATATTTACGTTCAAAAAACATATATACCAAAAAAATACAGTGTAAACATGGATAAGATTTGGGATCGATAAATTATACAAAGAAGTTCTTATAGGGTATAAAAATGAAAAAATAAATAAATGCGAAGTGGGGCGCAATTGAAAGACATATAAATTTGTTTTCGGGTTAAATAACTAGCAGAAGTCAAATAGGATTAAAAAATAATGTCATTCTATGTTTTAGTTACGTTAAACTTTATGGTTGCTTTCATATCCGTTTTTAATTAACATATATTACTACTTTTTTATTTTTGTTAAACGTGATATAAGAGGTTGGTAAGTCTGTTAGCCTTTTTTTTTAGTACGTGTAGTTTAGGCGAGTCAAATGAGTTATATATATATGAAGTGATTAATTTTATTGTAATATATGGATGCATACTTAATAGTTCAACAAAATGATGTACTTATATTATTTGTTCTTTACAAAGCATATATTAGTGAAAGATGGCTTGCATCACTCTGTCATCATCAAAACACTTGCAAGAGTTACAATGAAGCGGAAAATTATTAGAATTGAAGTCCCTGTCAAGTGTAAATACATGTACATTGTCGTTGCGATGGTTAATAAGGTCTTTTTTTCTATGAAAGTTCACCGTCTTCTGCTTAAAGTATGACCTCTGTATACATTGTGTCCTCTTTCAGATGGGACCAGTCATTAAACATCATTTAAATTTGTCTGGAATATAGTTTCGGAAAAAAAAAACAATTGTATGATGGTAGCCTGAAAGATTAATCTTTTGGTTACGTCGAGTACCTGGAATGATGTTATAGAATTGTGGGTACCCTGGAGTGATATAAGTTATCTATTGTATGCGTGACTAAATTGTAGTCTTTCTCAATGTATTCTTACGAAGAAAACACTTAAAGCTGCCATGAGAGGTTGAGCCGGGGCCGTACGGCCCCGGTGATACCTAGTAATATAATAAATTTTTTATAAAAAAAATAAAAAAAAAAAGGAAAAAAATAAAAAAGACTCAGAAATGTGACACAAGGGCACTACACATGTGTGCTGGGGGAGAAAGAGTATAGGAGATGAAATTAGGTCTCTCAAAACCAAATCGAGAAACCAATTTGTAAGCACAGAGAGAGGAAAGTGAAGACCCATTGCCGGAGTTTGCTGCAAGAAGTGTTTCCGTCAGTTCTAGCCAAGGTTCAAGGGTTGTTTACCATGGTTATATAGGAAAATCTCGTACTGGTAAGAGACTGGAGTCTGTGATTGAAGTTTGAAGGTTTTGGCCAAGAAAATCAAATGTAGAAGACGGTCTTGCTGTCATCGACTGAGGCTGAGAAATGGAGGAAGATGAAGAGTATCAAGATGCTTGAACTGCAGAGAATATGGGGTTCGAAATCATAACTGAATGATGGTTGATTTGGGGTGAAATTGTGAATGAAAAGTCTGAGAAGAAGAGGGATCTAAAGCTGTTCGAAACAATGGGTTTTGGTAGCTGTGTATGAATAATTGTTAGCTGGAGATGAAGAGGGAAGTTGGGTTATACTCGAATTCAAGAATCCAGAGAAGGAAATGGAGAATTGGAGAAGATGATTTCTCGGTGACAGAGACACCATCAGTTCTGCATATATGGTGTTTGCAAGATTGCCTGAATTAAGAAGAGCAAGAAACGATGAAGGAACTGGTGGTATGTCAAGATGGATTAGAAGGTGATAACTTGGTGGTGCAGAACAAAGGCCACTGATTTCACTTTTGATGTTGGTTCATTGCAGATGGGTATAGTTTGATGGCAGTAAATGACTTGTATTGGTGCCACTCAGTAGATTTGAGCATGTGTTGCGGCCATGAAGAGGAGGAGAAACTAGTTTGCTGTTGCTGTCTAACTATGGTGCTGGTATGTTGTTTACGGAGGGGCTTGTGATGCTGTCCATGGAGCAACACTGAGCTCAGTTTGAAGAGGATTTTGTGCTGTTTACCAGGGTTCAAGAGGAGTACATACTGGAGTTCTTATGAGCCTGTGATGAAATAGCAGGTGGGTGTTTACAAGCTAGAAACTGGTTGCTGACAGGGTCCTGAGTTGAGGACTGCGAAGATAGTTGTTATTGCTGCCATAAATGGATGTAAACCTGTGGTTGTTATTTCAGCCGAAAAAACCCAAAAAAGTACTGTGGTTAGTATGATGTCAAGGGGGTGAAGTCTGGAGTTTACAATGGGTGCAGTTGAGTTGTAGCTTGAGCTCAAATTCAGCTGAAACAGGTGTGCTGAAAATGATTACATGGGAGCTGGTGGTATTTGGATTGATAGAAAACTGGTGATAGAATTGACAGGAATATTTGCAAGTGCTGAGACAGAGGAAGAAAAGTGCAGTTTTGCCATGGGTTTGTGCACTGGCTATCCAAGGTTCAAGGGCCTTGTATGAGGGCTGTTTGGCGGTGATTTTGTGAGAATGTGCTGGTGATAATTGGTGCGACTTATTGCTGGGTCTATGGCCAGGGTTGTTTGGCTGAGTCGAATTCAGAGAATGGGTGGAATCTGTGATCGTCATGGTTAGTTTTTCTTGAGCTGCAATGCACTCTAAGTCATGTGTTGCTGTGACTGAGGTTACAAGGGTTCGGATTCAGTGGCTAGCCTTGGCTCGATGGCTGAGTACAAGGGTTTTGGCAGAGGCTAGATGGTATTCTCGACAACAACAGGGAGAGCTAATTTGAGTACATTTTCTTGCCGAGAAGTCAGCCAAGAGGAGGCATAACTGTCGTGGATTAACTGTGAATGAATGGATGTTTTTGACTGTTTTGGTGTTTGTATTAAATATGGAAACTTGGGTACTTGCCCAATACGTTTTTTCCAGGAGAAGAAAGCTATAAGGAGGCGCAGAAACACAGAGAAGACCTACCTCTTTTGCACCAGTTTTCTGCACATCTGCTGCTCGACGAAAGTTCTGAAAGAAAATCTTCAACACCAGTTCACGCTTAATACTTCACAGTGGTTTGCTTTTGCAATTTTTTAAGCCTTGAAACCTTATTTATTTTCAATATATTTTTTGTGCTTAAACCAAGATTATGAGTAGCTAATAACTTTATTGATTGGGGAGGATTTCAAAACTCCGAGCATGTTTTATTAATCAATTCGAGCAAGTTATTGTTTCATAAATATCTTTTGTTGATTATCTTTTACCGTTTATATGACCATGAGAAGTATGCTTGGTATCTAAGTGCGCAATTAGGTAACTCGTATGCAACTCTAATGCTAGTATTGAGAACTTTGATCTGTAAGTGTTAGAGTAATATTTACATAAGTAGTGGTGCACTATTTGTTGCAAAGGGATTTTGTATGCAATAGTGTGTAAAAGATAACCCTAGGTTAACGTGTCGAACTTGCGAGCATGTGACTAGGAACAACTTGATTCACAAATATTAATGCAATTGTTTGAATTACACCTAGAGAGCAGTTTTTAGGTGGTTCACTTGATTAGAATCCACTAGGGAACTTATTCTATGTGGTGATTATTGGAGTCTAAAGATTAGTTGAACTTATAACTTGTCTAAAAGTTGTTAACAATCGAAATTTATTGAGAGTAGAACTTGTATGATTAATAATATCTTGTTTGGTAGTGGCGAATGAATCTATAGTCAATTCCATCTCATAATTTGAATTACAAACTTTACAATTTTCAGAATTTGTGTCTTTCAACAACATCAATTTGTTACAAGTAATAACTTCAAACTCACACCTCCCTGTGGACTTGAACTCGACTTGCCTCACTACTTCTTTATAAAATTGTGTAGCATAAGAGAATTATTATTGATAGGTTGACAACCTCATCAGGAATGTTTTAATATCATCACATATCTCCAAAATTTACTGAAAAGTCTTCCTATACTAAAACTTCACAGTCTGAACTATGACTTAGTAATTGCACATGACATGCAAATTTAGGGTCCCACTTTTCTGAGAGAAAAGACAAGTTAAGCATTATTACATATGTCGCAGGTAAGGCGATGGTGACGAGACGATCTGCTCGTACGAGCCAAGGAGAAACTGGTGGCACTTTACCCGGAGGACTTGACGCGATGGAGCCAGGAGAGGCTCTGCACAATGGTGTACTCCTAGGCGAGAGACAACCCGATAATCAATATCGGGAGGGTTAGCAGATAACTCTAGCTCCGACAAATAGGAAAATACCTTCGAAGGACAAGACGAAATTCACTTGACTTAACCAGGAGGGTTGGGACATGTGCCAAAACCGATGGCGAACATCGGGGCTAAGAAGAACGATTTCTATAGCCTTGACAACAATACTGCTTCTCTCCAGCTATCATGAAATCACAAAAGGTGCAGGAGGAACAAATGATAAAGTTAGAACGACGAAACAAAAGATTGGAAAAGAAAATTCGGAGGATAAAATGCAAGACGAATAAAAGGTGCAACTCGTGTCCCAAAGGAGATCCCCGAGAAGGAAATCCTCTTGAGAACTTACAAGACGATGAACATATGGACATACCGAGTACCGCGAAATAAGAAACGGAGGACCGATTCCCAAAAGAGAGCAAGGTAGTCTTAAACGATGAGGATAGTCCATCGGAAGGGTCATCCGATATTAACCCCACACATAAGCGTAAAAAGAAGAAAAAAGAGGACGAGACTAAAGTCAATGACTTAACCGAGAACTCTTTCGGTGGAAACCCAAAGCGAGGAGAAACTTCAAAAGAGAAGTCAACTCGCAATAAGACAACATCGTATGCTGAGCAGTCCGATGAGGATTCAGGGCGATCAAGATATTTCCGTCCAGAGGTTTCTTTCTCACCAGAGAGAGAATCTGGATGAAAAAAGAAGGCCCAAATGAGACATATCGATGATCAATTGAAGGTTAGGCTGAGCCAACTCGAGGCGATGTATAAGGAAGCCATTGGAAGGCAAGGAGGCCGAAAATTGGCAGAAGTGATGCAAGAGGCGGAACAGTCCCCCTGGCAACGAGCCTACTGACCAAACCATTTCCAAGGAAATGTTTTTTTCCTACCTTTACTACACCCTTTAATGAGACAGGCGATGCAATTGAAAATCTCCGATCATATCGCATGACGTTAACACAATGGAGCTAATACGATGTCGTAATGTGCAAATTTTTCCCAGCCAGTCTAAAGAAAGAAGCCCTAATGTGGTTTAATAACTTGCCGAGAGAATCGGTCAAATCATTTGCCTATTTATCCGAGCTATATCTAGAAGCCTATATGCACAATAGCCGGGTGAATCCAGGAATTGATATGTTGTTCCAATTAACCAGAGGGCCCAATGAGTCCCTCAGATCTCTAGTAACTCGCCGAAGGAAACTTTGCGCAGAGATCGGACGATTCCCTGAAGCCTATGCGATCTTAGGTTTCAAAAATAGCCTGCGTAAGACATACCCCATATTTGTTAGAATGTATGAGATTATGCCTCTTTTTCTGGGGAAATTAAGAGAAATTCAGGAGGCCTACATAGCCCTCGAAGAACCCCAAGACGGGACTTACGATAAGTTGGTCTGAAGAAATAGTAGAGGAGCAAATATGGTAGAGCCCCAAAACCCCCATGGCGGAAACTTGGGGTGCTAGGCGACCTCATAACGAATCGGCACAATTCGATAAACACAGAAGTGGAGGATGGAAGGGACGAGACCAGACCCAGTAGACGAAAGGAAAGTTTGTAGACCCAGTCTACACGAAGTTGAATACTCCTATTTCCGAAATCTTCAAGAAAGTTGATGGGAAATACAAGATTAATTTCCCATGGAACAGAGGGCAACAACCCAAACATGCCAAAAACAGAACAGACTATTGTGAGCTCCATCAATTTTATAGCCATCCAACAGACTCATGTAGAGATCTAAAGAAGATGGTGCAAGACATGATCGATGATGGTAAACTCCAAAAATAAATCGCACAACCAGTTCCTCCACAAGCGACAGGGGCCCCACTACATCGTGTGGAAATCCCACGAGAAACACAATATCTTGGATGTAACACAATCTCTCATTCAAACATCACAGTACCCACCCTCAAAGGAAACATCACTGGGCGAATTCATAAAAGAAACTTTAAAGGAAATGAAGTTTTTAGTATGGCTAAATAGCCCCCGAAGATAGAATGAATGAATTAGTCTATCGGCTTTTCAGCCTCGGAAGCACCAGATGGTGGGAGGAACCATGACGATCCTCTAGTGGTCACGATGGACATCACACTCCCAGAACATGAAGACGAGGAGGAGAAGCCGAAAGCGCTACCATGGGCAATGCCTAAGATACTAAATGATGACGAGAGCTCCGTCGAAATCTTATTCTATGAAACATTCAAACAAATGGGCCTCAAAGATGAATGCTTAATACCATCTACATATAATATCTTTGGTTTTAACGGTTCATCTACTCATCCCAGGGGTGAGGTAACCTTGGAAATTCGTGTAAGAAAAATCCGGACCCTAACTATGTTCTGTGTGGTGGATGTACTTTCACCTTATACTGCTATTGTCGGGCAATCCTGGGTTCATGGAATCAAGGTAATCGCATCAACTTATCACCAGAGACTAAGGTTTCCAACACCCGATGGGATCGAAGAGATTATAGGGGATTCCGGCGAAGCAAAATACTATTATGATATTGACGTACAAAATGGTGAGAATAAAGTCAATGTTCAAAAGAAAGGAAGAAGAGAGCTAAGAAGCTAAGAGTCAAGAAGAAATTGACACTTACATAGCAGAGACAAATGAAGCAAGGCGCTCGAATGATGCGTCAGTTCCTATCTCGGGCGAATCCACAGAGCCCTCATAGCAATTAAAAAATCTCTCCGATGTCGGAGAGCCAAGGTCAAATTTCTCGGCCTCCAAACTAATGAAGGAGGTAAATATCAAGACACCTGAAAATCCAGGGATGGTCAAAATTGGAACACTCCTCGACAAAGAGGAAGAGGAAAACTTGATACAAGTGTTGAAGGAATACTCTGATATTTTTTCATGGCGCATGGAAGACATGCCAGGGATATACCAAGAAGTTTGTTGTCATCATTTGAAAATTAACCCAAAGCACAAGCCCATGAGGCAAAAGATTCGAAAAGTAGCACCTGAATACCATGAGGCTATTCAAAACGAGCTCAAAAAGATGGAGGCCTCGGGTGTCATCCGGGAAGTGCAGTATCCAATATATGATTTGAAACTATGTTTCCCACTTGGGCTTCATATTTTGTTTTCTTTTGAAACTATGTTTCTCTATTTGATAGACACATTTTTGTGTCTAATTTGTCTCGATTCTATATATTGATAGTGCTCGTTTTTGTACTTATTATGGTGTTTTATGTGTGTGTAGGTATTTTTGGCCAATAAACATTTTTGGAAAAATTGGCTCGAAAAGTTGCGCCCGGAGGACACTTGCTATTCGGACTCTTGCTATGGATAAGGGGTACCCAAATTACTAAGGGGCACCCTCAGGACACCCCAAGACAGATGCTATTCGCACCCCCACTCTGGATAGGGGGCGTCCATCATCTTCCCCGTTTGAAATCAAAAATGGCGGGAAAATTTGGTTCTCACGGGAAATTTTAGGGTTGGAATTTTGGAGGCTTTTTGGAGAGACTAAATCGCTGGAACTTGTTGGGCTGGACTTATTAGAGTAAAACAGGGTTGGTATGTGTGTTTGAATCGAACAAATTGGGCTGCATGATCGTGTGGAGCGAAACAGAGGAGGTGAGGTTTCACGGGACTCTGTGTGAGTTATTCTTGGCAGTTCCGAGAGATTTAAGGCAAGATAATCCTTCCTGAGATTCGTATCAATCAATAAGAGATATTTGAGTGACTTGTACGGCTCAGAAACGCGTGGAGAGGAGTTTGGAAAGTAGAAAAGTCCGAGACTTTCTGACGAAGAAAAAGAGAATTATATCGAGGTTTAGGGTTGCTGTTGGCTATAAAAGGATTGCTGGGAGTCACAAAAGGGCTACGCAAACTTTGGGGAGGTTTAGAACAACACAAAGAACAAAATCACGATTTTCAGAGAATTGTTTCTGCTGGTGCATAACCAAGAACACGAAGAACAAAGGCCATCAGGAACAGTCGTTTTTTTGGAGTCTTAGATTCAGCGACAATTCAACAGTGCATAAGTCGGTCTCTGTAACGGTTTATTGCAATGACTTCTTTGTAACGCCTCTACTGACGTTGCAAGCAGTCTGTTTTATTAATTTTCATCCTTTTAATCATCTTTTGAGCCATAAACATGTATTTTGAGCAAGTGATTAATATGAGGAGCTAAACCCCATTGCTGAGGCGATAGAGGAAGCTATTTTTCCAACAAAAAGTGGTATATTTTATTTTATTTATTTATTTGCAATTATTTTATGATAATTAGTAAGGATGCTAGTAGTGGTCCAGGTAGTTTTATTTTCCATAGATTGGGTGTGGCTATTCAAAAAGGTGTTGGTGCCCAGCTTGTAGCTCGGCTGCCAACTAAAAGTGTAAAACTTTAATCATTTATTAATTTTAACATTTTTATGATTATTTTGCCTTGATTGAAAATTGTTTGAATGATTCTTGTTAAGCAATTGTGATTTGTTTTGATAGAGCATGCTTGGACTTAGGTTTTTGATGTTCTATGCTTCGGATTTACACTTGTTATTTTGAGAATCTACTTGTTGCAATAGTTTAGAATCAACTTGAATGAGAAAATTGCATGAATATAAATATTGGATTAAATCACTTTGAACTTGGAAAATAGTGGAATCTTAGCCTCAGTGTTTATTTTAATATTGATAAAATCTTTTTCAGAGTTTGCTATAATTTTTAGTGAGTTTTCTATTTTTATTTTGAATTTGAGTCTAAAAAAGTCCTTCACAAGTCTGAGAGGAACGACATCTTTCTTACCACTTTCTACAACAACATAAAAATCACATCAATTTTTGGCGCCGTTGCCGGGGACTTGTTTTTAGGGTTTTAGATTTGTTTTTCTTTTTATTTTTTTAGTTTATTTTTTTATTTTTTTTGTTCTTTTTTACGTTTTTTGGGTATTTATCTTTTGTCTACAGGTTCTGGATCATAAAGAAAATTGAGCCAAGGAGTTTGGTGATTTCGTAAAGACTTGGAGCGAAAGATTAAAGCAAAAAGAACGGGAAAGAGACGATTTTCTTTTAGATATTTTGTTTTTAGGGTTTGTTTATTTTTAGAAAAAAAAATTGTATTAGGGTTTATTATTTTTGTAATTTTTCTTTTCTTTTTGGACGACTTTTGGACTTTGGACTTTATTATTATTTTTACCCTACGGAAGGGTACTTTAAATATAAACTGTTTGCAGAGAAGGAGGACAATTACGATATTGTCTATGCACCTTGGGTTCGTACACTGACATAGGAGTCAGTGGCCCGAGTCGACTACAATCGATTCATCCCCCGTCTGGAACGGGTGGTAAGATTCTAAACACTCGCGAATCCCTTGTCAGCGAGTTACTGGACTCCTTCGTATGCTTATATGTTGAGGACTGAATACGAAAATTTATTTTTCTAGTAAAGGGCAAGGCCTGGCCATACAAGATAAGGGTTCGGATTTCATCACCGTTCTCTTCTTGCCCGCCTTAGGAACACGTAACCTACGCGAACCTAAGCCTTAAAATTTTGACTAGAACAAGACCGATAGGGTAACGAGCTTAATAGGAAAATCGTTCGAAAAATATTGGTTACTCTTTTAAGCACACTTCGAAGTTCATGAAGGTTTCTGTGAGTTGAATGCGTGACTGCGCCGCATTGTAATTCCGGTGAGGCCTTGGGTATCAAAGCTCCACCGAGCTTCCCTCGCCTCGATTCAACTCACTTTGACTCGGATTGATTCCAGAGGGGTTTGCTTAAATTGTAACGAATTCCCTTTCGAAAGTTTAGAAGCTGGTCTAGAAATAATCTAAGTGGAGCCATCATGCTTTTTGTTTGCTAGAAATCTCTAGGTTTGCTCTGGTTGAGTCGGCCTTGATTTGTGATTGCATAGAATCCCTTTCCTTATTTCTTTTGCATGCCTGAACGTAAAAGAGACGCCCTAGGTAGATTTGTTAAAGAGAAACCTAGTAGTTCTAAGCGTCTCGATTACCTCAATTTAGAAAGTCCAATTTTTAAAGAGTCCGTTTTTGAACGTCCGTCTGGGGAGACAATCCCTAATATTCCGATAGTGCCAGAAATGGCAACTTTGAAAGCTTTGTTGAACCCGACTAGGACTACTCGTCCCTCGTGTATCAGGTTAGCTGAAACAGAAGCAACTTATGAACTTAAACCTGGGACCTTACAACTTCTCCCAATCTTCTTAGGGAAAGAAAATGAAAACCCCTATTTCCATGTTAGGGACTTTGAGGAAATTTGTAGTACCCTAAAGATTAGAAACCTTGATGATGATGCTTTGAAACTCAGGTTATTCCCTTTTTCCTTGAAAGATAAAGCCAAATCGTGGCTATATAGTTTGGCTTCTGGTTCAATTGAAACATATGAACAACTTACATCTGCCTTTTTGAACAAGTTTTTCCCTAGGCACAAAACATCGTCTATTAGGACGCAAATCTGCACATTTTCTCAACATGAGGGAGAATCTTTGTATAGGTATTTGGAAAGGTTCAATGATTTATTAGCCCAATGTCCTCATCATGGTCTAGAAAAGGTTAGGTTAGTTCAGATCCTTTATGAGGGTTTAGATTATTCCACTACGACCACAGTAGATTCTATGTGTAAAGGTGGGTTTGAAAACCAAACAGTTGATCAGGCGATGACATATTTGCATGAAATTGCCGAAAAGACCCAACAATGGGAAAATAATAGGGAACCCCAGAAAACAATTCTTCTAGGCAGAGGAAACGTTAATAGGGTAGAAGGAGGCTATGAATCAGATGCCAAAATTGCCGCTATAGCGAAAAGGTTAGAAGCTTTAGAAGTGGGTCACACTAGTGGTAGATTGGAGCCTTTTTGGGAAGGCCATAATAATGAGGAGCAAGCCAATGCTCTCTATAATAACACTAGATTTGATAACCGTCAGAAGTTTGACCCATATTCAGAAACCTATAATCCTGGTTGGAAAAACCATCCGAACCTTTCGTGGTCTAAGGGCCAGAATCAAGGTCAGTTTAGTAATTCTAATGCTCCCCCAGGTTTTGGCTATACTAAGAATCCTTCAGGACCAGTTCAGTTTCAGAATCAGTCAGATAAGAAAATCCTAAGCTTAGAGGAGTCTCTCAACTTGTTAACTCAGCAAACTGCTAAATTTCAGCGATCAGTAGAACAAAGTCTACAAGCTAGTAACAGGATAGGACAAGAAAATAGTCAGGCTATTTCCGAGCTAAAAACCCAGGTTGGTCTGATAAATGAGTCTTTGAGAGAAAGAGGTAAGTTTCCTAGTCAAACACTACCTAGAGGAGTTCATGAAGTAGGTGCAAAAACATCGAATCAGCTGAATGCTATTAGAACCCTTAGGAGTGGTAGAGTAGTAGACAATCAGGTAACCATGCCCGATAGTGAACATACTGTAGTTCACCCCTCAGGATCTCACCCCTCAGGACCACCACTAGCTGAAGGGACTGATAAAGTTTCTGATGATGTCAATTCTGTTCCTGAGAGGTCTGATTCTGTGCCTAGAGCCCCGTTTCCCCAACTACTAGTACCAACAAAAAAGGAATCGAACTTTAATGACATATTGGAGGTTTTTAAGCAAGTTACCATAAACCTTCCTTTATTAGATGCAATTAGGCAAATTCCTGCTTATGCCAAGTTCCTTAAGGATATGTGTACGCGAAAGCGAAAACTTAGCGTCCATAAGAAAGCCTTTTTAGCTAGTCACGTAAGTTCAATCATTCAGAACACCACAACTCCAAAGTACAAAGACCCGGGTTCCCCTACCATTGCTTGTACAATAGGTAAACACCGGGTAGAAAAAGCTTTACTTGACTTAGGAGCCAGTGTGAACTTACTGCCGTACCATGTGTACTTACAACTAGGACTTGGTGAAATGAAACCTACTCAGATGACATTGCAGTTAGCTGATAAGTCTGTTAAAATTCCTCGAGGTTTTATTGAGGATGTTCTTATTGAGGTCGACAAGTTTATTTATCCAGTGGATTTCGTGGTCCTAGATACCCAACCCGTCCACGACCCGAGAGAACCGGATACGTGATATTAGGTCGCCCATTTTTAGCTACGTCTAATGCGATCATTAACGGTCGAAATGGTGTGATGAATTTGTCTTTTGGTAATATGACTATGGAGATGAACATTTTTAACGTCAATAAGCTACCCTATGAGATAGATGACACATGTGTTGAAGAGGTGAACATGATAGAAGCCTTAGTTCAGGAGTCATTACCAAACATCTTGTCTGAGGACCCATTAGAAAGTTGTCTATCCCATTTTGGTTTAGATTTTGACGACGATAGCACTATTGAACAAGTGAATGCTCTATTAGATTCTACCCCTGTGTTAGACACTGATAGATGGAAAGCTAGGTTTGAACCATTACCAGTTTCTGAGAATACCTCAATTCCTTCTTTAGAAGAGCCTCCTAAGTTGGACCTGAAACCACTACCCGACACTCTAAAGTATGTGTTTTTAGGCCCATCTAAGACTTTACCTGTGATTGTAGCTTCCGATTTGGATAGTGATCAGGAAAGTAGGCTAGTAAAAGTACTTCAAGACAATAAGGAAGCTTTAGGGTGGACTATAGTAGACATTAAGGGTATAAGTCCTTTTGTGTGTATGCATCGATTCATTTAGAAGAAGACTCCAAACCTTCTAGGGAGATGCAACGTCGATCGAACCCTAACATGAAAGAGGTAGTTCAAAAAAGAGGTGCTTAAGTTGTTAGATGCGGGTATTATCTACCCAATTTCGAGACGAAGAAGTGGGTCAGCCCTGTTCGAGGTTGTCCCCAAGAAATCGAGGTATCACCGTAGTCCGAATGATAATAATGAGTTAATCCCAACCCGAGTGACCACGGGATGGCGTGTCCGTATTGACTACGGGAAATTGAACAAGGTCACAAGGAAGGATCACTTTCCCCTTTCTTTTATCGACCAAATGCTAGAGAGATTAGCTAGACATAGTCATTATTGCTTCTTAGATGGCTACTCCAGTTATAATCAGATCGTTATTGCCCCAGAAGACCAAGAGAAAACCACTTTTACTTGTCCCTTTGGTACCTTTGCGTATAGACGCATGCCTTTCGGGCTGTGTAATGCCCCTGCGACTTTTCAGCGTTGTATGATGAGCATATTTTCCAATATGGTAGAACGGTTTCTAGAGGTCTTTATGGATGATTTTTCAGTGTTTGGTTCATCTTTTGATGAGTGCTTGCATCATTTGACATTAGTGTTGACTAGGTGTAAGGAAAAGAATTTAGTGCTTAATTGGGAAAAATGCCATTTTATGGTTAAATCGGGAATTGTGTTAGGGCACATCGTGTCTTCTAAGGGTATAGAGGTAGATAAAGCCAAAGTTGACCTTATTAAGACTTTACAGGTCCCAAAAACCGTAAAAGATGTTAGGTCATTCCTAGGGCATGCAGGTTTTTACCGTCGATTCATTAAGGATTTTAGCTTGATTTCTAGACCTCTTTGCAATTTACTTGCAAAAGATGTTAAGTTTGTCTTTGATGATGCTTGTTTAGAGGCTTTTGAGAAGCTTAAGAGTTTACTCACTACTGCCCCGATAGTCCAGGCACCTAACTCGGAACCTACCCTTTGAAATTATGTGCGATGCTTGATTATGCTATAGGTGTTGTGCTAGGTCAACGAGAAAACAAATTACTTCATGTGATTTACTATGCTAGCAAAACTCGAATGATGCCCAAATGAACTATACAACTACCGAGAAGGAGCTTTTAGCCATTGTGTTTGCCTTGGATAAGTTTAGATCCTACCTATTAGGTTCTAAGATCGTAATCTATACCGATCATCTTTGCTTTGAAATACCTTTTGTCTAAGAAGGATACCAAACCTAGATTGATTAGGTGGATCCTTTTGTTACAAGAATTTTGTCCAGTCATTAGAGACAAAAAGGGTGCAGAGAAAATGTAGTAGCAGACCACTTGTCTAGGCTAGTTGTTAGTTTCCCTAATGATTCCCTTCCTATAAGGGATAGCTTTCCTGATGAACAATTGTTCTCTGTTTCCCAATCACCTTGGTATGCGAATATAGTGAATTATCTTGTTACTGGTAGAATGCCTCAACATTGGGGTAAGCAAGATCGTTCTAGGTTTTTAGCCGAGGTTAAGCATTTCTTTTGGGACGATCCTTATCTGTTTAAGTATTGTCCGGACAGTTATTAGGAGATGTATACCCGAGAGTGACCAGTCCAAGTATTATCTCCTTTTGTCATGAACATGCATGTGGGGGTCATTTTAGTGCTAAGAAGACTGCTGCTAAGATATTGCAAAAGTGTGGTTTTTCTTGGCCTTCGTTGTTTAAAGACTCCCATAGTCATTGTGTTTCTTGTGAGCGTTGCCGAAGTTAGGAACCATTTCTCGTAGAAATATGATGCCTTTGAACCCTATTTTAGTGATTGAGGTCTTTGATGTGTGGGGCATTGATTTTATGGGTCCATTTCCTAATTCTTTTGGTTATCTTTACATACTTGTCGCTGTAGACTATGTGTCTAAGTGGGTTGAGGCGGTTCCGTGTAAAACAAATGACCACGTGGTCGTAGTCCAGTTTTGAAAGAGAACATACTTACACGTTTTGGTATGCCGCGAGCTATAATTAGTGATGGAGGTTCACACTTTTGTAATAGACCGTTTGCTCTTTTAATGAAACAATATGGTATTACCCACAAAGTAGCAACCCCATATCACCCACAGACTAGTGGTCAGGTAGAGGTCTCCAATAGGGAAATTAAGCGTATTTTAGAGAAAACAGTTAATCCTAATAGGAAAGACTCGGTCGTCGAGGCTTATCGATGCCTTATGGGCTTACCGTCATGCGTTTAAGACACCCATTGGAATGTCACCTTATCGTTTAGTGTTTGGCAAGGCATGTCACCTTCTGTCGAGTTAGAGCATAGAGCCTATTGGGCTATTAAGAACTTAAACTTTTCACTTGACAAGGCAGAGCTCACGTAAAGCTCCACTCAATGAGTTGGACGAGATTCGTAGAGATGCATACGATAGTGCTAAGGAGTATAAGAACAAAATGAAACTTGTGCATGATAAGAATATTTTACGAAAGTCATTTTCTCCAGGTCAAAAAGTTCTTCTGTATGACACTCGTTTGCATCTATTCCCCGGGAAGTTGCGCTCTCGGTGGACCGGTCCTTTTGTGGTCCGTACTGTTTTTCCTCATGGCGCTATTGAGATTGAGACACCAGATGGTAGTAGTTCTTCAAAGGTTAATTGTCAACGATTGAGCCCTTTTTAGAGCCTTTTCCTACAGGTGATGTTGAGGAGGTCCCTCTGGAGGACCCTGTTTACCTTGATTGACCATCGAGGTGGTTTGTATGTTGTATATTATTTTTGTAGGTTTTTGGTTATACTTCACCCAGGTACTATCTTTCCGACTTCTCTCTTTACTATTTCCTCATGTTACTTATATTTTTGGTACTTTAATTAGAAACATTGAGGACAATGTTAGATTTAAGTTTGGGGGTGGGGTAGAAACTTTTGTTACCTTTTTGTTACAATAAATAAACTCCAGAGCCTAGAAATTTATGCTTATTAAGGATGGCACTAACCAATCTAAGTGGATGGAAGCATTTTGGTTGTAGGAGTTGAGGAACCAATCTGATTAGATGGCAACATCTAAAGAGTCTATTCATAAAAGCACAGAGCTCAGGTGTTAGAAATAACATGATAGTTTCACCATATCTCGTTGAGTCCTTTTCACGAGAAAGAAAGAAAGTGAGACCAGACCATCTGACCAACCGGAATAAATTCAATAAAGTCGACCACTGGAACCCTTGTATATGCCAGTTGTGTTGACCTAGAGTTAGGTTTATCGACCACTTTGGTTCCCTTGTATATGCCGGTGTGTTGATATTAGTCGGACCCGGTATCTCGATCCGTTAGGATAGGTTCGTTTTGGCGGAGGCCTTCAGACAGATATGGGAAACACCAATCACTTAGTAAACATCAAAACCATCTATGTTTTTCTCTATATCCATCTTCTTGATCTATCCATGTGATTAGTTTTGACTCCGGATATTGATGTCCATAGTGCGACTGTCTGAGTAGAGCTCTGTGACTTATATATGAATTTTAGTATGCTTGAGTGCAACCTCGTGTACAACAATTGGAATTTCGCATCAGGGTACTTCCTCCTGTAGTCAATAAGTATGCCAACCAAGGAGATTCTTTAGTGCCTTCCAAGGTTCTGCGTAGATAGTTAGGGTCTGGAGTAAAGGTTTTGTGGGTACACCTCTGGTAAACCCTCCCGAGACTATAACTCGGCCACTAGGGCCACCTAGGGGTTTAAAGGCTTATTGCATACGCTAAATGCAATCGACGATGCCTGCGACAGTGAGTTAGGATTTTATTTTTATTTTATTTTTGCTCGAGGACTAGCAAATAATAGGTTTGGGGGTATTTGATAGACACATTTTTGTGTCTAATTTGTCTCGATTCTATATATTGATATTGCTCGTTTTTGTACTTATTATGGTGTTTTATGTGTGTGTAGGTATTTTTGGCCAATAAACATTTTTGGAAAAATGGGCTCGAAAAGTTGCGCCCGGAGGACACTTGCTATTCAGACTCTCGCTATGGATAAGGGGTACCCAAATTACTAAGGGGCACCCTCAGGACACCCCAAGACAGCTGCTATTCGCACCCCCACTCTGGATAGGGGGCGGCCATCATCTTCCCCGTTTGAAATCAAAAATGGCGGGAAAATTTGGTTCTCACGGGAAATTTTAGGGTTGGAATTTTGGAGGCTTTTTGGAGAGACTAAATCGCTGGAACTTGTTGGGCTGGACTTATTAGAGTAAAACAGGGTTGGTATGTGTGTTTGAATCGAACAAATTGGGCTGCATGATCGTGTGGAGCGAAACAGAGGAGGTGAGGTTTCACGGGACTCTGTGTGAGTTATTCTTGGCGATTCAAGGGAGATTTAAGGCAAGATAATCCTTCCTGAGATTCGTATCAATCAATAAGAGATATTTGAGTGACTTGTACGGCTCAGAAACGCGTGGAGAGGAGTTTGGAAAGTAGAAAAGTCCGAGACTTTCTGACGAAGAAAAAGAGAATTATATCGAGGTTTAGGGTTGCTGTTGGCTATAAAAAGGATTGCTGGGAGTCACAAAAGGGCTACGCAAACTTTGGGGAGGTTTAGAACAACACAGAGAACAAAATCACGATTTTCAGAGAATTGTTTCTGCTGGTGCATAACCAAGAACACGAAGAACAAAGGCCATCAGAAACAGTCGTTTTTTTGGAGTCTTAGATTCAACGACAATTCAACAGTGCATAAGTCGGTCTCTGTAACGGTTTATTGCAACAACTTCTTTGTAACGCCTCTACAGCGTTGCAAGCAGTCTGTTTTATTAATTTTCATCCTTTTAATCATCTTTTGAGCCATAAACATGTATTTTGAGCAAGTGATTAATATGAGGAGCTAAACCCCATTGCTGAGGCGATAGAGGAAGCTATTTTTCCAACAAAAAGTGGTATATTTTATTTTATTTATTTATTTGCAATTATTTTATGATTATTTTGCCTTGATTGAAAATTGTTTGAATGATTCTTTTTAAGCAATTGTGATTTCTTTTGATAGAGCATGCTTGGACTTAGGTTTTTGATGTTCTATGCTTCGGATTTACACTTGTTATTTTGAGAATCTACTTGTTGCAATAGTTTAGAATCAACTTGAATGAGAAAATTGCATGAATATAAATATTGGATTAAATCACTTTGAACTTGGAAAATAGTGGAATCTTAGCCTCAGTGTTTATTTTAATATTGATAACATCTTTTTCAGAGTTTGTTATAATTTTTAGTGAGTTTTCTATTTTTATTTTGAATTTGAGTCTAAAAAAATCCTTCACAAGTCTGAGAGGAACGACATCTTTCTTACCACTTTCTACAACAACATAAAAATCACATCAGATATCTAACATGGTGATCGTACCTAAGAAAAATAGAGGAGTGCGAATATGCATTAACTTTAGCGACCTTAACAAAGCATGTCCAAAAGACAGCTTTCCACTCCCCAACATCGATCAGCTCGTAAAAGCAACATCTGGATACGGGTTGCTATCGCTGATGGATGGGTACTCGGGCTATAATCATATCCCATCAGCGGAGGAAGACCAAGAGCACACTGCCTTTTTTACTCCGCGAGGCCTATACTGTTATACTAAACTGCCATTATGTAACACCCCGTGTTTTTAGCATGGGGTATGCTGAAAGATGCGCCATGGCATGAGATGAAACTTCATCTCAAGTTCTTATCGCGTCAAGGGTAATATTGGCATAGAGCCAATATTACATCAACATGATGCATTATGCCAGTTGGGTAGATGGCCTTGAGCGTCGCAGCGTAATCATTGCACATTATGAAGGCTATTGGCCTAGAGCCAATATCGCACAATCATTGTGCAATACGACAGAGTGTGCCAGAGAGGGTTGGACAAATGTTGCGCAATCATTGTGCGCAATCATTGTACGAAATCATTGCGAATGAACAGTGAAGCAAGCATGTCAATTTGGTCCCCAATTCTAAGTTGTAGAAATTCCATTAAGACACATATAGGGAGGGGTAGTTGGTTGAAGGTGCATATATGCGGACCATGTACCAAGTAAGCTTCATAACTTAGCCGGAAGAGTATAAATGATGCCTAAGGATCATTTATAGTTGTGTAGCCTTGCGAAGAGGGCATTTGGTGCTTAGGCATCAATGTGCCATATCGTGAACCTGATAATGCATAATCATTGTGCATCTTGACGGAATGGCCTATACGGACCAGGCCATTACCATTATTGCTAGGCCACGGCCTTGCAAACGAGTTTGGTTAAGTTGATGTCCCTTCGAAGGATGAACTACGGTTTGTGCTTGATCCCTTTGGAGTAGGGAAAGGTACGTAGGCAGCCGCAATGAGTTGCAGCATTGCCGGTCCAGCACGTTGGCCCCTCATATCACCTAAGCTCGGTAGGTCGATGCAAGAGATGATTTTGGCCAAGCTTGATGAGGCTTAGTTGCATACCAGCAAGTGGATGCTCATACTTCCCATCAAGTTATAAATAGTTGGTAAGCGGGGTAAGGTACAAAATTGGCAAAGGGCTAAGAACGGCTTATGCCTAAGTCCAAGGCATATGCCCTATGCCAGGACAAAACTCGGTAGTTTGATGGTTGCTCAGCTAGATGAATTTCCTACGTTGAGGCAAGGCACTCGGAAGCCAGAGGAACATGTAAGGTGCATTGGCTATGGCCTTCAAGGTTTTACACCCTTTGCAGAACAAGGGTAAGATGGAACGCTGTGGAAGCTAAGTTAGCCGCATCATGCTCGTCGAGCATGCTTGCGAGGGAAAATGAACGTGCATTTGCTTAGTGTTAAGGCCCGGATCGTAGCATCATATTGGCGCATCGGGGAAGTTATGGCCTGCGCGCCCAGGCGCGCCAGGCGTTAATTTTCCGGTCCGTCACACATTCAGACTGAAAAACGCCAGTGCCACCTACCAGAGGATGGTATATGTGGACGATATTCTTGTAAAGAGCAAGATTCCATAAGACCATGCAAAGGATCTCAAAGACATCTTTGAACAAATGAGGAAGTACAATATGAAGATCAACCCGACAAAATGCGCCTTCGGGGTAACATAAGGAAAATTCCTAGGCTATCTGGTGACTAAGCGAGGCATTGAAGTGGACCCGACCAAGGTATAAGCCATCCTAGAAATGCCCTCACCAGTCACTGTGAAAAACGTGCAAATACTAAATGGTCAATTGGCTGCCCTGGGAAGGTTTATTGCCCGATTGTCCGATAAATGTAAGGACTTCTTCAATACTATGAAGAAAGGCGAAAAATTCTCGTGGAGCTTTGAATGCGAAGAAGCCTTCCAGAAGACCATGGAGCACCTGGCTGCCTTACCGATTTTACAAAAACCCAATCCAGGCGAAGAGATCTTTATATCTACTTATCAGCCACTAACACATCGATAAGCGTTGTATTAACTCGCATAGACGAGGGGACAGAAAAACCCATATACTTCATAAGCAAAATATGACTTCAGCATAGAAAAATTACTCAAAGATTGAGAAACTCGTACTCTCTTTGGTATATGCTACGCCAAAATCTCGAACATATTTCATGCACACACTGTGACTGTCATCACTAAAGTACCGATAGAGTATGTACGCGACAATGCCGATAGAAAAGGCAGTATTTCCAAATAGAGAGCTAAAATCAAACAGCTTGGGGTTAAATATCAACCTCAGACAACAATAAAGACTCAAGTCATTGCAAATTTCCCGCTCGATGATACCGATGAGGTCGAGGAAATTCCAGGGATGGACGACGAGTTGGAAGATCCGCTCGAATTTCTTTGTTCAGAAAACCCAAGGTGATGGGAAGTCTTTATGGATGGATCGTGTAACTTATAAGGATCTGGTATCAGGATGGTCTTCACGAATCTGACAGGTCGAAGGATCGTATACAGCTTAAGGCTAGAGTTCACCTCCACGAATAACGTGACCGAATACGAAGCGGTCATACATGCTCTCCGAGTAATAATCGAACTCGGACTCGACGAAGTCAGGCTCACGATGGACTCACAACTTGTCATACGACAGATTGATATGAGGTACCAAGCTTCAGATGCATATTTTCAGCGATACCTCCAACTAGCCAAACACTATATTGGGCAAATACCCAACATCACCTTCCGACATTTATGCAGGAATAACAATAGGCATGCAGATGCCCTAGCTTTCATCGCTTCTATGACGAAGGACCCAGAGGAAACAGCCGTGAAGATCAAAAGGGTACTACTTCCCTCCATACCACTCGAGGGAGATATGAAAATTATTAATGTAGGCACAAGCCAAGAAGCTTTTCCCGAGGACGATTGGAGAACACCAATCATGAAATATCTGGTTAATGGTGACCTCCCCAACGATCAAAAACTCGCACACAAAGTGATATCTCAATCAGGGAATTACCGTCTAAGGGAAGGTGTTAGAGCACTGCTCGGTCGAACTCGCAAGCATTGCTATCTCAATCTTGTTTGTCAAGTTTAGTTGCCAAAACTATAAGTATTGATTTCTAGTCTACTTATAGCTAAGTCTCGGATTAAGAAAGAAAGTGTAGTTAAGCTTTAGAATTCACAGCGTTCATCAAATGAAGACTAAAAACTACTCAAGGGAACTTGTAGAACTTCATCAACAAAAGGTATGTGGAGACTTGAACTCATCTATCACTCAAAAGTCTATGTACTCTATCTCCTATTTGAGACAAAAGTCGTATTGCTATATAGACCTCAATCATACACATTTGATATATCGAGCCGAGTTTATCTCGCTTATCTATTTCTCGAAATATGTGTTTGTAAGCTTTAGCTTTAACCAAGTTCATCTTTTATTCTTGACGAAAGTCAAAAGATGATCATGTGAAAATCACCTTGTAACATTGAAAAAGCGGAGGTACAACAACCTCACCCAATATTTCGATTAGCAATCTGTATGGACTAACTCTAATATACTTTTAAGAGAATCAACTAGATATTAAGACTCAATCTTAATAAAAAGTATATCAAGGAGTTAATATCTCTCGATTTGATCTTTACTCAAGCAAATGGAAATCTGCGAGTCTTTATCAAATACAAGAGATATAAATTTGGATGGTACCAAAGACCAAAATCTAAGGATCAATCAATTTCCAATCAACAAGCAAAGGTTGGATTTCACAATATCGATATAACGCACAACCTGTGATATTTCAATTATATAACAAAATATAATACGGAATAGAAATAACACAAACACCAGAAGTTTTGTTAACGAGGAAACCGCAAATGCATTAAAACCCCGGGACCTAGTCCAGATTGAACACCACACTGTATTAAGCCGCTACAGACACTAGCCTACTACAAACTAACTTCGGTCTAGACTGTAGTTGAACCCTAATCAATCTCACACTGATTCAAGATACAGTTGTGCTCCTTACGTCTCTGATCCCAACAGGATACTAAGCACTTGATTCACTTAGATGATCTCACCCACAACTAAGAGTTGCTACGACCCAAAGTCGAAGACTTTAATAAACAAATATGTATCACACAGAAAAGTCTACGGTGATAGATAAATCTGTCTCCCGCATATAAACCTATGAGTTTTGTTCCGTATTTTGATAAATCAAGGTGAACAAGAAATAATTGATAATCCGAACTTATATTCCCGAAGAACAACCTAGTATTTTCAATCACCTCACAATAATCTAAATCGTATGGTAGCGAAACTAGATATTGTGGAATCACAAACGATGAGACGAAGATGTTTGTGATTTCTTTTTATCTTTCCCTATCGGAGATATAATCTCAAGTCAATTATTCAATTGAACTTGAACGATAGAAAATGGCAATATCAGATCGCTCAACTACAAGAGAAGTAGTTTCGTCTGTCTTCACAATCCCAATGAAGTCTTTTAGTCGTTAACCTACAAGGTCTCGAGAAGAAACCTAAGGTTAAAGAAGAATCGACTCTAGCAAAACCAACTAGTATCACACAGGAGGTGTGGGGATTAGTTTTTCCAGTTGCTAGAGTTCCCCTTATATAGTTTCAAATCAGGGTTTGCAATCTAAGTTACCTTGGTAACAAAGCATTCAATATTCACCGTTAGATGAAAAACCTGATTCAACCAAGCTAATATCTTTCAACCGTTAGATCGAAACTTAGCTTGTCACACACAAATGAAATGTATTCATTTAGGTTTGAGTAACCGTACCTAAACGTGTACACTTAGTTGGTTCACAAATAGTTAACCAATGGTTAGCCATATGAGTACCTTCATATTAACCGTATTCATCTTTCTCATAACTAGTTCAAATGACTCATAAGAACTAGTTCAATAGTTGTTCAATTGCTTAGGTATTTATTCATAGGCACAATTGAAGCAAAATCGGTTTGATCCACTTGAATCAATTCATGAACAATATATCCACGGTTTGCAAAGATTGCATTCCTTAAAATTTATTGTTTTAAGCTCATGAATACGGTTATGCGTACCTTAGATACCGGATTTGAGTTTACAAACTCCGCATAAATTTTTGGTTCGAAAAATTCCGTGGGTACGCGTACTGTATGCGTACCTAAGGTGACTGGTTTTACTAGTTTGCAAACTACAAACTCAGCAGAAATTTTCGGTATGAAAACTTCTGTGGGTACGCGTACCCGTAAGCGTACCCAACCTGTATCCTTCACCAATACCGCATGCACATATTTGCACGCACTTGGTATCCGTCACATGGATTTATACACTAATGTGCGAACACACTATATATGCTTATTATCCATAGTTGGTAATCTCAACTCTACATTTCAATCATTGGAACATTCTTCTATAATGTTATAACAATCATTATTCACGAATATCGTCATCAAAGCTATTTTCAAAATTGAAATGTCATCATGACTTCGCTACGGGTAAAGATGAAAATGGTTAAAGAGAAAGCTCACCAACACATATTTCGAGAAAAAGATAGGCGAGTATACTCGGCTCGAAATAGCAAATGTGTATGTATGAAAACTATCATACGTATACGACTATTGTCTCAAGAGTAGGATATAAAGTAGACTTACCTTTTTGGTCGGATGAAGTTCCACTTGTTCCTCGAGTATTTCTTCGTCTTTATAAGATGCTCGCCATGGAGTCTGGAGCTCAATTACACTTAACTATCCTAGACCGAGACTTAATCATAAGTAAATTAGATATCAAGACATATAGTTTTGATCACTAATATTGACAAACATGCTTGAGATAGCAACGCATGCGAGTTCGACCGAGCAATGCTCTAACAGTATTCATTCCTTGTTGGAAATCTTTTTCTAAACATCTGTTTAGATATACCTCTTGACATGTTACAGTAAGAAGTTTCTCAATAAGGACCTTATTCCTTATATGTGAATGTTCCAGCGATTGAGTAAGAATTTCACACTCTGTAGTCTGTTGATGAACTTCCTTGCACAAGGCCAGTTTTTGTTCCATATAATGTGTCAGATTATTTTGAAGACTGAGTGTTTCTCGTTTTACTTCACATATTCTTACATTTAGTTGAACAATAAGTTTTGTGACATCATCTAGACTTAATAATTAATTTGTAACATGAACCTAATATCATCTAGATTGTCAATGGTCTTTCCCTTTTCTGAATATTTTTCAACATGTTTGAAAAATCTTTCCAACATCTTTCGAAATTCAGACCTTGGGCAGGATAGTTAATCGAATCTCTTTTCAGACGATTTTTCACAGGGAATTGGAGTCGGATCCAAAACATGTTTCTTGAGTTTCAGACTCATTCTTTTCTGATCAGTAACCTGACTCCCAATCAAGTTATTAGTCATAGACGTTTTCTTTGATTTTCGAAAAGACTTTTGAGACCAATTTCCATTGACCTTTTCTGAGATATTATTCTCATTATCTTGACATACGTTAACTGAGTTCTTCATAAGTTTAGCCTTTCTTTTCTTATTTTGACCCATATCTTATAGGTTGGATCGCACCAAACACAGATTGTTAGATCTTTCGTGTTTGCCTGCTCTGATACCAATTGAAAAGGCGAGGGTACCCAAATATACCTCAAGCTAAAACTTTTCCTACCTATAAGTCCTTTCTCCGAAAGTGATTATCTATGGACTGAGTCGAGACAATGCAACTAATCGGTTCACACTTCGTGTGATCGTCTATGGATACGCGATCGAGACAATACAACAACAAAGTATGTATACTTGATAAAAAGGTTCGGACTTAACCAAACACAATAGGATTGATTAATAAGTAAATATGAATTAACGTTTGTGTAATTTACTTTAATTATAATAAAACAATTATAATGCGGAAAATAAAAGTAAATGACACGGCAATAATTTGTTAACGAGGAACCCGCAAATGCAGAAAAACCCCGGGACCTTGTCCATAATTGAATACTCTCAGGATTAAGCCGCTACACAAAATTAAATCAACTTCGTATAGTTGAGACCAATCAACTAAACCTATAGTTCACCTAGTTCCGTCTGTATTCCCACGCCTCCAACTTAAGAATAAGTCAGGTACTTGGAACAATTCCTATGGTTCGTATTCCAAACAGTAAAGGAACAACAAATCTGTTTGGTAGCAACTCTCCTCAACCAAGTGATGTGAGTTCGACAAAGGATTTTCTGTTTATCTCAATAAACTCCTTCGTCAGGTTCTTAGATCTATCTTATTCTTAACTACCAAAGTTAATTGTTAAGATTTTGCAATCAATACTTTTAATCACAAAGAATTGTATTTATGCCGATCTACACAACTAATCAATCCAATCTACCACAAGGATAAACCGATTATAGTTGGATCCTCTATACCGAAACAAGTATTGTGCACACCAAAGATTATGAACCCCAAATCAGAAATCTTCAATATCTTCTTTGTCTTCAAATCTTATTAGATCTTCAATAAACGCCTGCACACAACAACTTAAATATCTTGTGATCAATCACGCACAGAACGGAGTCTGTTAACAATAGATTATCACAAGACGACAAACAGTCTAAAGATCCCTGTCGAAACTTCGATCTATTTTGAGTGAATCTTATATCAGAAGAGAAGATTCTCAAGCATAAACAAACTAGGTACAATCAAAGTTCAACAACCGTTAGTCAATCAAATCAATCGAAAACACAAGATAAACTGCAATTATCTAGTTTCCCACCAATGGTACTAATATAGCTTCTCAATCCCAAAGAAGACTTTAAACTGAGCGGCCGTAAGAGATTTCTCCTAATTAGGTTACTCTCCTCTCCGAATAGGCGGCTTCACTAGTAACAACACAACCGAGGAAGTTTGTTGTCGCGAAGGATTAGTTTGCTAGAAATGCAAACTAAAATATTCTCAAGATATGCAACATATTCCGAATTCGGTTTCCATAATTCCTGGAAATGCTTTGTCCAAAATAATGACCGAAAATATCTTTGGAAAATTTCAACTAGTAAATGCACATTACTAATACTCGTTTTCCTAAAATAAAATTAAAAACCTTAAATAAAAGATTCTTAACTTATTTATGTTTCGATCCTGGGATTTTGTTCCTTTAGCTATTAAGGAATAATTTGAACAATTAAAGATAAGTGTTATTGCACATGTTCAAAGTATGTCGACATCCTTACTCTGTAAGTCATCTTTCATACTTACAATCTTGAAACCAATTTGCCACACTTCCAAACAAGTTTAAAATTGGTTCATCTGACTTTCAAGAACTATGTGATTGATCAAGAACACTCAATCACCAATCATGGGTTTAACGGTTCTACCAAAACAAGTTTTGGTTCTACCTCCATGTGAGTATTGTGCATAGTCACACTAGCTTCCCAAAATTCGGTTGAATAGGTACTAGGATCGGTTCCCCATATATATATATGGTATCTAACTTGAATGTGTTGCACATGTCCATAGGATTGGTTCCCCTTTGCCTAAAAACGTGTTGCACATGTCCATAAGATCGGTTCCCCTTTCTGCTAAAATACGCTGCACCTCATACAAGGATCGATTCCCCTTTGTGATGTGTTGCACCTCTTACTAAGATCGGTTCCCCTTTACCCAGAGTCGGTCTTACACAAAATCACAAACTCTATCATACCATCTCAGGTGATTACTTAGGATCGGTTTCACTAATAAAAGTCATACCAATACATAAGTCAGGCCTTTGTGAATAGTTTTACCAAGAACACAAACAAGTCATGAGCGGTTATACTAATCACACATAATGGTTGTTCACAAGATATGCAATGAATAACAATACCAATAACGCCTGACGATTTTCTTTTCGATTCACAAAACAAGTTCATGAATTTACTTCCTTAAAACACATGTAAAACATTGTTTCCTAGGATGAAATCCTCACCTCATACACATACATAATCACAATAGCATTTAAAAGATTATGTCGATGTCTTATATACAAAGTTTAATGGTTAAGCAATAAACCTCATATTTTATTCCTTAATAATATGTCTATCTAGAGTGTTCATGCTTCGCAGTTTTGTTTTCAATATGCACGACTTGAAAGATACGTTAGGGAATGAAACAGTTCAAGTCAAATATCACTAACCTCAAGTGGAAGTATGATGTTGTCGTTGTATCTTCGTACTTCTTCACTTCTTCAAGTCTTCGCAATACTTGTAATGTCTCATATCCTAATACTTTCAATCTAACCTATACGAAGTTGACTCTAGTACATAATCAAGCGACTCTTTAAATGAGTTCTGATTCACTAAAATATGAAAACCAAACTTGACATACCTACGCTTGGTAGGTTCAACCGATCTATGCTCTAACAGTGGGTGTAAGAGGGTGAGTAATGATAGGTTTGTCAGAAGAGAATGAGGGCTTAGGGATATTGGTAAGTGGTGGTAATGAAGGTTTTTAATTTGAAGAGGGTGAGAATGAACTGGTAGAAGGTTGAAATTATCTTGGAAAAGTTTTATAACGCTTAGTCTGAGAATCAACAGAAGCTTGTTGTAAGTGAGCTAAATATAAAGCTTCAGAATCAGAACTGGGCTTAAACATTTGTACAGGATTACGGATTTCGTCCTTTAACCCATTAATAAAACTCATAGTAAAATAATCCTCAGACAGACTTCGATTCTTAGCCTTCATTAAGGCTTTCAAAGATTTATATCGTTCATAGTATTCTTCCAAAGTAGTTGTCTGAGACAACTTATTGAAACTACCAACATAATTATCGTAAGCCATATCTTCAAAGTGAAAACAAACATTAGAAGCAAATGTACTCCAATCAATAAACAATTTACCCTACTTATAGTTCAAAAACCACGCATCAACCTTATCATCTCGATGTATAGAAGCTAGATCAACCCTCTTAGAATTTTCAACACAATTTAGATAAAAATAACGCTCACATTTACGAATCCAAGCTCCAGGGTTAGAGCCGTCAAAACGTGGAAAATCAATTTTGGGTTGACGAGAAAAGCTACCTGAAGTGAGAAGTAACCCAGAATTTTGGGAAGATTCTGTTCCTGGAGGAATATACTGAGATTCACCATTAGGATCTGGCAGAACTGGAACACCAAGATGTCTACAGATGGTAGTAAATTGAAAACTCAAAGTTTCTTCAATCGAAGTCATCTTGAGTTTGATGTCTGAGACATCGTTTTTTAGAGCTGATAAACGTTCTCCATCAAGCTTTTGCTGATGAGCAACGTCTTTTACTGTAGGTGCTTTCTCACCTCCCATCATGAATCAACAACAAAGGATCGAACTAATCTGATACCAAATATTATGGATCAACAAGTTGGTTTGAATCAACACATAACAATAACCTACTCTTCCAAAGGAATGAGCCTGAATTTTATTATATGTCTATAGATGGTAGTAATTGAAAACTCAAAGTTTCTTCAATCGAAGTCATATTGAGTTTGATATCTGAGACATCTTTTTCTAGAGATGATAAACGTTCTTCATCAAGCTTTTGCCGATGAGCAACGTCCTTTACTGTATGTGCTTTCTCACCTCCCTTCATGAATCAACAACACATAATCGAACTAATCTGATACCAAATGTTATGGATCAACAGGTGTGTTTGAATCAACACATAACAATAACCTAATTTTCCAAGGAAATCAGCCTGAATTTTATTAATCTCTTTCTTCTTACCAGATTCAACAAATAATTTGAGAATAAATACATCAATTACTCCTCTCATCACTCAGACTCTCTCAACAGCCGTTAGATCTCTTCTACCTACTAATCATGTGACTCAGAAAGCAAGAATAAATCAAGCAAGAATAAATCAACCAAGGAAATAAAGACACGTACAACAAATAAATGACCAACCAGCTAACAAAAAACGTGACCACTCAGCTCACTCAGAAGTTGGCCAATAGTCATATGGCTGACTCACTAATAGGCATATGATACCATTGTTGAACAAACTTGTCTAGAGAAGTCAAGATTCGAGCTTGCTCTTCCTCCCTCAGCCTAGCGTACTCATCCGAGCGCATCATTGCAGCCGCACTGACACTTCCACCAAAAATGGTGACAGAAGGAATAGAAGGAACCACTGAAGAAGAAGGAAAACCACCAACAAACGAACTTGGTACACCAGTACCACCAACACTAGCACCACTATAACCTACAACAACATTACCACCACCACCACCTCTAACTCCAACATCGGACGAATGAATGCCAGTGTCAGCGATATTACTCGCTGGGCATCCACAAAATCGATCTCGTAAAAACCTCACCACTCTCCCGGGGAAAGGATTCGTGCAACAACGCACCACCCACATCCTCAAAGAGTGATTCGTCCAAGTCTATCATCTCATATTATCACCAAAGAAAGCACCAATATCAACATCCAGAGCATGTTCAACAACATCCATTGAAACATTAGATGGACCAGAAAAGTCTCCAGCCCTTGCTCGCTGCCAACACATGATATCAAATGCTAAGCTATAAAACATGGGCAAGGTATATATACGTTACAACGATAAGGCAATATTTTCTAACTTAGAATCTTCAATAGCTCGAGCGGTCTTCACCCGATGTTTGCGGGCGGTAATCCATCTAAGCTCCCATGATCTATAATGCTGCAGATAATTATGCACATCATCAAGCTTTGGAAGAACATTACCAATCTCATCCCAGACATAAACATAAGGACCCACAACACGAAGATGAACCAAAAACCACTTCAGGTCATTTATCTTACGAAGCGTAATATTACTACCATGGGGAGGATCTAAATCGGAAAGGAATAGAGGGTCCTGCAAAGGACGACGAGACCTTGAAATCCCCACTCGGAAGCCATCAACATCTTAAAGCTGTTGGCACCAATAGTTCTCCACAAAGTTCTTGACAGTGTACAAATCGATCTGATCGGGAATAAACTCATTCATATCATGATCAATAACTTTGCCTTTACTTCAGTGAGCATACTCTCAGATGATCCGCTAGAAGTTACCATTGGAATAGAATACATCTCGCTGAGGGTTGAGACGACAGAACACCTCTTACTGGAACGAATCCAGAGGACAGTATAAGGGAAGACGAAGCCCCGCCTCTAACTGGCCCTTGGTCACAATTATCTCGTTGGGGACACAAGGTTGCTCGGCGATCTTCTTCGTCATAATTCCGGCTTGTCCCTCAGGGCTTGCAAAGGAAATTTTGAATCTTTGAAGACGATATTTGGTCTTAAGATTTTCCAGATATTCAGCATCGGATATCTCAGACTGCCTGCTAGAACCATAAGGTCTAGACATTGGCCTCTGATCAGTGCTATAAAAGCTCGAGTAAAAAGAAATAGTCATACCAAGGAAAGAAAAAACATCAGAACCTTAAAATCGCAAAGAAGAAGACAACGAAACTACAAAACGATAAAAGCCCTAAGATGATTATGACGAACTATAAGGGAGAACCCGAATGATGGCAAAGCCATCAACAAAGAAAACAACCTTAAAAAGGAAAATAATAACTCTTACCGTCTTGGAGGTCGAGATGGAGAGTTTATTCTAGATATAATTGAGTTCTTTATGATATTCGAGAAGTTAAGAAGGAACAGGAAAAGACAGAGAATAAAGAGAACAAGAAAACTCTGAACTCTGCATGTAGCGTCCCCTAAGCTAGCAACTGAATAATCCAAAATATTAACTTAAAAATGAGGCAATAATCTAAAACATCTATTTACACAATAATTTAGAAGTTTTCTAAAAAAAGGTTTACCCAAATCTAACCCCTCTCTGAAATAAATACAAAAACTCCTCTCAAATGATACATATATTCAATAGTGATTTGGTTTGCAAATAGAATATAAACACAAAACAAACATAGCAGAAGCTAACTAATTAACGTAACGACTCCTTGAAGTTTTCATCACCACGTGCACATCTTGATCTGTCTCTGAAACTTAAAGTGGGAATTGAGTGAGCACATCATCCATAAAAGGGGGTCCCAGTAGAAATAACATTTAACTTTCAAGTAATCATTGGCATGATTTGGAAAACAATACATGTTTTCCCAAACATTAAAAGACAACCAACTCAACGAAATAAACAATCATGTATATGGAACTAACTCCTTCTTTCAAACAATGTATAATATTGATGACAATTACACACCTAGATAGCGGTAATATTGATGACAGTTACACACCTAAATAAGCATAAAAGCATAAGTAAAAGTTGGTATAAATGAAGGAGCGTATGCTATATACCACAGATGGAAATTCTCATTTCCCAAACAATTCATAATGACAAGCAAAACATTACAGGTCCTTTCAAAACCATGGAAAGATTAAAAGAAACAACATAACTTTCAGAATTCAAAATTAAACAATGCATGAAATGCACAATCAGACAATGCGTGAGTTTGATAAACATAAACTTTTGTAAAAGAAAACATCAATGGTTACAAAAAAGTTAAAGTAAATTGCTACCTCTTTTGATGACAGGCCACACCTACCTCTAGATCCACGATCCACTGATTCATCTCTTGAATCGATCGTTGTTAATAAATATCAATTGTTAATCATACAAGCACTCTAAGAATCTAGCCAAAAATGGCTCACACAAGAATCATACAAGTCTATCTAATGATTCTAAGCCCACTTATGGTTCTATATCTTTTATTATCTATCTTTAGCATATCTAAGAGTTACTAATTCAATTGGACGGGTTCTATAATCCATTAAATAAGTCTTATGAATATCTACAACTTTGTAGAAGGAACCAAAGGCCAATTCGGACCATAAGGGTCCAACATGTCTAATTAAGAAAGACTGATCCTAAGCCCAAGCCCATGCTTACCCCGGCCCGGCCCATCAAACCGTCCCGTTAACAAAAAGGTCTAGTCTATCTGAGTCAATTAACCATCAACAACCGTCAAAAGGGTCAATTAACAGTAAACGTCAGTCAACAGAGTCCAGGTCAAGTCTAAAGTCAAATGCTCAACTGAGTCAAACAGGAATCGGTCAAGGTCAACTAGATCAAGATAGGGAAAATCGGTAAGTCAACTCAGTCATTCATCTGACTGGCTAAACAGATTCTGGCTTGAGCCCCTTGCACATGCCAAGGCACTACTACACCTGCAACTCTCATACCAGTTCAATACTAAACTGGCCTAACTCTATACATTACAACATTACACAAATTCTTCATTCAACTTTATATTTCACCTCAAATTACAAATACAGCAATTTAGCTTTAAGCAACATCACATTGCAGCTTTAAGCAACATCTTATTACATTCAAACGTCATATTAACACTACTATATTTAAACTCTAAACTTAACCAAACATGCACCACCTACATCATCAGATACATTCAAGACTACATTCAAGTCCACCATTAACTCAAATCTTCTCTGCAACAACAGTTCCATTCAACAAGAATATCTATACATTCATTCCTGTAACTCATACCACCAGACTTCACTACACCATAGCACCAGAATCTACAATTCAACATTTTTACATTCATTTGTATCTCCACCAGTTCAACTAGTTACAACTGTATCTCAATCCAACCTTTAACAACTCCACCTACAGTACCAGTTCAACATCCATTACATAAATATTACCACCAACACCATTTTCTTGCTCTCACTATAACTAACACAGATCCATTCTACGTCAACTAAAACTGAGCTTCATAAGCATCATCAGTTCAACAACAGACCACCAACCTCTTCCATGCACACCACAATACCACATCAGCATCATCATCACCACAACAACAGCTATTCTCACTAAACTATTACCAGATTAACATCACTGAGATATGAATCCATCATCTGAACTTGATTTAACCTAAACATCAGCTTAATTTACTCAATCAGCTCAACAATCATTTCTAGTCTCAACCTGCATCTTCTTAATCAAACCGCACTTCTAATTTTCATAAATTCAAAACCAGGAACCCTAATTTCAAAATTAGGGAAGAACAACAAAACACTAATTTCCACTGAAATCTAAACTTCAAACAAGCATCTCTACTCAAATTAGAAGTAAACCCATGAATCAATTCATCAATTCAAACTCACTTTCACAATTAAAAGAAATTAAAATGAGAAAACTTCATTTACCTTCTTCTCAGTTTTCTGAACCGAATCAATACCAGAATCAGTACTACCACTACTAACTTCCCCTGATTCTACTTCTCTTCTCTTCTCTTCTCTCAATCTCAACCTTCATCACTGCCACTCTTCTTCTTCTGGATCTGCTCTGAATTTATCCGAAACCCTAATTTCTTTGATTCAACAACAAAACAACTCCCCAACCTCAATTGAATAACAACTCTATTTTCTGCATGGATTAATCTCTCTCTAACTCACTCTCAATTCATCACTCGAAAATCGACAGAGAGGAAGCAGAGGAGGAGCAGAAGAAGGAAGAAAGAACGAGAAAAGAAAAGAAATAATCTTATCTGCTCGAATCGGTTACATAAGACTAAATAAATGAATTAAGACACCCGGCGTTAGGATAATGGCAGCCCCAGTCGGTCCAATGGCAAAAATACTATTTTTCGCTTCTCACTATTCCGATGATTTCTTCTTCGTCCGGTATCCGAATGACAAACTCATTTCACATAACTTTTCGAGATCTATCTAACGATACTAGTTTCATATCTAAATCGTTGTTAGATTAATTTCTATTAATTAAGGTTCACATCTAATTAATTGAGTTATTAGCGACTAAACGTCTCTTGATCATCGCTAGACCAGTCAAATAGCATTGATGAGCTTGAGGGTCCTTACACTGCAAAATGAAAAAATAAATAAAAACATGTTTCTCAATCCTAAGAGGATTTTATACGAACCCTTGGACAATCAACCGGCGCCTCAAGACCAACGGGTAAAAGTACATTAAAAGCAAAGACGCGGCAAAAATCTCGGGACGTGGCGATAAAGACGAGACAATTACATATTTTCTTCCTATCATACCCTCGGCAAGATGAAAAGAAAAGGAGCAAATTGTGAGGGTAAAATACCCAATCGCCATGTGTCGACATCTCAAGAGATGATCTCGTGATA
The DNA here is from genome assembly GCA_023531295.1 of Papaver armeniacum. NCBI lineage: Eukaryota > Viridiplantae > Streptophyta > Magnoliopsida > Ranunculales > Papaveraceae > Papaver > Papaver armeniacum. The sequence continues at coordinate 45,675 of JAJJWW010000662.1, forward strand.
AGATAACAAAGAGGATGCACCAGATCATACTCTAAAAAGGTGATTACATCTGAATCGAGGTATCTTCTACATAACCGCATGGGAGACGCGTGTAAGGAGTAGTAAAATCATTCAGACGGTCAAATCTAAAAGAGAAGCAATGCATTTAATGAAGGATCAAAAGAGATGTGACACAATTATGGACGAAAGTACATCATATCATAAGCTCAGACGAAGGACGATCAACAACAGGACCCGAAGTAGGTGAAGTGCGATGCCCTCTAAGGAGGATCAGTACGATAGTAAAACAGGGAAAGATAACTCGAAGGAGAGTCTAGTAAGACACCACGAAGGAGAATAATGAAGAGTTCCTCAAGTAATTGTTAGAGCATATCTCGGTTGAACCCACCAAGCATTGGTATGTCAAGTTTGGTTGTCATATTTTATTGTGTCAAAACTCATCTAAGAGTCGCTTGAGTATGTACTAGAGACAACTTCGTTTAGGTTAGACTAGAAATTTAGGAATGTTAGACTAGAAAGTCTAGGAATGTTGAGACATATCAAGTTATTACTCGTTTCATTCTAAGATCTTTCCGTGCTAAGAACGTATTGGAATAAGATCATATGATCATAGTATTTGGGAATTAGACTACAATAACGCTTATCTTTGCATCATCCTTCCTCTTGATGTTAGTATTATATTGACTTGAAACAATGTTTTTCATTTGTTTAAAGTATCTTTCAAGTCGTGGCTATTCATTGCAAATCTTTGGATTAAAATGAGATAACTTCGAAGTTGTGTATCTTGGTATATAATCACAACTAGTATCGATATTTGTAATTTGTGTGACCGACCACCTGAGATGGCATGATAATTTGGTGTGATCCGATCACAAAGTGTTGTGTAATCGATCCTTGTAATTGGTGTAACCGGTCCTAGTAATTTGTGTAACCGATCCTGGTAATTTTTGTAACCTATCCTAGTGACTTGTGTGACCGATCACAAGCAATACCATGAGTATATGGTAACCGGTCCTGGTAGTTAATGTAACCGATCCTGGTAACTTGTGTCGCCGATCACAAATGTTTCCATATTAGGGTATAACCGATCCTAGTATTGGTAGAATCGATTGAACCCATGTATGTGATTTAATATTTGATCAAGTGCATCACATAGTAGTCTTGGAATACAAGTGAACCAATTCTAAACTTGTTTGGAAGTGTGGTATAACTGATTCCAATAATGTAAATATGAAAGATGATTTACAGAGAAAAGATGTCAACATGCTTTGAACACGTACAATAAATCTTATTTTTTATTGTTCAAAGATATTCATTAGTACTCAAGGAGATCATGTACCGAAATTAATTGAGAATCTTTTAATTAAGGTTTTTGGTAATATATGTTTTTAATTACCAGCAATTAAATGCATATCTCTAGAGAATAAAAATTAGTAATGCGCATTTACTAATTGGAGATTTTCTATTGAGAGATTTCGGAAATTTTGGAGAAGCATTTATTGAAATTAGGAAAACCGAATTTTGTTATTCATTGCATATCTTGAGAATATTTTCGGTTTTGGAAATTCCTTGGTGTCCAAACATCCTTGGTCTATAAACACATAAGTTTGCATTTCTAGCAAACTATCCTAAGAGCTATGCAAACTTCATCTTTTCGTTGTTTCTGGTGGAGCCGTCTATCCGGAGAGGAAAGTACCCTAATTAGGTGAAATCTCTTACAACCGCTCGTTTGAAAACTTCTGTGGGATCAAGAAACTCTACGAGTACCGTTGGTGGGAAACTAGATAATTGCAGTGATATTAGTTTTCGATTGATTTGATTGACTAACGGTTGTTGAAACTTTGATTGCAGCTAGTTTTTTTATGCTTGAGAATCTTCTCTTCTGATATAAGATTCACTCAAACTAGATCGAAGTATCGACGGGATATTTAGAACTGTTTGTAGATCTAAAGACATCTTGTGATAATCCATTGTTAGCAGACTCTGTTCTGTGCGTGATTGATCACAAGAGATTCAAGCGGTATTGTGCAGATTTCAATTGAAGATTAAAGAAGATTTGAAGACGAAGAAGATTTCTTATTGTTTTCTCATATCTTTGTGTGAAGCACAAAACTTGATCGACTGGGATCCAACTAGAATCGGATTTATTCGATTGATAGTTGCATGAGATCGGTAATGCCTAATAGTTCTCTTGAGATCTATTTTGATTGTTACAAATCCGAATTTTATTACTTCGATAATAAAGATTAGATTGATCAAACCAGGCAAATGATTTTATTAGCTTAAACGGAAGAGACTTTGCATATGACTTGAGATATCTTATCTTAAAGAATCAATAAAGTTGTTACCAAACAGATTTGTTGTTCCTTTATTATTTGGAAAACGATCCAAAGGAATTGTTCTAGTGCATGCCCTCATCGAAGTCGGAAGCGCAGGGATACTGAGAAAACTAAGTGAACTAGATGTAATTTCTTGGTTTCAACTATACGAAGTTGGTTTAGATTTTGTATAGCGGCTTAATTCTGAGAGTATTCACTTCTGGACTTGGTTCCGGGGTTTTTCTGCATTTGCAGTTTTCCTCGTTAACAAAATCTTGTTGTGTGATTTACTTTTCTATTTCCACAATTATATTTGTTTGTATAATTCGAAGTAAATTACACAAACGTTAACTCCGTCATACTTGATAGTGATACTATAGAGTTTGGTCAAGTCTGAAGCTATTATCAAGTATCACACTTTGGTAGTCGTATTGTCTCGATCTCGTATCCATAGAGAATCACACAAAGTGTGAATACCGATTTGTTGTATTGTCTCGACTTTGTCCATAGACAATCACTTTCGGTAAGAGGACTTGTAGGTATTTGGTGTATTTGGGTATCCTCGTCTTTTCAGTAATGATAAGATTGATAGGTGTCTAAAACACCTTTATATTTGTCTATTGTTTATGCTTTCTTTGTGAGTTTTCATGTAAATTATGTATCTTATATTTGCTTTTGAGTGTTATTAGGTGTTTTGGAGTCATTGGAGCAAAAGGAAGTGGAACTTGCTCATTCTAGGATTTCTTCTTATCATCTTGAAGAGAACAAAAAGACGAAGCCAGTGGAGAAAGAATGAAGTCATTCCGACCTTGTATGGGGAAGTTATGAGCAAAATCACTGTTAAGCTTGTCAGTTCTAGGGAACTGACAGTACAAAATCATTTTAGTGGCCCATATCCATCATCCGGGGTGCCTAAATACCTGCCGTACGTGCAACCTTATCAACCAGGACGAGAAGAGGAAAGTCATTTTCTCCCCCAATTTTATTCTGTTGCTTCCGTGAGAGAAGAGGGAAGTAGGGGTGGAGAGATTTTAACCTGAATCCCGAGAGACGAGAGCAGATTTGCGTAGAGATCTTAAAGCCGAAAGAACAATGGATGGAAGAGATCTGGTGATTGAGCTGCAACGGATGAAGAAAAGATGAACAAGATTGAGCAGGAATTGAGATCCAAGCTCAAATGTAGAATTAGGGCGAGTATTCAAAAGGGTTTGTGTTGATCTCGAAGGAAGCTGAGAATGGCATCAGATGTGGATGATATGGGGTTTGAATGGCTGTTACTTTTGAGAAGAATTGGAGATATAAATGGGTTTGCTTCTGAAGCTGGTGGTAGTGAATCTACTGCTGTGAAATTAGGGTTTGAGTTGATGTGGGATTTGATTGATTCAAAATCAAAGAACCAGGTGATGTTGTTGTTGCAGTTGTGTGGTTTTTGCTGTTATGGATATTGGCAATGGAGCTGCAATTGGTTTACAATGGAGCAAGAAGCTGCAGGAATGGGTTCGTATGGTAGCGGCATTGAGATGCTGATGATAAGAGAATGGAAGCTGAGAAGGAATTACAAAATTGGTGATGCTAGGCTTATGAAGATTGCAGGTAATAGCGTTGCAGGTGCAGAAGCTACAATAAATGGAAGTGCTGGTTAGGAGTGGTTGAGCTGGAGATCATGAAAAGATGATTATGAAGCAGATACTGAGTAGGCATTGAATTGCAGTTAGTTTACAGGGATTGGTGATGCAAATGTTGTTGCAGGTGAGATTAAGAAGTTGCAGGAAGAGCAAGTGCTGGTGAATGCAAGCAAAGAGGCTTTGTTTATGTTGCTTCTACTGGGTTTGAGCTGATATTGCAGTTGAGCTATACATGGGAGTTGCAGCTGCAGTGCGAAATGGCGCGTTAGTTGTGAATGAAATATGTAAGAAGCTGTAAGCTAAATGATTTGTGACTGGCAGGAACCTGGAGCTGTTGAGGGCAAGGAAATGATGTAGATTGAATGAGTAATGGTGGTGGATGAATGTGATGCTCAGATGGAAAGAGTACAAGAAATGGGTTGTAGCTGTGAGCAAGGGATTAGTGGTTTTGTTGCCATGAAGAGGAGAAGAAAGTTAAGAAGAAACAGCTGCAGTGTGGAATCTGAAGCTACAAAGTGTTGAGTTGAGATTGCAGTTACAAGTGGATGGAACTAGTGATGTAGGTTGAGCTCATAAGGAAGGTTGTTGTGTGGTTCTGGTAATGTTTTGACTAAAGAATGATTTGAAGTGAAAAAAAAAAAGATGAATGCTAGGAACCAAACTGCGCAGGGAAGGAGTTGAGATAATGCCGGAAGTATGTGGTTACAGCTCGGCTGAATTGTTGTGTCAGTTTCAAAAAAATGACGGACATAGTAATGGACTTGATGGGCTCAGAGTTGTGGGCTTGATTGTTTGGGCACTTTCTACAGTTATCCTAAGTTTGGTTAAGCTTTGGCCGAGAATTGAAAAATCCTCTGGAACCGTAGAAAAGAATATAAAAGAAGGTCTCATATTCTATTATGGGGGATCTTATCTCTACTTCTACTTTTTGTTCTAGGGTTTAGAAACATGAAAACTTTCCTTTTTCTTCTTGTTATGAACTCCATGAACATGAGCTAAATAACTAATATTGGTTATGGGATAAAGTTGATTTCTCAACATGATATTTGATTCAGTGCATTAGTTTTGTCTCAATTTTATTGTTTATGATTCATTATTAATATTGTCTTATGATTTGATTGCTTGTTTGGTTGAGTCCGGAATCAATTAGATTTGCATTCATCTCTATTGCTAGATTAGGATTTTCAATACGAAAAAGTTGTCAATTCCTGATTGCAAGTAGCATAGTGTGGTTATTACTTGTAGTGATACATCTTTATAATTGCATATGAATCATAACCTTTGTTAAAACGGATTAGTGCTTTTACACGTTCGTTTGCATTGATTAGTCTTATTCCATAGAACTTAGTGCTTTTAGAGAGTTAAACTTAATTGTGCTTTTACACTTTAGGTTGCTTTCTAGGAAGAATTCACATATGCATCTTTTAATGTGGTTGTGATGAAATCAGGGAATCAGCGGGATATACTTGCGATCAAGATATCCTAGGACTTTTAGTAACTGAGAGATTAAAATACCAATTCTAGTCATTGATGAAAAAACATATTTTGAATGATACTATCCCGTGACCAATATCTTCTCCATTTTGATTATTAAAATTATTTCATTCCTTTCAATTATTTTTATTGCTTTGCTTAAAAAAATCCCCCCTTGGTTACTAAGAGACTGAAATTTTATAACAACAAAAGCCTCTCTGTGGGAATGAACTCTTTCTTACCACGTACTTTATTTATATTATTAGAGTGAGAAAGTGAAATTGTTTTTGACGCATAAGACAGCGATCAAAGATGTACGAAAGCGCCACCAGCTCAGCGATATCGGGTCACACCTTCACGAGTCCAGTTTATCTATAAATACTAGTCCATGTAAAAGGAAATGGACATGTAATCTTAGATGGTCTTTCTACAGAGAGATTTAGAGAAGGAAAGAGTGAGAAGTCTAAGTGATATTTGTAATTCTTTCAAGGGTAAGACCTTATTAATAAAGAGATAGTTTATTTACCGTGGATGTAGGTCTATAAGGCCGAACCACGTTATATACTTGTGTTCATCTTTACTTTCATGTTCTTTACATCTTGTTTGTCTTTGAATCTAGAATGATAGTAGCTTTATAGTTGTTAGATTTACTTGGGCGTAGTTATTAGAAAAGATGCAACTACAATAATCATGCAAGATCATTTGCATGACTCAAACAAAATGCATATGAGAGTAACTTCAAAGTGCTCACCATCATTTATATTAACAGTCTCCAAAATCTAGAGTACATGAACAAAACCCGCAACTCGACAACCACCTAACAAAAAACATATACCACATTTCAGAGAAATCATCTTCCACCACGTAACAGAGCAAGTAATCAACATTACATAAAGGTGGGGAAAGGAGATAAGATGAGATTATTGGTTATTAACTTGATCATTAGAATGATGTAACGTAGGGGTGGAAGCAAGAACAAAGGATCATGCTAATTCTATAAGTACGTGTTGTCATACAAAGAATATAATTATTGTTAGAGCATTGCTCGGTCGAACTCGCAAGCGTTGCTATCTCAAGATTTTTGTCAAGTTTAGTTGCCAAAACTATTAGTCTTGATTTCTAGTCTACTTATAGCTAAGTCTTGGATTAGGATAGTAAGTGTAGTTGAGTAGAATGGCGATTCATCGAATGAAGACGGAGAACTACTCAAGGGAACTTGTGGAACTTCATCAACAAAAAGGTATGTGGATACTTAAACTTATCTATCACTCAAAAGTCTATCTCGCTTCTATCTCGTATTTGAGACAAAAGTCGTATTGCTATATAAACTTAGATTATATGCATTTGTTATTTCGAAGCCGAGTTCATCTCGCTTATCTATTTCTCAAAATATGTGTTGGCTTTCGCTTTAGCCAAGTTCATCCTTACTCGTGACGAAAGTCATGTTGATTATTTCAACAACTTGAAAATCGCTTTGATGAAAATAGTTTGTGGATAACAACTATTTTAACATCCTCTAAGAAAGTTTCAATGATTTAAATGAGAGTTTAGAACAAGTAACCAAGTTTGGATATAAACATAGTGTGTTCTCACATTTGTGTAAAAGTCCAAAACCGGGAACCTAAAGTATGCGTACCCGTATGCGTACTGGCTGAAGATTCACGTCCATGAAAATTTGTCAAGTTTGAAAGTGAAAAACAAACTCAATCTGGTCACTTAAGTATACGTACATGTTTGCATACTTAAGGAGGTTACTTTCTAAAATCGGTTTGTTCATGAACTAAAACATTTATATAATAAGGAATGTAATCTTTGCAAACCTTGGCTATAATGTTCTTGAATTGATTCGAGTGAATCAAAATCGATTTTTCTTCGATTGTGTCATGTATACTTGTATGATATATAAGAAATTGAAAAACTCTCTAACTATTTCATTTGAGTCATTTGAACTAGTTACGGTAAAGGTGAATAAGGTTGATATGAAAGTGCTCATATGGCTAACCATTGGTTAACTATTGTTGAACTGACTAAGTGTACACGTTTAGGTACGGTTACTCAAACCTAAATGAAAGTGCATTTTATTTGTGTATAATAAGCTAAGTTCGATCTAACGGTTGAAGGATATTAGCTCGAATCAAATCAGTTTTCATCTAACGGTGAATATTGAATGCTTTGTTACCAAGGTAACTTAGATTGCAAAACCTGACTTGAAATCTATATAAAGAAGAACTCTAGCAACCGGGAAACCTAATCCCCATACCTCATGTGTGATACTAGTTGCATAAGCTAGAGTAAATTTTCCTTTAACCTTAGGTTTTTCACGAAACCTCCGTAGGTTAACAACTTGAAGACTTCATTGGGATTGTGAAACCCGGACCCAACTATTTTCTTTGTAGTTGGGTGATCCGATCTTGTTGTTTTCTATCGTGATTGATTACAATCGTAAGATTGTCTTGAGATTAATTTCTCCGATAGGCAAGATATAAAAGTAGTCACAAACATCTTCGTCTCATCGTTTGTAATTCCACAATATCTTTTTTCGTTAATCGATTAAGATTATTGTGAGGTGATTGATAAAACTAAGTTGTTCTTCGAGAATATAAGTCCGGGTTACCAATTGGTTCCCTGTTCACCTTGATTTATCAAAAGGGAACAAAACTCGTAGGTATATCCGTGGGAGACATATTTATCTATTCAATATACTTTTCTCGTGTGAGACAGATTTGTTTATTAAGTCTTCACTTTGGGTCGTAGAAACTCTTGGTTGTAGGTGTGATCATCTAAGGGAATCAGTGCGTAGTATCCCCATGGGATCGTAGACGTAAGGAACGCTACTGCATCTTGAATCGGTGTAAGATTGATTAGGATTCAACTACATTCGAGATCAAAGTTAGCTTTGTAGTAGGCTAGTGTCCGTAGCGGCTTAATCTGTTGTGGTGTTCAAATCTGACTAGGTCCCGGTTTTTCCGCATTTGCGGTTTTCCTCGTTAACAAAATTCGCATCTCGTGTTATTTCTTTTCCGCATTATATTTTGTTATATAATTGAAATATCGTAGGTTATGCGTTGAATCGATCAATTGGTAAATCCAACCTTTGGTTGTTGATTGAAATTGATTGATCCTTGAACATTGGTCTTTGGTACCGTTCAAGTTATTTCTCTGATATTCAATTAGGCTTGCAAATTCTTATTTGTTTGATTACGGATCGAATTGAGAGATTGAGATATAACTCTTTGATATACTTTTCTTAAGATTGAGTCTAACTGTCTGGTTGATTTTCTTAAAAGTATATTGGAGTTGGTCCAAATTGCTAAGAGAAATATTGGGTGAGGTTGTTACACCCCCGCTTTTTCAATTTGTATCAGAGCAGGCAAACACATTTAAGACCTCATAAGTCATGTTTGTAGCGATCCGACTCTATGGACAATAGTGTTATCTCTGAAAATCGATCACAGAAACAAAAGTTATGTTTTGATAAAATATATTAAAGAGAAAGATCATTCAATCTCAAATATAAATGAACCTTGTGTTTCAACGAAAACGTAGGAGTTACACCGACAAGTGTTACACGATTATTTTCAAACGAGTATGACTCTGTTGATGAAAGGGAAGCACCCAAAGAGAGTGAACTGATTCTAAATCTTGTTAGAATCCATGCTGATAGAATCAATCGGTTGAAAAATAATGTCAACGTTCTTCTCGGTATAGTGAAAAATTAAACATTGATTTGAATGATAGTCATGGGGACTTTAATCGCGGATATAAACTATTCATCGTATTTTACCAACATGCATAGATGTTGCCAATCTGTTTAGACGCGGAAGAACGCCTCCTCTTCTTTGATCCAGGAAAAGGGAGACAAAGAATGCGCCTTCTAATAACCTTCGAGGAGGTTCTTCATCGGAAGAAGCTCCCAACTCCTCTTATCCCCCCTTCCTCCCGGACGTCGACTTTAACTTCGTTCGAAAAGTTGGAAGTTTATCGAATTTTCCTTGGATAGAATCAAATGATCTCGAAGATCCTTATCACTCTTATTCATAGCTTTGAAGATACAAGTCTCAGAATAGCATGTGTCACCATGAATAGGCAAACCATTAAGCGCGACCACGTCTTCCAACACAAATAAGCGCACCAAACTATCATGATCTCAACAAATAGTTTTATACCGAGAGGATGTTATGACGTCATGTATGCACAAATAGCGGGCATTTCCCTATGATCGGGGTTGGAGTATATGTAGTCCACCCAAGGCTCCCAAGCGGGTGGAGATTCGGCCCGGATGAGCAAAGTGTGATTGTGTCGGGAAAATATAGTCTCCTGTGAGCTGCTAGGCGAGGTACCTCCTCTAAGGCGGCTATAGGGACACGTTACTTTGAGGAAGGATAAACCAACCATCGGATGAGGATGGAGGGAGCACGTGAGAATTCAACATGCGCGGATGTGTTCATCTGAAAATTCCATCGGTTGCATCCACTAACTGGTGAATCAACATGTGATTGGATCGTTGGATCGGTCGTGGACTAATGTTGATACATGAAAATAATTAACCCTAAAATGGGTAACCCCTTAGCCCTACTAAGGGTTCCTCTTAAGAAGGAACTGGGGGACTAGGTCCAACCCATAGGATAATGGATGGACCTAGCCCAAAAAGGAGAATCTTGAAATAGTTGGGTCTCATCCCCTAACAAAATGAGCCTTTTCCTAGTTCCTCGATAACTTGGAAAAGAGGAAAGTGGCGGTTTTGTAATATATTAGTTTTATGAGTGTTTATTCATAAGGAGGAGGAAGGATTATTATAAAGGGAAAGAAAGGAGACTTATGAGGTGAATTCATCTCTTTCTCTCTCTTCTTAATTCTCTCTCTCTCTCCATTCACCTCAAGGGGATGGGCTTCTTTGTGGCTTGGACTTGCTTCTCCTTCCCACCTTTACCACTATCAACACCTACAGATGTATAAAATTAGCAAAACCTCCCTCTTGATCCAATGATCAATGATCGCCAGCTAAGTCACCATTTACGCAGGTGGCACAAAAAATCGTTTTTTTGTGAACTAACTAAAATATCCACA
>JAJJWW010000663.1:0-51338 GCA_023531295.1 Papaver armeniacum
CATTTTCTCCGATTCCAAAACAGATGCATGCATGTTCGTGGTAGCATTACATCGATTCACTCCCGAGTCTCATCGGCGTCTAACTCGGGGATGATGGAATATGCTTGATGGTGAGTAATGATGGAAGTATGGTGATGCAGTGAGACCGAGAGAGTAACGGAGAAGATACTTGCCGAGATGGTGAGAATGGAGTGTACACTCAAGCAGGGAGATGATGAGATGTTCTTGTGACGATGAGCACTGTGTTGAAATGGGTTGTTATCGGTGATTTAGATTGATCGGGATGATCGGGCGAGAGAAGAAGAACTTGAGTATTAACTGCAATGTGATTAAGGAGAAATGAAGATAATGATGATATTGTTGACGAACAGAGATGGAGTTTGGGAGATAATGCGATTCGTGGGTTTTTTCCGGGTTCGAATGGAAGCAATGGAGCTCGAGCAATAACAAGGGAGCAATATGGTGAGTTAAGAAGGAGACCGGAGATAATGATGGCAGTGATAAGGAATGTGCATTGAACGGGTTTGGCTGTAAAGAGTTAGAGTTGTTGGTTGCTGCCATTATCGGCAGTAGATGATGATGGATCGTGATGAGACTTGAGAGCTTCAGCAAAACAGAGATGATAAAGGGTGTTGCTGATCAGTGTCGATGGAAACTCGAGCTGGCATACAAATAAGTCGAGTCTCGAGTATTCGCGATCGATGCTGTTACAGAGACGGACGGAGCTTGAACTGCTAGCTGCTGTGATGAAACAAGAAGGTTCAGGGAGTTTGCTGCCATCGAACGTGATTGAATGAGGCTTGGCAGAATGGCAGTTGATGGTGCTCGGATGCGTAGAAGGTCGCCATGGAGCTAGATATGAGGATGGTCGAGGTGAACCGAGTTGAGTCTGGTTTCGCCATTGATGGCACTGGAAGTAATGAGATAGAGAAATCGGTGAAAGTGGGTTCTACCATTGGCCATGAAGCTGCAATCGGTGATGATGATGTCGGGGACGATATGGATGAGTGCGTGTCTTTGTGATAAACAACTCGGGTTAGTCGATGCCATGAAAGCCGGAGATGGGATTAGCCGAGAAATGGAAGTACGTTTGGAGTTTGTGTACGGATCCGTGAAGCACTTGGTTGTTCTCAATTGCTTTGTATGGCCAAGCCTTGGACGTGAAGGGTATTTGAGTTTTGGGCCGAGTTTGACAAGCCAAGAACAATTACATGATAGGCCAATAACATGAGCCTGGGCTTCTACAAGTTTCGACGAGTCCATTAGGCCATTGAGCCAAATCTTACACAAACAGAATTAAGGGTGGTGCGGCTACTCCAAGTTTGGAAATTTGGCCGTGACTTTGGAAAACCTTTGGAAAGTTACATCGTCGGGATTTGATGCACGGACACAATTTTAAGGAGTGCACTTTCCTAATTTTACTAGGTTTCCTAGTTTTCTTAAAGAGGAGGTTACAAAACTCTATATATAGGGAAGCCTAGGCAAAAAATAGAAGAATCTATCTACCACGTTTTATTATCTTTTCTCTACTTTATTCTAGGGTTTAGAACCATGATGAAATTTCTCTTTCTTCTTGTGATGAACTCCATGAATATGAGTACCTAAGTTTATTATTGGTTATGGAATAGTTGGATTTCACATAATATGATTCTTTGATTCAATATATTAGTTTTGTCTCATAATTATCGTTTGCAATTCTCTGGAAATATTGTTTTATGATTGATTGATTGTTTTGTCAAGTTGCAAATTGGTAGAACTTCTAATCACATCTATTGCTAGTTTAGGTTTATTATACGCAAAAGTGATATTCCTTGGATACAAGTAGCATAATATGATTATAGTTTGTAGTGATATATTCTTATGATCATATGTGAATCGTAACCTTTGTTAAATTGAATTAGTGCGCTTTCCACGTTCAATTGCTTTGATTGGCCCGATTTCATAGAACTTAACGCATCTAGGGAATTAAACTTGATTAGTGCTTTTACACGTTAGGTTGTTCCTTTAGATAGAATTCATATTCGCATCTTTTAATGTGTTTGTTGATGACATGAGGAGGTTTGCGGGATATTCTTGCGATCAAGGTATTCTAGGGTCTTTGATAAAAGTTGAGATTAAATATCAATTCTAGTTATTGTGAAAAGCATGTTAGTGAATGAAAACGAAATCCTTAACCAATATCTCTTCTATCTTATTTGTTTGCTTATTTGTTTCTTTGTTTTTATATTTATTTTAGTTTATAAAATCAGAAAATCCTCTAGTTTTATATAGGAAACCATAACAACTTGACAACCTAGACCTCTCTCGTGGGATCGATCCTTTCTTTCCCTTGCTATATTTATATTTTGAGTAGTAAGAAAGTGTAAATTATATTTGTGTCGCTTACGACAACGCATCAAATTTTGGCGCCGTTGCCGGGGAGGCAACGGTTGTTAATTGTTTTTGGTTTCTTATTTTTGTATTTAGTTTTTGTTTTATTTTTATTTTTTTTTTTATTTTTTTTTTTCTTATTTTCTGGGTTTTAACCTTGGTTTGAGAATTATTTCAGGTGCTTATTTCTATGGAAGGAGCATATTGGAACAATGGATACGGATTTCAACCTCAACATTACGACAACTACCAATTCCATGGGTATAATCAAAACCAATTTATTGGTTATGACCAATATTCCATAGAACCTTATGGTTTTCCTCAACAACCTTATGGCGGGGAACAACCACAAGTATGGGAGGATTCTTATGCTCGTGAACAAAAGTCTCCAACTTTATAGATAAAGTTTCCACCTTTTACAAGAGGAATTTCAAAAAGCTAAAGAGACTACAAATGAGCAACTCCAAGAACTTCGTGAAGGTATGACTAACTTGCGAAGAGGCATTGATCAATATAAGGAAGATATGGATAATTCTAATGTGCATATGGTTTGTGATGAATATTTGATTGATGCTAATGTTGTAAAAGGCCAATCCTTGGGCACTTTCGTTGATAATTGTGTAGTTAACTCAACTCTTGATCGTAATAATGATCATTCACCTATTCAAAAGGATGAGTTCGAGATTAGCAACACTAAATTCAGCGAGGACCAATCTTATGTTGACTATGATAGTGACGGTGATTATGATACATTGCTTGAAACAACTCATGGTGACATCTCCGAGGAGTATACAATGGAGTCTTTTTGGGATCAAGATGAAGATGAAGAGGAATATGATGACACTTGTGTAGATTACTCAATCATTGATCTTAATAATGATCAAGAGCCTATTCAAAGGGTGGAGCTTGAGGATGATGCATTTTCGAGTGTTCTAAAAAGGTTTCTTATGATAAAATTTGGATCCGCAAAAGAGTATGTGCCTTACAACAAGGAGGAATATGTTGAGAATGAGACCGTTATGACCAATATTGTGGAAGACCCAATTGAACTTGTGCATGATTGTAATGATGATGTTTATGTCGAGACTTTGGTTACGGCAGAAACGGACGAAGAATGGTTGCAAGGTTTGATAGAGGACCATGATATACAAGAGGTGAATAATTCACTTGAGTTTTTCAAGGATGAAGAGGATTCCGTAATACAAGAGATTGTGCAAGGTTTATCTAACCCTTTGCCTATTGTTTCTTCTCCTTTACCTCTTATTGGTTTGAATGTATGTGCTTCGAGAATATTGTTGAATGACTTTGTTTCTCGATTTCCGCCATTAGAGGTACTTGATTCTCATACTATGCAGGTTATGGAACTAGAAACCGTGGAAGTACCCGACTCCTATATTCTTTATACACTTCCAAGTGTGGACAAGAATAAGTGTGGGGGAAGCTTTTATCGGTTCATAGCTTCACTTTTGCTTTATGTTACTAATATTTGTGTGAAGCTAGTGTTTGCAAAACAGGTTCTATGGACGGATCCCCAACTTTTCAGATTGTTGGTATATGGGGAATGAATCTTCCAAGGATATAGTCGGGCTGACGACTATAAAACAAGCGCTAAGTGGGAGGCAACCCACCGGTTTTGTATCTTTTATCCTTTTGTTTTTGCATTTTATTTTTGTTTCGTTTATTTATTTTTTACTGTTTTCATATCATATTTGCAGCCCCATGTTTAATTTCATTGAGTCCGTAATCTATCTTAGAAGAGAATTATGACGAATACCTTTTCGTCAGAAAATTTCAGACTGCGCGTAGTTCAGTCCAGAGACCATAACTGTCATACCGTTTATCAAAACACTGTGAAATTTTGACACTGTGTAGAAAACACGTAGGTGAACAACTTTTGTGAAATGGAGGTTTTCCAAATTCCTTACCAATTTGCACAGTTTTTGCGTTTTATCTGCTGTTACGTCAGAATTCAGAACTTTCGGTTTTACACATTGAGGACAATGTGAAGTTTAAGTGTGGGGGAGAATTTATATGTTTGTATAGTTTATTTGTGCTTTTTGAACTCCGAAATCTAGAAATTTGTGCCTTTAGGATGACACCATTAGTGGATGGAACCATTTTGAATGCAGGAGTTGAAGAACCAATTAACAAAAAGGGAAGAATATAGCTCAGAAATCACAAATTAACATGATAGTTGTTACCATATCTCGGAATATCACCATATCACATTCTATTTTTATTTCTCCATATTTATCTATTGTTCTCTAAGTGCTTTGGTGGGTCACTAAACATCGACGTGTTATTACTGCTAGGATGAAATAGAGTGATTGAGTTACTAGAAAAAGAAAAAAAAATGATGAAAAAAATATATATGAAAAAGAAAAAAAAAAGAAAAAAAAAAAGAGACCGATCAATTAGACCAAAACGGAATAAAAAGACACTTGGGAATAGCAGTATGTGTGAAACGTAGTCCCTGTCTCCGTCGCCTAAACAAGCGTGGAATGCAGGATCCAAGGCAACTATCATGTACTTGCTGACAAGAAGCATGCGCTTGGATCCAAAAGATCTAATCATGCCGTCTAAAAAAAAAGAGAAATTGGATCCAGTTTGATCCAATCTTATATAAAAAACAAAAAAAAAATTTATTATTGTGTTGAATAAAGTCACTCTTGGTTCCCTTGTATATGCCAATTGATTTGATGTAGCATTCAAAGCACCAAGTAGCTCAATTCAATAGATTAGGTTCATCTTAGCGGTGACCTTCACTCGGCTAATATACTGGGGCTGCCTTCATTTTCTCCGATTCCAAAACAAGATGCATGCATGTCTGTAGCAGTTGATTACATCAGTTCACTCCCGAGTCTCAGCGTCTAACTCAGGGATGATGGAATATGCTTGATGGTGAGTAATGATGGAAGTATGGTGATGCAGGTGAGACTGAGAGAGTAACGGAGAAGATACTTGCCGAGATGGTGAGAGCTGGAGCTGTACACTGTTGGCAGGGAGATGATGAGATGCTGCTGTGACGATGAGCACTCAGGTTGGAATGGGTTGTTATCGGTGACGAGATTGATCGGGATGATCCTGGCAGAGAAGAAGAACTTGAGTATTGTGATCAGGCGAGCGATTAAGGAGAAATGAAGATAATGATGATATTGTTGGACGAACAGAGATGGAGTTTGGGAGATAATGCGGTTCGTGGGTTTTTCCGGGTTCGAATGGAAGCAATGGAGCTCGAGCAATAACCAAGGAGCAAAGATGGTGAGTTAAGAAGGAGACAGGGGAGATAATGATGGCAAAGTGATAAGGAATGTGCATTGAACGGGTTTGGCTGTAAAGAGTTAGAGTTGTTGGTTGCTGCCATTATCGGCAGTAGATGATGATGGATCGTGATGAGACTTGAGAGCTTCAGCGAAACAGAGATGATAAAGGGTGTTGCTGATCAGTGTCGATGGAAACTCGAGCTGGCATACAAATAAGTCGAGTCTCGAGTATTCGCGATCGATGTTGTTACAGAAACGGACGGAGCTTGAACTGCTAGCTGCTGTGATGAAACAAGAAGGTTCAGGGAGTTTGCTGCCATCGAACGTGATTGAATGAGGCTTGGCAGAATGGCAGTTGATGGTGCTCGGATGCAGAAGGTGCTGCCATGGAGCTAGATATGAGGATGGTCGAGGTGAACAAGAGTTGAGTCCTGGTTTGCCATTGATGGCACTGGAAGTAATGAGATAGAGAAATCAGTGAAGCTGGGTTCTACCATTGGCCATTGAAGCTGCAGTCGGTGATGATGATGTCAGGGACGATATGGATGAGTGCGTGTGCTGTGATAAACAACTCGGGTTAGTCGATGCCATGAAAGCCGGAGATGGGATTAGCCGAGAAATGGAAGTGCGATTTGGAGTTTGTGTACTGATCTGTGAAGCACTTGGTTGTTCTCAATTGCTTTGTATGGCCAAGCCTTGGACGTGAAGGGTATTTGAGTTTTGGGCGAGTTTGACAAGCCAAGAACAATTACATGATAGGCCAATAACATGAGCCGGGTTTATAAGTTCTTCGCACGAGTCCATTAGGCCATTGAGCCAAATCTTACACAAACAGAATTAAGGGTGGTGCGGCTACTCCAAGTTTGGAAATTTGGCGTGACTTTGGCAACTCGCTTTGGAAAGTTACTTCGTCCGGGATTTGATGCACGGGACACAATTTTAAGGAGTGCACTTTCCTAATTTTACTAGGTTTCCTAGTTTTCTTAAAGAGGAGGTTACAAAACTCTATATATAGAGAAGCCTAGGCAAAAAATAGAAGAATCTATCTACCACGTTTTATTATCTTTTCTCTACTTTATTCTAGGGTTTAGAACCATGATGAAATTTCTCTTTCTTCTTGTGATGAACTCCATGAATATGAGTACCTAAGTTTATTATTGGTTATGGAATAGTTGGATTTCACATAATATGATTCTTTGATTCAATATATTAGTTTTGTCTCATAATTATCGTTTGCAATTCTCGGAAATATTGTTTTATGATTGATTGATTGTTTTGTCAAGTTGCAAATTGGTAGAACTTCTAATCACATCTATTGCTAGTTTAGGTTTATTATACGCAAAAGTGATATTCCTTGGATACAAGTAGCATAATATGATTATAGTTTGTAGTGATATATTCTTATGATCATATGTGAATCGTAACCTTTGTTAAATTGAATTAGTGCGCTTTCCACGTTCAATTGCTTTGATTGGCCTGATTTCATAGAACTTAACGCATCTAGGGAATTAAACTTGATTAGTGCTTTTACACGTTAGGTTGTTCCTTTAGATAGAATTCATATTCGCATCTTTTAATGTGTTTGTTGATGACATGAGGAGGTTTGCGGGATATTCTTGCGATCAAGGTATTCTAGGGTCTTTGATAAAAGTTGAGATTAAATATCAATTCTAGTTATTGTGAAAAGCATGTTAGTGAATGAAAACGAAATCCTTAACCAATATCTCTTCTATCTTATTTGTTTGCTTATTTGTTTCTTTGTTTTTATATTTATTTTAGTTTATAAAATCAGAAAATCCTCGGTGTTTATATAGGAAACCATAACAACTTGACAACCTAGACCTCTCTGTGGGATCGATCCTTTCTTGCCCTTGCTATATTTATATTTTGAGTAGTAAGAAAGTGTAAATTATATTTGTGTCGCTTACGACAACGCATCAAATTTTGGCGCCGTTGCCGGGGAGGCAACGGTTGTTAATTGTTTTTGGTTTCTTATTTTTGTATTTAGTTTTTGTTTTATTTTTATTTTTTTTTTTATTTTTTTTTTCTTATTTTCTGGGTTTTAACCTTGGTTTGAGAATTATTTCAGGTGCTTATTTCTATGGAAGGAGCATATTGGAACAATGGATACGGATTTCAACCTCAACATTACGACAACTACCAATTCCATGGGTATAATCAAAACCAATTTATTGGTTATGACCAATATTCCATAGAACCTTATGGTTTTCCTCAACAACCTTATGGTGGGAACAACCACAAGTATGGGAGGATTCTTATGCTCGTGAACAAAAAGTCTCCAACTTTATAGATAAAGTTTCCACCTTTTTACAAGAGGAATTTCAAAAAGCTAAAGAGACTACAAATGAGCAACTCCAAGAACTTCGTGAAGGTATGACTAACTTGCGAAGAGGCATTGATCAATATAAGGAAGATATGGATAATTCTAATGTGCATATGGTTTGTGATGAATATTTGATTGATGCTAATGTTGTAAAAGGCCAATCCTTGGGCACTTTCGTTGATAATTGTGTAGTTAACTCAACTCTTGATCGTAATAATGATCATTCACCTATTCAAAAGGATGAGTTCGAGATTAGCAACACTAAATTCAGCGAGGACCAATCTTATGTTGACTATGATAGTGACGGTGATTATGATACATTGCTTGAAACAACTCATGGTGACATCTCCGAGGAGTATACAATGGAGTCTTTTTGGGATCAAGATGAAGATGAAGAGGAATATGATGACACTTGTGTAGATTACTCAATCATTGATCTTAATAATGATCAAGAGCCTATTCAAAGGGTGGAGCTTGAGGATGATGCATTTTCGAGTGTTCTAAAAAGGTTTCTTATGATAAAATTTGGATCCGCAAAAGAGTATGTGCCTTACAACAAGGAGGAATATGTTGAGAATGAGACCGTTATGACCAATATTGTGGAAGACCCAATTGAACTTGTGCATGATTGTAATGATGATGTTTATGTCGAGACTTTGGTTAAGGCAGAAACGGACGAAAGAATGGTTGCAAGGTTTGATAGAGGACCATGATATACAAGAGGTGAATAATTCACTTGAGTTTTTCAAGGATGAAGAGGATTCGTAATACAAGAGATTGTGCAAGGTTTATCTAACCCTTTGCCTATTGTTTCTTCTCCTTTACCTCTTATTGGTTTGAATGTATGTGCTTCGAGAATATTGTTGAATGACTTTGTTTCTCGATTTCCGCCATTAGAGGTACTTGATTCTCATACTATGCAGGTTATGGAACTAGAAACCGTGGAAGTACTCCGACTCCTATATTCTTTATACACTTCCAAGTGTGGACAAGAATAAGTGTGGGGAAGCTTTTATCGGTTCATAGCTTCACTTTTTGCTTTATTGTACTAATATTTGTGTGAAGCTAGTGTTTGCACAACAGGTTCTATGGACGGATCCCCAACTTTTCAGATTGTTGGTGTATGGGGAATGAATCTTCCAAGGATATAGTCGGGCTGACGACTATAAAACAAGCGCTAAGTGGGAGGCAACCCACCGGTTTTGTATCTTTTATCCTTTTGTTTTTGCATTTTATTTTTGTTTCGTTTATTTATTTTTTTACTGTTTTCATATCATATTTGCAGCCCCATGTTTAATTTCATTGAGTCCGTAATCTATCTTAGAAGAGAATTATGACGAATACCTTTTCGTCAGAAAATTTCAGACTGCGCGTAGTTCAGTCCAGAGACCATAACTGTCATACCGTTTATCAAAACACTGTGAAATTTTGACACTGTGTAGAAAACACGTAGGTGAACAACTTTTTGTGAAATGGAGGTTTTCCAAATTCCTTACCAATTTGCACAGTTTTTGCGTTTTATCTGCTGTTACGTCAGAATTCAGAACTTTCGGTTTTACACATTGAGGACAATGTGAAGTTTAAGTGTGGGGGAGCATTTATATGTTTGTATAGTTTATTTGTGCTTTTTGAACTCCGAAATCTAGAAATTTGTGCCTTTAGGATGACACCATTAGTGGATGGAACCATTTTGAATGCAGGAGTTGAAGAACCAATTAACAAAAAGGGAAGAATATAGCTCAGAAATCACAAATTAACATGATAGTTGTTACCATATCTCGGAATATCACCATATCACATTCTATTTTTATTTCTCCATATTTATCTATTGTTCTCTAAGTGCTTTGGTGGGTCACTAAACATCGACGTGTTATTACTGCTAGGATGAAATAGAGTGATTGAGTTACTAGAAAAAGAAAAAAAAATGATGAAAAAAAAATATATATGAAAAAGAAAAAAAAAAAAAAAAAAGAAAAAAAAGAGACCGATCAATTAGACCAAAACGGAATAAAAGACACTTGGGAATAGTAGTATGTGTGAAACGTAGTCCCTGTCTCCGTCGCCTAAACAAGCGTGGAATGCAGGATCCAGGCAACTATCATGTACTTGCCGACAAGAAGCATGCGCTTGGATCCAAAAGATCTAATCATGCCGTCTAAAAAAAAGAGAAATTGGATCCAGTTTGATCCAATCTTATATAAAAACAAAAAAAAATTTATTATTGTGTTGAATAAAGTCACTCTTGGTTCCCTTGTATATGCCAATTGATTTGATGTAGCATTCAGCACCAAGTAGCTCAATTCAATAGGATTAGGTTCATCTTAGCAGTGACCTTCACTCAGCTAATATACTCAGGGCTGCCTTCATTTTCTCCGATTCCAAAACAGATGCATGCATGTCTGTAGCAGTTACATCAGTTCACTCCCGAGTCTCATCGCGTCTAACAGGGATGATGGAATATGCTTGATGGTGAGTAATGATGGAAGTATGGTGATGCGAGGTGAGACCGAGAGAGTAACGGAGAAGATACTTGCCGAGATGGTGAGAGCCGGAGTCAGACTGTTGGCAGGGGAGATGATGAGATGCTGCTTGTGACGATGAGCACTCGGTTGGAATGGGTTGTTATCGGTGACGAGATTGATCGGGATGATCCTGGCAGAGAAGAAGAACTTGAGTATTCGCAGTCAGGCAGTTAAGGAGAAATGAAGATAATGATGATATTGTTGGACGAACAGAGATGGAGTTTGGGAGATAATGCAGTTCGTGGATTTTTGCTGGGTTCGAATGGAAGCAATGGAGCTCGAGCAATAACCAAGGAGCAATATGGTGAGTTAAGAAGGAGACAGGGAGATAATGATGGCAGTGATAAGGAATGTGCATTGAACGGGTTTGGCTGTAAAGAGTTAGAGTTGTTGGTTGCTGCCATTATCGGCAGTAGATGATGATGGATCGTGATGAGACTTGAGAGCTTCAGCAAAACAGAGATGATAAAGGGTGTTGCTGATCAGTGTCGATGGAAACTCGAGCTGGCATACAAATAAGTCGAGTCTCGAGTATTCGCGATCGATGCTGTAACAGAAACGGACGGAGCTTGAACTGCTAGCTGCTGTGATGAAACAAGAAGGTTCAGGGAGTTTGCTGCCATCGAACGTGATTGAATGAGGCTTGGCGAATGGCGAGTTGATGGTGCTCGGATGCGTAAGGTCTTGCCATGGAGCTAGATATGAGGATGGTCGAGGTGAACCGAGTTGAGTCCTGGTTACGCCATTGATGGCACCGGAAGTAATGAGATAGAGAAATCGGTGAAGCTGGGTTCTACCATTGGCCATTGAAGCTGCAATCGGTGATGATGATGTCGGGGACGATATGGATGAGTGCGTGTCTTTGTGATAAACAACTCGGGTTAGTCGATGCCATGAAAGCGGAGATGGGATTAGCCGAGAAATGGAAGTACAGTTTGAGTTTGTGTACAGTCTGTGAAGCACTTGGTTGTTCTCAATTGCTTTGTATGGCCAAGCCTTGGACGTGAAGGGTATTTGAGTTTTGGGCCAGAGTTTGACAAGCCAAGAACAATTACATGATAGGCCAATAACATTTGGGCTTCTACAAGTTCTTTCGCACGAGTCCATTAGGCCATTGAGCCAAATCTTACACAAACAGAATTAAGGGTGGTGCGGCTACTCCAAGTTTGGAAATTTGGCCGTGACTTTGGCAACCTGCTTTGGAAAGTTACTTCGTCCGGGATTTGATGCACGGGACACAATTTTAAGGAGTGCACTTTCCTAATTTTACTAGGTTTCCTAGTTTTCTTAAAGAGGAGGTTACAAAACTCTATATATAGGGAAGCCTAGGCAAAAAATAGAAGAATCTATCTACCACGTTTTATTATCTTTTCTCTACTTTATTCTAGGGTTTAGAACCATGATGAAATTTCTCTTCTTCTTGTGATGAACTCCATGAATATGAGTACCTAAGTTTATTATTGGTTATGGAATAGTTGGATTTCACATAATATGATTCTTTGATTCAATATATTAGTTTTGTCTCATAATTATCGTTTTGCGATTTCTCTGGAAATATTGTTTTATGATTGATTGATTGTTTTGTCAAGTTGCAAATTGGTAGAACTTCTAATCACATCTATTGCTAGTTTAGGGTTTATTATACGCAAAAGTGATATTCCTTGGATACAAGTAGCATAATATGATTATAGTTTGTAGTGATATATTCTTATGATCATATGTGAATCGTAACCTTTGTTAAATTGAATTAGTGCGCTTTCCACGTTCAATTGCTTTGATTGGCCTGATTTCATAGAACTTAACGCATCTAGGGAATTAAACTTGATTAGTGCTTTTACACGTTAGGTTGTTCCTTTAGATAGAATTCATATTCGCATCTTTTAATGTGTTTGTTGATGACATGAGGAGGTTTTGGGATATTCTTGCGATCAAGGTATTCTAGGGTCTTTGATAAAAGTTGAGATTAAATATCAATTCTAGTTATTGTGAAAAGCATGTTAGTGAATGAAAACGAAATCCTTAACCAATATCTCTTCTATCTTATTTGTTTGCTTATTTGTTTCTTTGTTTTTATATTTATTTTAGTTTATAAAATCAGAAAATCCTCGGTGTTTTATATAGGAAACCATAACAACTTGACAACCTAGACCTCTCGTGGGATCGATCCTTTCTTGCCCTTGCTATATTTATATTTTGAGTAGTAAGAAAGTGTAAATTATATTTGTGTCGCTTACGACAACGCATCATAGACCGCCAGACCAAAACCCTAGTTGATATCCCCCCATGTGACACGGTTGATGTCTCGTGATTGTGGAGTCTGCAAGGCAGACGTGTATTTAGTTAGTCAGTTATTGACTTTTGAGACGATGAGTCTTTGTATTCTTTGAGTTGAACGTGCTTTGCAAATATTCTAGGACTCATGAATTGAACGTGTATGTTGAGACAAGAGGTATAATTGTCGAATGAATGTTGATAGTTAAGGTGAACAAATATTTTTCATTTGATGAATTGTTGAATATTGATAGTTCGATATTCCTTAGTCGAGCAAATATTGTTCATCCGAGCAAATGTTGCTCGTTTGATGAATTATTAATTTAAAATACGCAATCGAACCGAGTATAATAATTAAAGTGTTGATTACAAAGGATCAACATAAAATTATTAGTGCCTGAATATGGAATTATGAACCTTGGATTCGAAACCCTAATTTCGATCAATTGCTGATCAACTGATGATTTATTAAAAATCAACCACGAAGTGAAAAAGGGACCGGCTACATGGGATGATGGGTCGACCATGTGGCGCCCGAGATGCTTCGAGTGAGCAAATACCAAAGTCTCTTGAAGACGGGTTGGTGAAAGGATGATTAAATCTTTGGTTTAATCATTTATTAAAATAATGTTCGTCCGAGCCTTAGGTGACAAAACCTAATTATGACGGAGTGAGGGACCGACCAAGAAGTCATGGAACCGGCCCTGGTTGGTCATGGGATCGATTGACGATCATTTTATGAAATTCCAAGTTGTTTGGAAGAGTTTGAACCTAATATGAACAAATTAGGTAAAATTCTGAAAATATATGGGACTGGCTTCTTGCAAACCAAAGAGCCAACCTTGGTTGGTCAAGGTAATATGCTCATGTCACCAAAGTGTTCGTGCCTCAGTCCTGAGAATTTTGATATTTTCTGATGCGCGTTTGAGCAACATTTTGAGAAAATATGAAGAAATCAAGGTTTTGCTCAAACCGAGAAAATTTCATAAGATGAAGGAAATAATAATAATAAAATAAGGAACCATGAAGTGTGGCACCGGCTATGGTTAAGGCACGGCCAGCCGGTCAATAAGCCCGGTCCCGTGGCACTTTTCCTAATTTTATATTATTTTCATGATTTTAAGGAAATATCATGAAATCAAGGAGTTTGTTAAAACTAAGGAGTTTCCTTGAAGTGATGGAGTTTCCATGAGATGAAGTAAACAATAATAACAATAATGATAAAATAAGGGCGTGTGGGACCAGCCATGGCCGGGGCATGGTTGGCGGCCTAAGTGGTCCGGTCCCAGTGAACCTTCCTAATTTTATATCTTTTCCTTGGTGTGAAGGAAATATCATGAAATTGAGGAATTTCATGGGATGAAGGAAATAATAATAATAATAAAATAATAAGGAACATAAGGAGTGGGAATGGCCACAACTAGGGCATGAAGCAATGGCTAGTGAACCTGGGTCCGTGATACTATTCCTAATTTTATATTATTTCCTTGATGCAAAGGAAACACCATGAAACCGAGGAGTTTCCTTAAACGAAGGAGTTTTGTTCAAATTAATGAATTTTCATGAGATCGAGGAAAAATAATAAAATATGATAAAATAAAGAACTAAGCGTGGGGAGCCACGATGATTTGGCCGGCCGGTGGGCCTGATCCCGAGCGCCTTAGCTAATATTTTATTATTATTTTTCTTCCTATTTTGCATAGGTTCATCGTTCCTTCGTATTTTGGAATGCTCGTTCGAGCATTCGGGTGCTCGTTAGTGCATTATTGTTGAATACACTGTACCATTTTGGTCGGGGCTTACTCGATAGCGGCTCAGATGCCCGTATGTTGAATATTTATCACTAACCCATGGAATTCTGCTGGGAAAAACCACGAATTGAAGTAATGAAATATTATGAAGATCGTAGAATATTTCTGAATATTCAGTTAATGAATTTAACGATTAGAAATAATTAATTGATGGCTCTATACTAGCAGGCATGTTGTCTAGGAGCATTAATTATTTGAGAATTGAGCGTTATGAGCTTGTTGAAGCGTCATATTTCTCTTATATAGTCGGGGAAAACATTATTACATCCTCGAAGACGTTATTGCTCTATACTAGTAGGCAAGTTGTCTAGGAGCCCCAATCGTTCGATTCTATATAGAAGTAATTACTGAAATTGGTCAGAATTCATGAGATATGTCGTTGCCTCAGTTGAGAGACTGCACATCCACATATGCTCTGAGAGACAGTATTCTCGGTCATAGGTTCTTGCGGCATGATCTTTCATGCTTCAATGAGAGACATGAGCCTCAATACTCATTTGATTGCTTGGTAGGCCCGGAAATGGGTTTATATTAATGCCTACGAGTAATAACAAGTAAGTGCACGGCGTCTATCGGAGACGTGGCAAGTGCGGGTCGAACCACGAGACTTGTGGTGCTATGATTGATCAAGAGGGCTTACTTAACTGAATTTCAGGTGGTAATGTGTAACACGGGGTTTTTGTCGATACTAAGTTGAAGGATAATGAAGTAAAGTGAAATACACACAGTGAGAAGAAATGGGTGCTAGGGTTATCAAATCCACCTCTAAATTCCTAGTATGTGTTCAACTAGATGGAGTTTCTTGTTCCTATGGCAGTTAAGGATAAGGTGTCAATTCTATCACTTAGCTAAGGAGTTTCACCTAATGATAACTCAATTATCAGCTAAGGCACTAACCTAGAGCACTAGTTGTCTAATTAAGCACAACTAGTCAAAAGAATTAGCATTTTAACTCTAAGGCTTGAGTCGAAGCATACCCAATGTAATTTTTGCCTAACTACAATGTATACTTGGCATGCACTTGTGAGAGAAGAACATTGGATGCTAGAACCGAGATTATCTTTATGATTAAGCACTCAAGAAAACTCAAACTCATTGAATTCATAACATGGAATTAGGGTTTCACCGAAACCTTAGCAACTTAATTTAAAACATAATTAAGAACAATTTAAACACAAGTAACCCTAATTAGTGCTCGCTAGCCTGGCATCCTCTATCACACACACCACTCACTTCAATTTATACATACAACAACAAAAATACCAAACCCTAATACTTTAATTCAAAAATCGAAACAAATCAAAAATACTCTCTCACCCACGTCGCTCCATCCCTTGTCTCCTCCTCGTCAATCGCCTCTGAATTGACCATGCGGGTTGTTGGTCGGAACCCTAACTCCAATTATCTCTAACCTAGCTTCTAGGGTTAGAGAAGCTATGAGAGAGATGATTTGAGATAGAGAGGGAGAGCAAGAAAGTGTGGCTGTTGCAGTTGTTGGATGGTGTCAGGAGAGGTGATGATGGAGGTGGTGGGCGCCTGTCAAGGAGAGGGAAGGAGGTGGCGGAAGAGCAGAGCTCTGCTCTGGGTTTTCTCTTATGGAGACGGGAGAGGAAGAAAGAGAAAGATGGAAGAGAAATGGGTTTTCTCGATAGGGTATAGGTGTTGGGGATTTCGTTCAAAGGTGCAAAGAGAGATCGATGTGCCACCAAGCGAGCGTTGGATGCTGGCCGGGAGAGATCCGGACGGGGCCGAGGGATAATTGGGCGGTTTTGGTGTTGCACGGAGCAGCGAACTTCGATGCGCGTGGAGGCGGCGACCGTTGGATGTAGCTAGGCGAGATCTCAACGGCTTGGAAGAGATGGGCTCGGATCCGGCCGGGTCTTGGCTAGCTCGAGTCCATGTCTTGTAAGTTGGGTTGCGACTGATGCGCGCGCGGGCTTCTGCTTTCGCTCCATAGATACTTGCCTCCGATTCTTCGCTCTTTTGGCTCCTCGATTTCTCCGAGCTTTATTTACTACCTAAAAACACAAAATTAATTAATACAAATATTTATTCTTGAAAACAAATAAAATACAGAATCTGGGATAATATCTGGATTCTGAGCACAAAAGATGAGTAAAATGCCAATAAAAGGTATATAAATATGCAATATTTGGCACTCATCAAATACCCCAAACCTGAATTTTACTTGTCCTCAAGTGAAAAGAAATTAGGAAATCCTAACTATACCCCCGTCGCAGTCTCTCGAATGCATTTAGCGTATGCACTAAGCCTTTAAACCCCTAGGTGTCCCTAGTGGACGAGTTGTAGTCTCGTGAGGGTTTACCAGAGGTGTACCCACAAAACCTTCTCCAACTTCGCAGTGTAAAGAGTCTCAAGCATCCAAGGAGCTATGAGGATATAGAGTTTCTGCATGCTAGTAATGTGGTTAGAACTACCAAAGAACGCATTCTCATCCTTAAGTGCTGAGCGAGAAGTAACCATACCATATGAAATAATTCGGATTCGATTGTGATCATAAGCCTCGACTTCGCCTCACCATTAGGGTCTTATGATAATTGCACTCAAAAAGATCGCTTTTTAGTCTCTCATGTGTGCGGCAGGAATAAAGAGAGAAATCCCGCACACGTTGTAGGTAAGAAGGCTAACCTTCCGAAATAATTTCTGGAGACTCCACAAAAGTGTGGACAAAAAGAATCTTTTCTGATGATCTCTAAGAAAGGAAATCAACCATTTAGCAAGGATGGGAGTACTCACTTACCTTCTCACCCGATCGGCAATTAACATCATTCTCTCATAGGAACCATAGAAACGTCTTCAATCTTCGGTCTTCAACTGTAGATGACGAACTTCTGAACTTTACAAAAACTTGACATTTTTTTTTTTTTTTTTTTTTTTAATTACATGACAATAAAACTCAATTTTTCACAAACTTCATTAATTCTCATCCTATTTTCTTTTCTTTGTTTTGTTGCATATAAACCTTGGACTATCTCAACTTTTCTTTCCATATTCTCGATGATGCTCCGTTTTCATTCGATGATGATGTGTTTCTATGGGTCTGTTGATTGAGAGAGAGAGTGATGCTAACTGCAAATCGATATTTAGAAGGAGTTTTCATCTTTAGACGTCACCCTCATGATTGGCAAAAACTAGCACTCAAGATATCAAAAGTAGTGCTGAAATTGGTGCGAAGTTGGGTAGCTCACCATTCCTACCCTAATTGACGTACGGTGACACACACTCTAACAGCTTTTCTAGAAAGTTGCAAAAATTTGAAGGTTGGTGCCTCACTTGATGTAAAATGGGTAGTCTCCACTATGGGTGATCACAATTCTACTACCGAATATCTAACAAAGACCTAATTCGCCTCCAGGGTATGGTTAAATCCAACTTTAACGCTCTAATCAACTAAGAAACCCGATTGTGTTCTCGGTACTTCTAACTTCTCGTTATTTCGGTCGGATGCTCTATGTAAACATAGCTAGAAGCATGCTAGTGACTCTAAAATCTCTAAAAGTTGGAGGTTTTTATTTACAAAAGAGAGGTTTTTTTTTTTTTTTTTTTTTTTTTTTTTTTTTTAACATGACAATAAAAGATTAAAAAGACTAAAAACTCTATATGCAAATGCACCCCCAAACCTAAATCAAACATTGTCCTCAATGTGTCGACAGATAGAAAAAATTTAAACAGTCACATACCAAGAGAACTATGCTGATAAGAGAAAAGGGAAGAGATTACCGGATGTCGGCGGGAGCAAGGTTAGAGCTTCATTTGTTAAGGCTAGAATCCAACAT
Source organism: Papaver armeniacum (assembly GCA_023531295.1). Classification (NCBI taxonomy): domain Eukaryota; kingdom Viridiplantae; phylum Streptophyta; class Magnoliopsida; order Ranunculales; family Papaveraceae; genus Papaver; species Papaver armeniacum. The sequence continues at coordinate 18,379 of JAJJWW010000663.1, forward strand.
TCTCAGTGGAGATCATATCAGATTAGCACAATATATGCACAAGAAGACTCAACCGATTCAAGAAAATAAAAATTTAACAAGTCCTACTGGATTATATACAATGAAAATTCACCATATACCAACAATCTAAAGAGTTGAGGATCAACCCAAAAGACGGTATGTACAAACATCAACAGTCTTACACAAATATAATATGAGAGTGCAAGTAAGACTGTGTGTGTGAATGAGTTTCCCCCAAACCTAAACTTGTCAACAGGTGTGTTTGAGAGCACAAAATCTTGCAATTTTAAAGGTACATCATGCAAAAGGTCTAACTCAAAATGAGTTTTGCTAATAACAGGCAGATATACACATTCCAACTGTGGTTCCCTAAAGGTGTTATACTTTGATGCAAAATAGTCCAAGAGGACTTGGGAAGCACAAAGTTCTAGGCCTAAGTTAGGCATTTTCAGAAAAGTTGGTTTTGCAATTTTGTTACAAACTACACCTAGGTTGGGTGGAGGAGTTTCAATTTGTGACTTAGGAGAGAGATTAGGTACATCTAAGTTGTTTTCATGTATAAGATCATTTGTACCATCACACACTTTCCTAAAGTCAGAAGAGGGTAAATCATGTTCACCGCATAGAACAATTCATCAATCTCTATGTCATACTCATCATTATTCTCATGCATAACATAACCAGAGAGATATCATGTCAGTAACCTAGGCATGGAGTTAGGCACATGCATTGAATCATCCGTGTCAATGAGATAATTTAGCTATTCCTAGGTCACAAACAGTGGTATAGCATGCTCATTTTCACAGACAATTCCACAGGTTCCAAATCAGCATCACATGTATGAATATTAGAAGAAGCATCATTCATAGGGTTCACAGAAGAGACGCCTAACGTCTCTGAACCAAAAGATTCTACTATATTTTCGAAATACGCATGCTCTTCATATTCATCATCATCATCATAACAAAAATTCATCTCCCCATTCAAAATTTGAGTTCCAAGATACTCATCTACCTCTAGATTAGGTTCAATTGAAGGAGAATTTTCACTAGTGGGTATGCATGTTTCATATGAATGATCATTACATGGGTGTGCACATGGTTCACTAGAGAAGGGAAATTCGGACATGTTGCTATATGGATGGTCGTGTATTGCATTCGATTCAAGCCTAGCATTTTGCTCCATGAGCGTTTCCATTGCGATTGCAAACACGGAGTTGGGTGAGTATAACATTGTTCAACTTCCCATGATGATGGATGATGCATGTGTGCATGGTCATAGTCACTTCTAGACAATTCGACATTTGATTATCATGGCTTTCCCTAGACTGCCTAAACTCATGTAAAATGTAGCAGTTCTCGGCGGGGTGGTCTAAGCTACCACATAAGGTACAAGTATACATTGCATAGTGCCTAGGGGGATTATATTTGACAGATTGCTCATGTAATTGCCTTTCTAAAGCGAAACTTGAGCTTCTAATTGATCTAGAAGTGATGACTTGGTATGAGGAAAGTGTTCATTTTCAACTTTGTTGTGGATGATGCATGTGCTCATAATGATTAGGGTATGTGAGGTCGTGGCCCCGAGAAGGCGCATAAAATTCCCTAAAATCACTATGGTATGTGGGGAGTTCATATTGTGAAGCATGCCCGTAAGCAAGCTCTCTAATGGATTTGTTTGTATCCCCATTGTAGACCAAAATCGACATGATTTAACAACTCAAATTGAACTCAAAGCCCAGTTGTAGTGGACTCAGTTTGGTTTATTGGGTTTAGTTTGGTTTATGTTGGGTTTCTTTGGTTTTGGTGGGCTTTGGTTTGTTGGGAATGTACAGCCCAGTGGAACTAGGTTCCAGCCATGCAGGCCAAGTTATGTGGGCTGAAGGTTGTGTGCAGAGCCCAGGTTGTTTGCAAAGCCTAGTGGGTGTGGGCTTCAGATTTGTGCAAAGCCCAGCAGTTCAACTTAAGTTGGGTTCAGATGCAAAGTAAGGCCTAGTGGTTGTGGGCTTGACTTATGATCAGCCAGTCGGTTAGTGATGGTTGGGCTTGACTTATGTTTTTGTGGGCTCGGTTTTGCATTGGGTTGTGTGTATTGTGGGCTGATTTGGTTTTGTATTTGGGCTTCTATTTGGTTTATGTGGGCTGTGTTTAGTTGAAGCGACCTGACAGTTGGGTGACAGGAGTTAATGACCCAGCAGTGCAGCCAAGTATTTGGGCTTCGGCTTATGCAGCCCAAAGTTATTTGCAAAAGTGATTTTGTTGCACAACCAGGTTGAACGGCCCAAGTATGTGGGCCTCGGTTTGATGCAAAGAACAAGCTTTGTAAGCCTCCCAAACAGCTCGGTTTATGCAATAGTTTTGTGCATGAGTTTGAAATGATGCCTTTGGTTTGAGTGCGGCTCGGTTATGCACAGATTACACAAAGATGGCACTCACATTTTAGCACACAGGAGTGCTGGATGATGTTGCTTGAGAGAGACACAGCACTGAGAAATGCAAACCTTCAAAAATGACACAGTACTACACAGTGCAGCTTATGCGCAGCACAGGTTAGATTATGCTCGGACTAGGTTACGTGCGGCCCAGCTCGTGGTTATGCTTGCAAACACATGGTCATGCAAAACATGGTTTCTGATTTACGAGGTCATGTATAGGCCAAGACTCAATCACGGGCTTCAAGTTTACCACAGTCACTCAAGTGTCACAAAGATGGTCAATAATTCCAGAGATGGAGCAACATGCGGCAAGGTATCTAGCCTATCATGCAAAGCGAGTATGCACAATGGGTTATGCTCAGGTTACACTCAAGCTCTACATTTCTACGTAATGGATTTGGTGCTTGTTAAGGCAACGAGTTCAATGCACTCACAATTCACGGATGCAAAAGAACAAGCTCAGGGTTAATCAGGTTGGCTCACAGGTCATGTCAATCGGGTCGATTGACCTCAACCAGCCCAGTTGATGTCAACAAGGCTTGCGGCAATTTTTGTTAGCTAAGTTGGAGCCCTAACTCACGTTGCAGGGGCTGGAGTTGAACTCGGGGCTCAAAGGTGCATGAGACAAAGATGCTCGGTGAGACCAAGTTGCGCTTAGGCTCTACAACCTGCAGGGCTGGAGCTAAGCACAGAGTGATGGCAATTAGGGTCACGTGAATGTACAAGCACGAGATGGAAAACACTCAGGTTTGCACAGATGCACAGATGCAACAAGGTTGACAGGGTAATGCTCAGGGTCTGCCACTCAAGGTGACTAGCTTGGCAAGTGATCAAATGACAGGAAATGTGCACAGGTTTATGCTCAGGCTACACAAGGTTCAGCAGATAACATGGTTCAGTTACAAGATGCTTGTTATGGCTCACAAGTGTACAGCAGAGAATTCATGCAAACTTCCATACAATGCTAAACACAGTCATGGCATACTAGCTAACAGCGTATAATTTAAATACCAAGGAATCACTCACATGAACCTTATACGTAGCGGGGATGCTCGAGGGAAATACAAGATTCAAGTACCGCACCATTCTCTTCTCCACTTTGGCTTGATTTGCTTCTTGTCTTCCCTTCCTTTGGCTTGCTCGATATGTGTACCTGCTTTGCTCGGATGAGAGTTTTAGTTCCTAGGAGTATGAAGGTAAAGCAAATGGCATATGCAACTGAGAGTTTCTTGGACTGACTGGGATTGACTAAACATGTGATGCGTGTCGTAGGTGCAATCAAATTAATTCAATATTTCCACGCAATTAAAAATAATATAATGGAAGTCAAGTTCGTTCCCACGAGGAGCAAGAGATCTTAGTTGTAAAAGTTGTCACAAAAGGGGGGTGTAAAAAGCAAAATAAAAATAAACAAAGCAATTAAAATCGAAAGTTGAAAGATGAAAACAATAAGAGAGAGAAGATCAAGGAATCCTTCTTCGTTACGAAACAATGAATCAAGTTATGTTCTATTCTACTTGTTATTAGTCACAAATTATCACCAACCGTAGGTAAAGCAGCTAGCTCAGTGCTAAACCCCTAAATCCCTTGTATCACCGGACACGGAAGTTCTCGCCTACCGGATTCTAATCACCTAGCCACCTAGAATTAGCTCAACCTAGATGTAACTGGGCTCATGCATTAGGTTTTGTGAATTTCTTAGGTTGATATTAGTAGTTAGACTCTTAGCTCAAGGTCTACTTGCTAACGTTGTTTCTACACACAATTGCTCCACGGAATCCCTCCGCAAGGTCTCGTGTTTGCTACTTATGTAAAGAGTCAAAGAACGATTACTTATCCCCTAACTTTCACTAGCTTTAGATCGAATTAACAAATCAATTTAGTTGGCCACCCAAACAATCTATCAATCAATCATGAATGTCTTTAAGATCACTCCTATTAGTAAAAACAAACGATAATTATGTGAAAAACTTCAAGATAGAATTTGAAAACAAAAACTCAAATCATGTTAAGAACTAGGAATTCATCCTCAATCAAAAGAAATTTAGCTACTCATGTTTTTGAAATTCACACAATTAATAATTATTAAAAGAAGAAGTTTCAAATTCACACAAGTAATTAAAAAGAAAAATCTTAGAAAAGTAAGCAAAAACACAAGTGATGTGTGTGTAGAGAGTGTGTGTAGAAGTTGTAGAAAACTTCTCTATTTATAGGCTTCAATATTCTCCAAATCTTCTAAGGAATAGAATCCTTTTCCTTTTGCAATTCAATTTCCAATTCCAAGCTTTTCTCAACTCTTCCACCTTCTCTTTCCAAATTTGAGTCCAATTCTCCATCCAATTCCTAGCCCAAGTCTTCACACCCATGCACACCCATGAAAGAAGTCCATAGAAAATTCTGGAATTTTGCTCACGGAAAACTGGGATTATGGCCGGGAATTTGGCCGGAAAACGTCGCCACGGCCACCTGAAAATTTCGTCGTCGGGAGAATATTCGACGGAATATTCCGTCGGTCTACAGTTAGGACTAACGGTCAAATGGTCAAACCGTTAGTCAATCGTCAGTCAAAGGGTCAAAGGAAGGGGAGTTAGACATCGAGTCGGGCCACCGAGTCGGCTTGAGTTAGTGTCTTGGTCGGCTGACTCGTCTTGCGAGGTGAGTTGGACCGGCTTCGGATCGGTCACCGGGATCGTCGAGTTGACTCACGGTGCGGAAAACCTACGAGTTACGTTTAATTACAGGACTTCCAAAGCCGAGTTCAGGCCAATTTTGGGTCTTCACCGTTAAGAAACCTAGACATACATCTAATACCGCAATCAACGACTTCTTGCACAATTGCATTCATTTTCAAAGACCATAATCTTCTCCCTGTTCATTTCTTCTTCCACTCAATTTCTTCAATCGACTGGCCATCATCTCGATTCACAGACCCAACAGCAGCATCGTTCTTCCTTTTGCTTCACAAACCCCATTTCTCAACACCCATTTCACCGAACTTCAGCAGCGGCAGAGAAGAACCACCTTCATCATCAACACAAACCCCGAAACTTGTTCTATCGGTTGCGAGAGACCAACCCCAATTCACTTCCTCGTCGAATTCTTCCTCTTGAATCCATCGATTTGGCATGAGACCCATATAAAGCAACACTTTGTTCTTCAACTCCCATCAAATCTTCAATCGAACCCATTTCTCCACCGCATCAAATTGACGTAGTTTAATGCCTCTGTCTTAACTCCAACGTAAGCCCAATCTGTTCTTCTCTCGTATCTTCTTCACCTCCCCGAGCTTCAATCGAAACCCATTATCGATTTCACAAACAACAACTTGCCTCGAATCGATTTCATCATTAGCATCCATCTCCAACAAACCCATTTCTCGATTCGTGATAAAGAACAATGAACTCTCCTTCTAATTATTTTCAATTTCTCGATCGATTTTGGAACACGAAGCCATCGATCCCTCTCGATTGCGTAGCAGCTGTGCTGTTTTCTTTCTTACCCTCAGACAAAAAAAACGAAAATGATTGAGAAAGAAAGACACCCTTTCTCGATTTTAGGTTTAGGTTTAAATGGGGCGGATTCGGGTACGGTTATGGTAGATGGGCTCAGGGTATGGTTAGGGTAGATGGGCTCAGGGTATGGTTAGGGTAGATGGGCTCAGGGTATGGTTAGGGTAGATGGGCTCAGGGTATGGGTGGATTCAAACACCCACTAAATACACCCCAAGTGCTATTCTCACTCACTTCTTTTGGATAAGGGACACCTCTTTGACCTCCCCTTAACTATTATTGTCCTTCCTCGAGCAACGTGAGTCACCCCTTAACCTTGGCTGGGCTCCATATAGTCTTCGCCCTTGATAAAATGACAAGTTTGCCCTTTTTGCTCAATTTTGATGATTTCTTCTTCTTTTCCTCGTGCGACTCCAAAGTAGCTACAAAACTCAAAACAAGCGTAAAATACATAATTTACAAGAAAAATAGCAAAGAAAGCATAAACTACTAGTTAGTAAATTAGGTGTATTCTACACCTATCAAATTCCCCACACTTAGACTTTGCTAGTCCTCGAGCAAATCAAACTAAAAACTCACAACTTCAAAGCGTTTAAGCGTCACAAGCATCCAAAGAGTTATGAGGACATAGAATTTCGCATGCTAGTAATAAGAAGTTAGAAATACCAAAGAACATATTCTCATTCTTAAATGTTGAGTGAGAAATAACCACACCATAATGAGAGAACGCGTGTTTGAGAAACGATCAATAAGCATTTCGCCTCGACTTCTACCTCACCAAATAGGATTTTATGATAATTGCACTCAAAAAAACGGCTTTTTTTATGGTTCTCACATGTGTGCGGTAGGAATGAAGATAGAAATCCCGCATCACGTTGAATGGTGGGAAGGATAACTTAGAAATATTTTTAAAAACCCACATCTTTTATTTTGAAAAACCATTTTTCGATGATCTCTAAGAAAGGAAATCAACCATATTATCGAGGATGAGATTACTTACTTACCTTCACATCCGATTGCCAATTATGATAACACCACTCTCACGGCATCCAATAGAAATGTCTTCCGCTCCTCGTCTTTATCTTCTTGGTTCCTCGGTTTCAACTATTGATGATAAACCCTCGAATTTCATAAATCCATAACCATTTGTAACTTTTTTTACCTTAAAAATCCTTGTCGCTTGAAACTTCCTTATAAATTTTCCTTTCCCACGGCTCATTTAAATAAAAATAAGAACAAATATTTCTCTTGTTTTTCTCTCTCTTTTTTTTTTTTTTTTTTTTTTTTTTTTTTTTTTTTTTTGAAATAACAAGAGAAATTAAATACAAAAATAAACCATGGCCGTGGGAGAAGTATTTTACCGCTTGATTCTTCACAACTTGTATCGTCTTGAAATCATAAACTTTCAAAAATTTTCACCTTTTACTTTTCTTCGCTTTCATGAATAAGTCTTCATACTTGAATATAAAATTACCTCATTGTAGTGTAAGTCTTCAACATATATGTAAAATCCGCTCTTTGTATGTTGCTTTACTTGAATTTGAAATTTGCTCTTTTTCTCGTTCCGTTGCTTGTAAACCTTAAACTTTTCCAACTTTCCTTGTAGATTTTGATGTCGCTCCTTGTTGATGATGAGAGTGTTTCTATGGATCCGTTGTTGTCGAGAGAGAGAATGGTGCTAACTGCAAATCGAACTACAAGAAGGAAGCTTTCATCCATGGACGTCACCCTCATGATTGACAAAATTAGCACTCAAGAGATCAAAGAGTAGTGCTTTTATTGGTGGGAGGTTGGGTAGCTCACCATTCTACCCGGAATTTACTTACGGTGACACACACTCAAAAGAAGCTCTTTAGTAGATGGAAGATTTCTGGTCGGTGCCTCACATGATATGAATACGGGTAGTCTCCATTAATGATTGATCAGCAACTCTAATAACGCATTTCTCCCTGCACCAAATTCGCATCACCGGCATGATTAAATCCATTATTTAACACTCTAACAAACAAGAAATCCGAATGTAGTTCTCTAACATTTCCAAGTTCAATTATGTCGGTCAAAAACTCTATGTAAACATACCTAGAAATATGCTAGGGACTCTAAAATCTTTAAAAGTTGGAATTTTTAAGTAAAACCCTTTTTTTTTTTTTTTCAAATTTTTTTCATTTTTTTGTAATTTTTGTTTTAAAAACATGCTTAACCACTCCCCCACACTTAAACCTTACATTGTCCTCAATGTAATTGAATCCTCCTAGTAAAGTCAAGGTGGGAAATTTTAACATGATAAGAAACAAGAAAAAGAAATAACAAAAAGCAAAAGGATAAGAAATACAAAACCGATGGGTTGCCTCCCATTAAGCGCTTGTTTTAAAGTCGACGGCCCGACTTAGCTCTTGCGGCACATTACTCCTCCAGAGGGAGTGCATCTCCAAATGAAAGTTCATCCAAATTCACATAAGCGATGTTCTCATAGTATGGCTTCAACCTATGGCCGTTGACTTTGGAAACCGAATTGTCTCTAAGACTAGTAATTTCAACTGCACCATGAGAAAAAACATTAGTAACAACATATGGTCCAATCCAACGGGACCTTAACTTTCCAGGAAATAGTTTAAGACGAGAATGATATAAAAGGACTTTTTGTCCCACGATGAAACTTTTACGAGAAATCATCTTGTCATGAAAAAGCTTGGTCTTTTCTTTGTAAATACGGGCACTCTCGTAAGCATCATTGCGTATCTCCTCTAACTCATGTAGTTGTAACTTCCTTTGTTTCCCCGCTTCATCATACTCCATGTTGAATTTCTTTATCGCCCAATAAGCCTTATGTTCAAGTTCAACCGGAAGATGACAAGCCTTGCCATAAACCATCCTATATGGAGACATACCAATCGGTGTCTTATACGCCGTTCTATACGCCCAAAGTGCATCGTTGAGCTTAAAGCTCCAATCTTTCCTTGTGGTATTTACCGTTTTCTCAAGAATGGACTTAATCTCACGATTCGAAATTTCCGCTTGTCCACTAGTTTGTGGATGATAAGGCGTACCAATTTTGTGTGTTATGTTGTACTTCTTGAGGAGAGTGTGGAAAGCCTTCTTGAAATGTGAGCCTCCATACGCTTATCACCACTCTTGGTGTTCCATGCCTATTGAAAATATTTTCCCTTACAAAATCACAAACAACTTGAGAGTCATTAGTCTTGGTGGCTCTAGCTTCCACCCATTTCGAAACATAATCAACGGCAAGAAGTATATAAAAATTCCCATTCGAATTGACAAAAGGGCCCATAAAATCAATACCCCACACATCAAAAATCTCAACGGTGAGAATTGGTGTGAGTGGCATTTGATTTCGAGCACCTAGATTGCTTGTTCGTTGACATCTATCACACGATTTACAAAAAACATATGAATCTTCAAACAAGGTGGGCCAATAAAATCCACTCTCGAGAACTTTGAGAGCGGTACGCCTAGATCCAAAGTGGCCACCACATGCAAAAGTGTGGCAAAAGGAGAGAATGGATTGAAATTCGGAATTAGGCACGCACCTTCGCATTATTTGATCAACGCCATATTTCCATAAGTATGGTTCATCCCACACATATTGCTTTGCTACCTTCTTCAGTTTCATCTTTTGGAAATTAGACATTGTACTAGGTACTTTCCTTGTCACCAAGTAATTCACTATATCCGCATACCAAGGTGTTGATTCTTCCATGGAGAAAAGTTGTTCGTCCGGGAAAGCGGTCATGTAATGGAAGTTCTTCTTGAGACATAACAAGTCTACTAAGATGATCCGCAACGGTATTCTCCACACCCCTCTTATCACGAATTTCTATGTCGAACTCTTGTAATAATAGGATCCACCGAATTAATCTTGGCTTAGCTTCTTTCTTCTTTATCAAGTGTCTTAGTGCGGCATGATCGGAATACACAATAACCTTTGTACCCACCAAGTATGATCGAAATTTTTCCAAAGCAAAAACTATAGCCAATAACTCCTTTTCCGTGGTAGAATAATTGATTTGTGCATCATTAAGGGTCCTAGATGCATAATAGATAACATGGGACAACTTGTCCACCCTTTGACCCAAAACGGCTCCAACCGCATAATCACTAGCATCACACATTAATTCAAATGGAAGATTCCAATCCGGTGATTTGATAATCGGCGCACTTGTCAACATCTCCTTTAATTTATCAAAAGCATCCTCGCATTCCTTGTTGAAGTCGAAAGGTACCTCCTTTTGTAATAACTTGCACATCGGCATGGAGATTTTGGAGAAATCCTTGATAAACCGCCTATAGAAACCTGCATGACCAAGAAAAGAACGGATCTCCCTCACCGAAGTGGGATATTGTAAGTTCCTTATTAAATCTATCTTTGACTTGTCCACTTCGAGCCCTCGAGAGGACACAATGTGACCAAGTACTATGCCGTGGTTTACCATAAAGTGACATTTCTCCCAATTAAGGACAAGGTTTGTGTCTATGCATCGTTTAAGAATTAGTTCAAGGTTATTTAAACAACCATCAAAAGAATTGCCATAAACACTAAAGTCATCCATAAATACCTCGATAATGCGCTCCACATAATCCGAGAATATACTCACCATGCATCTTTGAAAAGTAGCCGGCGCATTGCAAAGTCCAAACGGCATCCGTCTATATGCAAACGTTCCAAACGGACAAGTGAAAGTGGTCTTCTCTTGGTCCTCCGGTGCAATAACAATTTGATTGTATCCCGAATAACCATCCAAAAAGCAATAATAAGAATGCCCCGCTAACCGCTCCAACATTTGATCAATGAAAGGTAAAGGAAAGTGATCCTTGCGGGTTGCGGAATTAAGCTTTCTATAGTCAATACACACTCTCCAACCGGTTTGAACTCTTGTAGGAACAAGTTCATCGTCTTGATTTCGAACAACCGTGACTCCGGATTTCTTTGGTACCACTTGCACCGGACTTACCCACTTGCTATCGGAAATTGGGTAGATTACCCCACACTTAGCAATTTGAGTATCTCTTTTTCACAACCTCCATCATGGGAGGATTTAGCCGACGTTGAGCATCACGCCGGCTTCACGTTCTCTTCCATTAGAATCCTATGCATGCACATGGATGGACTAATACCTTTGATGTCCGCAATTGTCCACCCAATAGCCGTTTTGTGCTCTTTCAAGACTCTAAGCAAACGGTCTTCTTGTCCCCGGCGTGAGGTTCTTAGAAATAATCACCGGAAGCTCATCTCCATCTCCCAAGAAAGCATACTTCAAATGGTCCGGAAGTGGCTTCAATTCTAGTTTGGGCGCCTTCACAATAGATGGTACAAGTACTTCATCATTCACGGGTAAAGAAATATAAGAAACATCACCCTTTTTAGCTTCTTGCAATGTCGCCAAAGCACCACATATCTCCACCAATTCCTTGGAGATTTCAACATCCAAGTTAGACAAACCATGGACGTCCAATTCAATGCTCTTTTGCAACACCACATCAAGTTCATCCTCTTGGTTCAATTCCACCATTTGTTGCGCTAATGAATCAACCACATCAATGGAGTAAACGGAATGCACATCACTTGGGTAGCGCATGGCTTCAAATATGTTAAAGTGTATTATCTCCTTGTCGAATTCCATAGTGAGTGTACCCTTATCAACATCAATCTTCGTCTTTGCGGTCTTCATGAATGGCCTCCCAAGAAGTAAAGAAGTAGATGAACGGTTCTCATTGTTGTCCATATCCACCACAAAGAAGTCCACCGGAAAAATAAGCTCATTTACTTGCACTAGCACGTCTTCTACAAGCCCCTTAGGATATATGTTAGACTTGTTTGCCAATTGGATAATAACTCTTGTCTCTTTCAAAGGTCCAAGATTCAAGGAGTCATATATTTGGCCGACATCACACTAATGGAAGCTCCCAAATCAAGTAAAGCATGTTCAAACCTTTGTTTACCAATAGTAATTGGCACCGTGAAACCAGGGATCCGTGCACTTTGTAGGCATCTTCTTCAATAGCATAGCCGACGCTCTCGCCAACTTTTGTAATTTCATTATCAAGCAACCTATCCTTCTTGATGCATAATTCCTTCATGAACTTGGCATACCTTGGAATTGTCTTGATAGCCTCAATGAATGGGATGTTGATTTCAATCTTCTTGAAGATATCCATAAGTGCTTTGTCTTGAGCTTCTTTCTTGGATTTAGCAAAACGACTAGGAAAAGGAGGTGGAGTGGTGAAAGTAGAAACCGGTTCCTTGGATTGGTCGTTTGGTGTGGAATTCTCCTTTGGTGCGGTTTCCTCCTTGTCATTGACTACCTCTTCACTAACTTCCTCATGATGACTTGGACCCTCCACTTGCCTTCCACTTCTTAAAGTAACCGCATTAACATTCTCTCTTGGATTCACCAATGGTTGTGAAGGAAGTTTTGTGGAAACTTGAGATTTCAATAAATTCACATCGGTCGCCAATTGTCCCATTTGAGTATGTAAATCCTTGATAGCCGAATCGGTCTTTTGTTGATTTTGTTGAAACAATGACGTAATACCTTGCATCATGACATTAAGCTTATCATCAATTGAAGAATCACGTTCCTTGACTTGTTGTGGTTGGAATTGTTGAAAACCACCTTGTTGTTGAGGTTGGAAACGTGATTGTTGAAAACCTCCTTGTTGCGCATATGGATTAGGAGCCGCCGCTTGCGTGTTTGCATAACTAAAGTTGGGATGATCCTTCCAACCGGGATTATAGGTATTGGAGTATGGATCGTACCTTGGCCTTTGATTTGGATATAAAGCATTCACTTGTTCGGTCTCACCATCCGGAATAATTACCGCGGCCATCCTTTGCATCATAATCTCCATGTTACTTATCCTTTGATCAAGATGTGATAAATCACTTACTTCATGCACTCGCCTAACCATTGGTTCATCCCTTGTGTAGAATTGTTGCGAGTTTGCCGCCATGCTTTCAATCAACTCTCTAGCTTCGGTCAAAGTCTTGTTCATTAGTGCACCACCACCCGCGGCGTCAAGAAGAGACCTATCACTTGTGTGAAGAGCTTCATAGAAGTATTGGAGTATCATAACATCGCTAAATTGATGGTGTGGACAGCTTGCCACCAACCTCTTGTATCGCTCCCAACATTCATACAATGATTCTCCCACTTGTTGTTTCAATCCACAAATCTCCTTGCGAATTTGAGTAGCTTTGGATGCGGGAAAATATCTCTCGAGGAAAATTTTCTTCATACCATTCCATGTTGTGATACTTCCGGAAGGAAAATAATATAACCATTCCTTAGCATTACCCGCCAAAGAAAACGGGAAAGCTTTCAACATTGCTCCATCCGCATTAGTCTCCGGTGGAAGCATAGCCATAACTATGGCGTAGAAGTCCATAAGATGTTTGTTTGGGTCCTCATTCACCATGCCATGGAACTTTGGTAACTCTCTAATCAACCCCGGCTTGATCTCGAAGGTTGAGTTAGTTTGGATACACCATTGTTGTGTATCAAGCTTGTGAGAAGCTAGGTCCTTTAGTGTACGATCAGCCATTGTTTCTTCCTCTTTGTCCGAATCACTTGATGAAGAAGGAGAAAGTGGAGTGTTAATCGCTCGAATGAAATCCTTTAATTGAGTGCCGGATCGAAGACGTATTGGACTCGGTCTACCCCCTTTAAGCATTCACCAAAGGAATAACACCTGAAACAAGATTCTCACAAACTAAGTTAGATACGGTAAAGAATCTAACAAAGCAAGAATAAAAACAACTAAAAAATCGCTTGATTGCTCCCAAGCAATGCGGCGCCAAAATTTGATGCGTGTCGTAGGTGCAATCAAATTAATTCAATATTTCCACGCAATTAAAAATAATATAATGGAAGTCAAGTTCGTTCCCACGAGGAGCAAGAGATCTTAGTTGTAAAAGTTGTCACAAAAGGGGGGTGTAAAAGGCAAAATAAAAATAAACAAAGCAATTAAAATCGAAAGTTGAAAGATGAAAACAATAAGAGAGAGAAGATCAAGGAATCCTTCTTCGTTACGAAACAATGAATCAAGTTATGTTCTATTCTACTTGTTATTAGTCACAAATTATCACCAACCGTAGGTAAAGCAGCTAGCGTGTGCTAAACCCCTAAATCCCTTGTATCACCGGGACACGGAAGTTCTCGCCACCGGATTCTAATCACCTAGCCACCTAGAATTAGCTCAACCTAGATGTAACCGGGCTCATGCATTAGGTTTTGTGAATTTCTTAGGTTGATATTAGTAGTTAGACTCTTAGCTCAAGGTCTACTTGCTAACGTTGTTTCTACACACGATTGCTCCACGGAATCCCTCCGCAAGGTCTCGTGTTTGCTACTTATGTAAAGAGTCAAAGAACGATTACTTATCCCCTAACTTTCACTAGCTTTAGATCGAATTAACAAATCAATTTAGTTGGCCACCCAAACAATCTATCAATCAATCATGAATGTCTTTAAGATCACTCCTATTAGTAAAAACAAGCGATAATTATGTGAAAAACTTCAAGATAGAATTTGAAAACGAAAACTCAAATCATGTTAAGAACTAGGAATTCATCCTCAATCAAAAAGAAATTTAGCTACTCATGTTTTTGAAATTCACACAATTAATAATTATTAAAAGAAGAAGTTTCAAATTCACACAAGTAATTAAAAAGAAAAATCTTAGAAAAGTAAGCAAAAACACAAGTGATGTGTGTGTAGAGAGGTGTGTGTAGAAGTTGTAGAAAACTTCTCTATTTATAGGCTTCAATATTCTCCAAATCTCTAAGGAATAGAATCCTTTTCCTTTTGCAATTCAATTTCCAATTCCAAGCTTTTCTCAACTCTTCCACCTTCTCTTTCCAAATTTGAGTCCAATTCTCCATCCAATTCCTAGCCCAAGTCTTCACACCCATGAGAGAGAGGTCCATAGAAAATTACGGAATTTTGCTCACGGAAAACTGGGATTATGGCCGGATTATGGCTGGAAACGTCGCCGCCGGCCACACCGAAAATTTTGTCGTCGGGAGAATATTCGACGGAATATTCCGTCGGTCTCACGTTAGGACTAACGGTCAAATGGTCAAACCGTTAGTCAATCGTCGGTCAACGGGTCAAAGGAAGGGGAGTTAGACATCGAGTCGGCCACCGAGTCGCCTTGAGTTAGTGTCTTGGTCGGGTGACTCGTCTTACCGAGGTGAGTTGGACCAGAAGCCTCGGATCGGTCACGGGATCGTCGAGTTGACTCGGGTGGCAGTAAAACCGCCGAGTTCTCGTTTAATTACAGGACTTCCAGTGCCGAGTTCAAAGCCAATTTTTGGGTCTTCACTGTTAAGAAACCTAGACATACATCTAATACCGCAATCAATGACTTCTTGCACAATTGCATTCATTTTCAAAGACCATAATCTTCTCCCTGTTCATTTCTTCTTCCACTCAATTTCTTCAATCGACCGGCCATCATCTCGATTCATTTCTTGCACCCAACAAAGACCAAAGATCGTTCTTCCTTTTGCTTCACAAACCCCATTTCTCAACACCCATTTCACCGAACTTCAAGAATGGCAGAAAGAACCACCTTCATCATCAACACAAACCCCGAAACTTGTTCTATCGATTTGCGAGACCAACCCCAATTCACTTCCTCTCGTCGAATTCTTCCTCTTGAATCCATCGATTTGGCACAGACCCATATAATGTTAAAGACTGTTCTTCAACTCCCATCAAATCTTCAATCGAACCCATTTCTCCATCGCATCAAATTGACAGAGTTTAATGCCTCTGTCTTAACTCCAACGTAAGCCCAATCTCTGTTCTTCTCTGTATCTTCTTCACCTCCCTGAGCTTCAATCGAAACCCATTATCGATTTCACAACAACAACTTGCCTCTGAATCGATTTCATCATTAGCATCCATCTCCAACAAACCCATTTCTCGATTCGTGACAGCAACAATGAACTCTCCTTCTAATTATTTTCAATTTCTCGATCGATTTTGGAACACAGAAGCCATCGATCCCTCTCGATTAACAGCAGCAGCTGTGCTGTTTTCTTTCTTACCCTCAGACAAAAAAAACGAAAATGATTGAGAAAGAAAGACACCCTTTCTCGATTTTAGGTTTAGGTTTAAATGGGGCGGATTCGGGTACGGTTATGGTAGATGGGCTCAGGGTATGGTTAGGGTAGATGGGCTCAGGGTATGGTTAGGGTAGATGGGCTCAGGGTATGGTTAGGGTAGATGGGCTCAGGGTATGGGTGGATTCAAACACCCACTAAATACACCCCAAGTGCTATTCTCACTCACTTCTTTTGGATAAGGGACACCTCTTTGACCTCCCCTTAACTATTATTGTCCTTCCTTCAGTAACGTGAGTCACCCCTTAACCTTGGCTGGGCTCCATATAGTCTTCGCCCTTGATAAAATGACAAGTTTGCCCTTTTTGCTCAATTTTGATGATTTCTTCTTCTTTTCCTCTGTGCGACTCCAAAGTAGCTACAAAACTCAAAACAAGCGTAAAATACATAATTTACAAGAAAAATAGCAAAGAAAGCATAAACTACTAGTTAGTAAATTAGGTGTATTCTACACCTATCAACATGCAGCAGTGGACAAAGTGCAAAAGGAATGCTGAGAGAGAACTATGTCACAGGGAATGGACTAACTGAGAATGAAAAGTTACAACTAACTAATATGCAGGTTATGTAGTGAAACTAAGAATCAAAGTGAAATTTAAACTAATATATAGCTACAGAAGAGGCAGATATGCAGGATATTAAACTAAGTTATACTAGAATTCCTTAAGTTACAGATGCAGGTTACAAAAATTAACTAAGTTATACTAATCAAAGATCAAAATAACAATGTAAAATGGATATGTACAGGGTGCAATTAGTAAAGGCAAAGCAAGAATCAACGGGGCACACGCAAGTCCCGGCAATGCGGCGCCAAAAACTTGGTAGGCCTGGAAATGGGTTTATATTAATGCCTACGAATAATAACCGCAAGTGCACGGCGTCTATCGGAGACGTGGCAAGTACGGGTCGAACCACAGAGACTTGTGGTGCTATGATTGATCAAGAGGGCTTACTTAACTGAATTTCAGGTGGTAATGTGTAACACGGGGGTTTGTGCCGTACGGCTAAGTTGAAGGATAATGAAGTAAAGTGAAATACACACAGTGAGAAGAAATGGGTGCTAGGGTTATCAAATCCACCTCTAAATTCCTAGTATGTGTTCAACTAGATGGAGTTTCTTGTTCCTATGGCAGTTAAGGATAAGGTGTAAATTCTATCACTTAGCTAAGGAGTTTCACCTAATGATAACTCAATTATCAGCTAAGGCACTAACCTAGAGCACTAGTTGTCTAATTAAGCACAACTAGTCAAAAGAATTAGCATTTTAACTCTAAGGCTTTCTGAGTGAAGCATAGCCAATGTAATTTTTGCCTAACTACAATGTATACTTGGCATGCACTGTGAGAGAAGAACATTGGATGCTAGAACTGAGATTATCTTTATGATTAAGCACTCAAGAAAACTCAAACTCAGTTGAATTCATAACATGGAATTAGGGTTTCACTAAAACCTTAGCAACTTAATTTAAAACATAATTAAGAACAATTTAAACACAAGTAACCCTAATTAGTGCTCTGGCTAGCCCAGGCATCCTCTATCACACACACCACTCACTTCAATTTATACATACAACAACAAAAATACTAAACCCTAATACTTTAATTCAAAAATCGAAACAAATCAAAAATACTCTCTCACCCACGTCACTCCATCCCTTGTCTCCTCTGTCAATCGCCTCTGAATTGACCATGCGGGTTGTTGGCTGGAACCCTAACTCCAATTATCTCTAACCTAGCTTCTAGGGTTAGAGAAGCTATGAGAGAGATGATTTGAGATAGAGAGGGAGAGCAAGAAGGTGTGGCTGTTGCAGTTGTTGGATGGTGTCAGGAGAGGTGATGATGGAGGTGGTGGAAGCGGCTCTGTCAGGGAGAGGGAAGGAGGTGGCGGAAGAGCAGAGCTCGCTCCGGGTTTTCTCTTATGGAGACGGGGAGAGGAAGAAAGAGAAAGATGGAAGAGAAATGGGTTTTCTCGATAGGGTATAGGTGTTGGGGATTTCGTTGTGAAGCGGCGCGCGAGAGATCGATGTGTGCCCGCTGAAGCGAGCGTTGGATGCGGCTGGGAGAGATCTGGACGGCCGAGGGATAATTGGGGCGGTTTGGTGTTGCACGGAGAGCAGCGAACTTCGATACGCGTGGAGGCGGCGACCGTTGGATGTAGCTAGGCGAGATCTCAACGGCTTGGAAGAGATGGGCTCGGATCCTGGGTCGGGTCTTGGCTAGCTCGAGTCCATGTCTTGTAAGTTGGGTTGCGACTGATGCGCGCGCGGGCTTCGGCTTTCTGCTCCATAGATACTTGCCTCCGATTCTTCGCTCTTTTGGCTCCTCGATTTCTCCGAGCTTTATTTACTACCTAAAAACACAAAATTAATTAATACAAATATTTATTCTTGAAAACAAATAAAATACCGAATCTGGGATAATATCTGGATTCTGAGCACAAAAGATGAGTAAAATGCCAATAAAAAGGTATATAAATATGCAATATTTGGCACTCATCATTGCTGGATCAGGAGTATGTACAATTATGGTTTTAAGATTTTAGCCTTTGTCGAAAATCCACCATCTACAGTCACTCTTACAGGGTTACCTATTCACGACAGTCACTCGTATGATGAAGCGGCTGTCTTCCAGGCTCTGACTGAAGAGGACAGGCGGTTATGGGCCTATCTTTTAGACTGTAAAGATGATTCTCGAAACGAGCTAGTAAGGACAGATCAAATGCCAGTAAAGCGGTAAAAGGGGGAGAAGGCCACCGGCATTGGTAAAAAAGGGGGACCATCGCCCGCTGCTAAGGGAAAGGCTAAAGTGTTTAAAGAGAAGAAACCTCCTTCGACGTGCCCAACAGGAGAGCGCTTACTTGCCAGTTCTTTTCGCCCTCATGAGGCAATTCACGGCTCATCAGCTCTTGCAGCTCAGACGGGTTGTGAATTGGTCACCAAATGCAATCGACGCGCCTCCTTTCCTCTCTGGATCAAGTATTGGGCTCCGCGGTTGGTGGATGGTAAGGTCTTACACCTCGACGGAAAGAAAGAGAATCCTCGCGTCGAACTCGTCCGCTTACATTTTGTTTTGGCTTTGCCACGATGTGTTTGAGTATAGCCCTCGGGATACGATCAAAAGTGAGCTGGTACCCATGGCGGTGTTGTTATCCCGTGGTGTCTCTTTTCCTCGTGCGCCCATGTTCTTAGGTGGCTTATACTGTCATCTAGACCTGTTTTTCCAGTATGTTCGTACAGTTAACGCTGCTCACAAGGTTGAGACTTACATTCAGGCCTCTTGCATGCAAGTGTGGTCTTGGGAGCACCTCTCTGAATATGCGCATGATCCTCATGTTTTAGCGGTTCATCGTGAGGAAGATGTTGAACAGGACGACGACACTGTTAAGAAGGTCCCTGTCTCTTATGGCTATTCGCGTATGGCTCTTTGGAACGACAAGGGGAAGGTGCCAAAGGGCGATATAGCTCAGTACATGGATGTGGCCAAGAGCTTCACACCATTTCCTTACCATGACGATCGATCAGGTCCAGCGCATTATGATTTTACTTCATCCTTTGTTACGGAGCTAGACTCAACGCAGCTCTTAACTGAGTCAGATTTTGATTCGGTGATAGCGGTGTTGCCCGGTTATCTTCCTAGTTTTCACGCATGCAAGTTTATTTCCATGTCTTACAATCCTGACCGTGCGACTAGGCAAGTTGGGTATGATCAGGGGGCGCCTCCCAGGTTTCCACTTTCAAGTGGTTCTGAAAATGAAGATATTACCGCCAATTTCGATCGCTTTGTTTTTAAGGAACCGACACGTTTGAGTGATCGAGGAATTAACCTTTTTTTTTTCGGCAACCCATTCTTGAGCGCAAGGTAGTTAATATCGCGTATCGGTCTCGTATCGGCCGGGTCTGATACACCTATACAAAAGATAATATCGGTTTTTATCGGTGATACATCATTTAATATAAAATTTCAAATAATTATAAAACCATAATAAAAAATAATACGAATCATACACACATCTCAAATTTCCAAAATACAAGGTGTTTTATTAGCCAATGTTGTGATTGTTGTCCCATAATGCCGGTAAATATTTTTTATTATCCTTCATATTTATCTTTTATATTTCTCTGCCTTGCAATCGAAATATGGTTTCCATCTTATATCCTACCATATAGTCATTGATTTTATATTATAAATAAATTAGGGATTTTTACCTTTTCCAATTGATATTGTACTTGTCTGTAAAGACTAGATGCATGTTGATGAAAAATTTATTCACGAAACCGATATTATCGGTATACAAGTAAAACCGATATATCGGTCCGCATCAATTGTGTACAACCGATAATATCATTCCGTTTTTGTATCGCCGATATTTTCGGTATCGTATAGGTATTTTTCGATATCCGATAAAAACCTGTAATATCGGCATGTACAACCGATATTGGCTACCTTGCTTGAGCGCCCTTTAGCATTTACCGAGGGGGCTCACGAGTATCAGCTTCTCTTACATCGTCGAGCTCTGAATTTCCTTTTGCGCGACCCATCTCCTCCCAATGATCTATCTTATAAGGATCTTCGAGTATTGCATGCGTCCGGCATGGTTAAGCTTGATGGTGCCATAGCCGCGGCAAACCGTCTTAGCTCAGGTATTAAAGGTTGGCCTCTGGAGCCATTGGTGATTTCCTGGGATCCTCCTGAAGTTTGTGATCACATAAGGCCGAAGAAAGGGTCGAAGCTATTTTCTGATCGTAAGCCTCCTAGGTTGCATGTGCCTAGGCCAGTCGTTGGCCTCTTAATGGCGTAGGTGTTTGTCGTCTTCCTTGCTATTCCCTCTATCTTTCTCCCTCTTTTTTTTTTTTTTTTCAAGTAGCGGCCATTGCATTTTCAGGAAGCTCCTCTATCTAATCATGTGGGGTGGAAAGCGCCTTCTTACTTGATGGAGGAGTATCTGAACATGCCCAAGAGTGATTGGTATGATAAGAGCCTTGCCAAGAAGGCTAAACGAGAGCCGGCTAAATCATCCGTTTCCCCACCTTTTTCTTCCGTTAATGTCTCGCCTATGCATCCTACGCAGGCTCGGCGGAGAACTGCGTCGCAACCTCCACGAGGCGTTGGCGGTAGTCTAACTCCTTCATTTGTGGATTTGGTGCGGGATCTTGGAGTCCAACTGTCGGGGGGGGCTGGATGTAACCCCGCGCCTTCACATATCATCGGTTAATCCTTTGCGGGCCGAAACTGTTCGTGTCATGGGTGAGGAACCGACGTCTCCTAGTGACGTGTTCCATTCAATGAGTCCGTCTGGGTCGAACAGGTCAGTGTTTGGTGGGTCTTCGACCCACGTGGCACCACCAGCATATGACCCTAAAGTTAGCTTACGTAATCCCTTATTTAATACGTGTCTTTGGTTTTCTCACTCCCCTCTTATTCTCTCTTCTATGATTTTTTTATATAAATCTGAGCGTTCCTTCGCAATGTTATTCACTTTTTATTTTTCAGGTCCTGCAAGCGACTCCGAATCGTCTTCTGGTTCTTCCGCATCTCGACGTAAACCTTTCGATCCGCTTGATTCAACTAATCCCGAGGTTAGTTTCTCCTTTATGTGCGTCTCGTCGTCATTTATTCCGCGTATTTACTAGCGCGTGTCTTTCTTTGGGTCGTAGAATATGGGCAACAAACGTAAGGAGACCACCAAGCCTGAGGCTTCTAGCGCAGATGGTGTGCGACGCGTGGTCCCTGGTGGTGAGGGGTCTGGGAAATGCCCCCGTACGGATGACAACAATTCTGCAACGGTTGGTTCCACATAGAGGCGTCCTAACGTCCCTAACACACTGATGATCCCTGAGGATGCCCAGTCCCGTTTTCCCAAGGTGGTGAGTGTTGCTGATGCTGGAGTCGATCCTTCCACCTATACGCTGGTTCCTGCTTTTGGGTGCCATCCGTCTTTGCTGCCACTTATAGGGACATCTGGAGCGCGGTGGTGGTCACATGGTGAAGGCGGATCTCCTCGACATGCGAAATTTGTGCTACATGAATAGAAATCTCCTTGAGGTCGCTGACTAACTGACGCAGGTGAAGGATGATCCTATCGATGAGAAAGTGATGCAGGGCTGGGAGACTACCATTCGTGCGGCAATTGATCTCAATTTCCCAGTGGGGTGTCTGAGCGAGATATTGACGAAGGTGAAGGATCGTAATGACCCTTGTGTGCATCTCCCGGAGCGAAGTTCTCAGCTGGAGGGGGAGCTAGTGGAGCGCTCGAAGACGACTGTCGCTAGAAAAACGGCGCTGAACCGGCTTATTGCTGATGTTGGGGTCGCGTGCGATGAGGTGATACGAGTAGAGACCGCGGAAGAGGCGGGGCGTGTAGAGCTCGAGAATAAGCGACAAGAGTGGTCTGCATTCCAGTCGGCTTGATGCATTTCTTCCTTTTTATTCTTTAATTATTACGCGCCCTTTCCCCCCTCTTTTTATTTGGACAAATGTGTTTATCATTGGATATTTATGTGTGGTTTTTCTGTTTGACGGATTATGCTTGTTTATTTGTTTGTTTTGGTTAATTCCAAGTTTATTATTCCTAGTCTGATGTTTTATTATGCTTTGGTTAAGTTGGGGTATGCATTTGATTACACGCGCTTACTCCCCCCCCCTTCTTTTTTCAGATGAGTTAGTTGGGATGGGGTAGGGCGTTGGTTAAACGCGTCTACTCCCTCCTTTATTTTTCCAGATGCGTTGGATGGGATGGGCGTTGGTTAACTCACCTTTACTTTATTTAGGGCAGAGGATGAACGATCGCAGCTAGGTCCCACTTTTGCCTCGTAGTAGAATAGAAGCTAGAAAGTCAATTGAGAGAAATGCAGATATCAAACAAAGGCTAGTCTATGCGCCTTCTTTCCTATAGATTCGCTTAGCGAGACGCCTACTCCCTCCTTTCTTTTTCCAGATGGGTTAGGTGGTATGGGATATGGCGTTGGTTAAACGCACCTACTCCCTCAATTTTTGCGTGAGATGGGATGGGATGGACGTTGGTTAGACGCGCCTACGCCTACGCCTTCCTCTTTTTCTTTTTCTTTTTCCAGATGAGGTGGGTGGGATGGGATAGGCGTTGGTTAAACGCGCCTACTCCCTCCTTTCTTTTTCCAGATGGGTTAGGTGGTATGGGATATGGCGTTGGTTAAACGCGCCTACTCCCTCCCTTTCTTTTTCCAGATGAGTTGGGTGGGATGGGATGGGATGGGCGTTGGTTAGACGCGCCTGCTCCCTCCTCTCTTTTTTCAAATGAGTTGGGTGGGATGGGATGGGCGTTGGTTAAACGCGCCTACTCCCTCATTTTTTTTTCCAAATGGGTTGGGTTGGATGGGATAGGCATTGGTTAAACGCGCCTACTCCCTCATTTTTTGCGTGAGATGGGGTGGGATGGGAGTTGGTTAGACACGCCTACTCCCTCCTTTATTTTTCCAAATGAGGTGGGTGGGACGGGATAGGGCGTTGGTTAAACGCGCCTACTCTCTTTTTTTTCTTTTCTTCAGATGAGTTGGGTGGGATGAGATAATCGTGCTCGTTTCTTATATAGATCTTGACAGCCTTTTGGGCACCTTTGGCGCACCCATAATATTTTGTGAATGTTAGCCGATCGGGCGCCTTTGGCACTCCCGTAGCCTTTTCCATATTCGTTGGCCGACCGGGTACCTTTGGCACTCCCGTAGCCTTTTGTAAATTTGTCAGCCGACCGGGCGCCTTTGGCACTCCCGTAGCCTTTTGTATATTCGTTGGCCGACCGGGTACCTTTGGCACTCCCGTAGCCTTTTGTAGATTTGTCAGCCGACCGGGCGCCTTTGGCACTCCCGTAGCCTTTTGTAAATTTGTCAGCCGACCGGGCGCCTTTCGCACTCCCGTAGCCTTTTGTAGATCATGCCATTCCAAGATTTTCGTAATGCTTCCTTTCATTCTATATTGTTGTTGTTTACAAAAGACAGAAGGAACACAACTTGCCTTTTCTCATAGGATGCTGCCCTCGTTATTCTTGGTTGATTTTGACCGCGGGTGGCGGAACGTGGTCGCGCCTTAATGCTTGCTTTGTGTGTACTTTGTCTGTCGGTGACTTAGTGATGGGGAAGGGGATCGTATTCAATTGATTTCTTTGCTACCTCGACTTCTCCAGCTACGCGCTTGCGTTCGAAGATGCTTCTTATGGCAAAACATTCTAGCATTGGGTGGCCTAACCTCTGATGGAAGCAGTACTTGGCGGCGTTTTTATCCATTTTATTGACATCTACCACTGTTGGAGGTAGCTTGATTTCCTTTCTTGTGACCCACTGATTCAGAAGCTCGATTACCTGTTTTCTTCTGCATGGTAAAGGGGGTGGTGGGTTGGAGTCTCGCCTAGTCCATCTATTTCCCCTCAGGTATCCATTGGGTGTTCGGAACCGGTACCTTTTCTCCTTATTAGTGTTGAGTTTCACATTACGTGATGCTTCGGATATGGCGTGGACTACGTAGTGCCAGGAGGGGTGTGTGTTTCTTCCACGCAGTCGGCGATCCTTTCTGTTGCTTCGTCTAACTCGACGAAAGTCTGGAACCTGAAGTTGATTAAACTCCCTTTGAAAGCGGGTATCATTCCGCGCACACATATTTCGTCGAGTGCTCTCTCGCTGATATCTTCATGACAGTCCAGTGAAAGTCACCGGAACCGCATGATGTACTTCCCTATTTCCTCTCCTGTCCGCTGACCACTCCGGCTCAAGTCTATCGATGTGATCTTCCTCTTAGCGGAGTAAAATTTTCCAAGGAAGAGCGCGGACATGGTCGTCCAAGAATCCACACTTCCCACATTTAGGTTGTCGTACCAGGTGAATGCCGTGCATGAAAGTGAGTTGGGAAATTCTCTTAGGCACATCTTCCCATCAGAGACTTTGTCATTCATTGCTGATAAGAATCGGCTGAGGTGTTCCCGCGCGTTTCCCCATCCGTCATATGTCTTTAATTTTGTGGACGCGTAGTCTTCGGGACATTGGTACTCGCGGATACTTGCTGGGTAGGGGCTACTCATAAGACAATGGTTGTATTTCTTTACCACGTGGTAGTTTTGTTCTAGTTATTTCGCAATTTCTTCCTGTGACGCTGCTGCTAACTTGCCATTTTTGTGTCCTTCGTCTTTTGTTACTTCTTTGGGGGCCCTTTGTCCCGCTTCCACTGCTCGTCCTATCCAATCCTCCAGCTCCTGCTTTCTTCGTACGCGTTCCTCCAACTCCTTTTGTATGTCTTGCAGGGCTAGGGATGGGGGCTTCGGTGCCTGGGTCACTTGCGTGTGTTTCTCCTGTGTCGCGCTTGCCTCTCTGTTATGGGGTTCGTGCATCATTGGTTGTGTGATGATGTCTTGGACTAGTACTTCTTCTTCGCTATCTTCATTCTTGTCTATTGTTACTTCGTCCAAGTTGAGGGGTCGGATGGTTGATCGATTTTCTAACGCACTCGAGCTAGTATCTCCTTGGTGTGTCATGGTGAGCTAGGCACGAGCCTCCGGGTGTGGTCGCCAAATATTGAGGTTGGAATATTATTTTGGTTCTACCCGTCCTAGTCACACCGACACTTACTATGAATGGTAAGAGAAAGAACTTTCTTTTCCATTGTACCCTGTCCTTCCTTATATAAACTTTCCAAAAGCCCCTCATTTTATGACATCATGACACATGTCCTAAGCCTCTATAATTACCACTAATGCCATTCCATCTCTAATATAACCTCCTCCTTCTTCGTTAATTCCTTCCTCGTCCCTTTTGTCTCATGGACACTTTCTCATTGGGCTTGGGCTTAGTCCCCATGTTTCATGTTGGGTTTGTCTCCCCTTTTGGGGGTACCCTAGTCCCGCTAAGGGGTATTATTTTTCATGTATCAACAATCACTCACACACAGAACGGAGTTTGTTAACAATGGATTATTACAAGATGTCTTTAGATTTACAAATAGTTCTAAAGATCCCGTCGATACTCTGATCTAGTTTGAGTGAACCTTATGTCAGAAGAGAAGGCTCTCAAGAATAATTAAACTAGGTGCAATCAAAGTTTTAATAACCGTTAGTCAATCAAATCAATGATCGAAACTAAAATAACAATGCAATTATCTTGTTTCCCACCAACTGTACTCGTAGAGCTTCTTGATTTCGCAGAAGATTTTAAACGAGCGGTCGTAAGAGATTTTGCCGAATTAGGTTACTTTCCTCTCCGAATAGACGACTCCACCCGTAAAACAACACAAATGAAGTTTGCCTTGCTCTTAGGATAGTTCGCAAGAAATGCAAGCTCAAGTATTTATAGACCAAGGTTGTTTGGACAACAAGGAAATTCGAAAACCGAAAATATTCTCAAGCTATGCATTAAAGTACCTAATTTTGGTTTTCCTATTTCCCATTAAATGTCAAACAATATTTCGGAAATCTCTCTTAGAAAGTTTCTATTATTAGTTTAGCACATTAACTAATAAATCTTTTCCAGATAATATGCTTTAATTGCTGGTAATTAAAACATATATATTTGAAAATCATAATTAAATGTTTTTCAAAATTTCGGATCGGGATCACCTTGAGCATCAAGGAAAATCTTTGAAAAATTAATGATAAGAGTTATGCACATGCTCAAATAATTTCGACATCTAGAAGCTTCCTATCTTAGCAAACCCTAATTCAAAATTCACACAAGACATAAAGAAATATGTGAATATTGGAAACTCGGTTTTGCTCTTGGGACCGGTTATACCATGACTCACAATATGGATTGTAACCGGTTATACCATGCTTCCCAGTGTAGGTTGTGACGGTTACACCTTTCTTCCCAAAGTACATTATGATCGGCTACACCTTGCTTCCCAATGTAGGTTGTGATCGGTTACACCTTTCTTCCCAAAGCTAGTTAGGATCGGTTACACCTTGTCACACAATATAGGATATGACCGGTTATACCTTGATATTTAACATAGTCAAGATCGGTTCTACCTTGTCATCTTGCATTGGTCATCCAAATATTATTCAATGAAGAACCGTACCAACCCACTTATGATTTCCCTTTGGATTATGAAACAAGTTCATACATCTACTTCCTTAAACCAATGTAATAATACATAGTTTCCTATGATGAAATCACACCTATATCCCATGCATAATCAAGTAACTAAATACATCGATTATGTTGATGTCGTATTTATAAAGTTCAAAAGATAAGTGTTATACTTCGTAATTCAATATAATTCCTTGATACTTTGAACATAATGCTATGACCAAGTCTAATCACCAGAGTGTCATAAATATAACTTCGCATGTTATTTTTTCAATATAAAGCAACTTGAAAGATACGTTAGGAATGGAAACAATATCAAGTCAATATTACTAACCTCAAGAGGAAAGATGATGTCTTCCTTGCAATTACTTCTTCACATTCTTCAGGTCTTCAGAGTAATACTTGTAAGTCTCAACATTCCTAGAATTTTTAGTCTAACCTAAACGAAGTTGACTCTAGTAATTAATCAAGCGACTTTAGATGAGTTTTGATACTAAAATATGACAACCAAACTTGACATACCAACGCTTGGTGGGTTTCAACCGAGCTATAATCTAACACATCAACACCATTTGGTTCCGGTATGTGAGGACATGAGACCTCATGGACTATACCACTAACAACTAAGAAAGATTCAGGTTCTTTATTCAAGAATTCACCACCACCATCAGTTCTAACAACCAATATTTTTTAATTCAAACTATTTTCAATTTGAGCTTTAAATATAAGAAACAACTGACTTCTCAAATAAAGATAAAATCCAAAAATAATTGGAATAATCATCTACAATGTTTGCATAATGACGAAAACCGGAAACATTAGATACATGGCTTGGACCCTAAAGATCAACATGAAATAATTCAAGAGGCTTTGTACTATAATTAGTAGAAATGGAAAATGGCAACTTATGGCTTACTGTTGTTAGTGCTTTAGGAGTTGTTGTAGCTTTATGGATGACAGAGAATGTGGATGTGGTAGCATTATGTGTAGTTGAATAAAAAAATATAGTGGGTTGAAGGCCTCGAAAAATGATCTTCCCAGATGAGAGATCCTTAACAGAAAAACTAGCTGAAGTAAATTCAAGTGTACAATGATTATCAATACAAAATCTACGAACATAGAAGATTGGCAGAAGATTGAGGTACTAAAAGAATATTGTTCAATCTAAAACAATGATTATTTGTAGTTTTAACAGAAAAACCAGTATGAATGATCGCATACCTTCGCCATTAGCAACATGAATCGCTTCAGTACCATCATAAGCACTAGATACTTGAAGCTCTGACTCATCATACGTAATATGATTGTTAGCCCCTGCATCAGCAAACCAGGGATTTTCACCCATAATATTTGCAGTAGCTAGCATAGCCATAAGATTGCTAGCGGTATTGGCACTTTGATAAACAAAATTGAGACGATGACGACATTTAAGTGCAGAATGACCAACCTTATTACAAATTTGACAAGGTGATGAGTCTGGGGTAGTGGGAGATGTACATGAAGGTTGAGAAGATGATGCTTGTGACTGTAAGGAAGATGGTGGTGTGTATGTAGGACGGATATTGTGTGGGTTATATGATCTAACATGGGAATCGAAATTACCTCTAGCATAAGAAGGAAAACTAGATTAATTAGGTGAATGAAAGTTACCTCTACCGTGATCTCGGAAAGAAAATGAAGAACCATAAGAACGAAAACCAGAAGGAGGAGTCCGCATCTGAGATTGATAAGCTATAAATTAATGCCTTATGGGTAGTTTCAAACCCGGAGAGACTTGGATCTTTCAATAACAACAATTTCTTCACGAGAATTTATTCTTATGTTTAAGAAGGATAACTAGGGTTTGGTATAGCAATTATTGTGATTACACATAACTATTTCCAACGATTTTCATCTTGCAATGTTTTAGATTTATTTATTTAAATTCTAAGTTATTTGGAAGATGATTTGTGATATTTAATCTTTATTGGTTTTATATATTGCAAAAGTTTTATGAGATTCATAAGCGTTTACGTTCATGAACTGTGTTTATCTCATATATGCTCAAAACTTAAGTCTATTATGTCTTTATGCAAATATTGATAAAAGATAGAGTGAACTTGTTGAGAAAATTCCGCAGTATTGATCTTTCCCTGATCCACTTTTATGTGAAAATAACATATGGCTCTATAAGTTTTCTTATGTTGAGTGATTTCCGGCTATATTAATCTATAAGATCTTCTTGTGATTAATTTATTCGAGTTTACTGGATACAAATCCATGTGATTTGTTAACGTCCAAAGAAATCCTTATTTTCTTGTAAAAGTAAGGTCACTCATGTTTTTCTCTTGGGAATGACATCAAATGGGGGGGAGTTCTTAAATGAACTTGTGCTTAATTTCCATATTTTTCTGGGGAGAGCGGTTGTGGAATTTTGTAGGAGTTAACTTGTATCTTATAAACTCCTTGATAAATACACTAAGTTTAGACTATGTGAAATCATCGAAACAATGTTGATATGTTCTCTTTTAGTCATGAATTATCGTTTGAGAATTCATTATGATCTCATAGTTTTCGTACCTTTACCCCGATAAAGGGAGGGAATTATTTGGTATTTCACACTACATACATATGGTTTACGGATAATTATGTAAGGGGGAGTAGTTTTCATTATAAGATGAAAGTATTGACTAATGGGGAGTGATACATATCACCATAGTATTATTTCAAAGTTGTGATGCAATTGGACTTTGATTCTATATAATAATACTATGACATTGTATAGCGAAAATGCGGGGTCTAACAACCACACCCAACAATTCGTTTGACAATCTGAGAGGACTTACTCCAATATACTTTCTAGAGAATCAACTAGACAGTCAGACTCAATCTAGACAAAAGTATATACAAGAGTTTAATATCTCTATGTCTCTATTCAATCTGCAATCAGCAAATAGAAATTTGCGAGCCGATTGAATATTAGAGAAGTAACTTGAACGATACCAAAGACCAATGTTCAAGGATCAATTAACAACCAAAGGTTTTCAATTATATAACAAAATATAATGCAGAAAAGAAATAACACATACACCATAATTTTGTTAACGAGGAAAACTGCAAATGCAAAAAAACCCCGGGACCTAGTCCAGCTTTGAACACTACAGACACTAGCCTACTACCAATGAACTTTGGACTGGACTGTAGTTGAACCCTAATCAATCTCACATTGATGCAAGGTATAATTGTGTTCCTTACGTCTCTGATCCCAACAGGATACTACGCACTTGATTCCCTTAGCTGATCTCACCCACAACCAAGAGTTGCTACGACCCAAAGTCGAAGACTTGATAAACAAATCTGTCTTACACAGAAAAGTCTATTGTGTTAGAGCATAGCTCGGTTGAACCCACCAAGCGTTGGTATGTCAAGTTTGGTTGTCATATTTTAGTGAATCAAAACTCATTTAAAGAGTCGCTTGATTATGTACTAGAGTCAACTTCGTATAAGTTAGCTTGAAAGTATTAGGATATGAGACATTACAAGTATTGCGAAGACTTGAAGAAGTGAAGAAGTAAGAAGCTACAGCGACAACATCATCCTCCCACTTGAGGTTAGTGATATTTGACTTGAACTGTTTCATTCCCTAACGTATCTTTCAAGTCGTGCATATTAAAAACAAAACTGCGAAGCATGAACACTCTAGTTAGACATAGTATTAAGGAATACAGTACGAGGTTTATTGCTTAACCATTAAACTTTGTAGATAAGACATCGACATAATCGTTTAAATTCTATTGTGATTATGTATGGGTATGAGGTGAGGATTTCATCCTAGGAAACAATGTTTTACATGTGTTTTAAGGAAGTAAATTCATGAACTTGTTTTGTGAATCGAAAAGGAAATCGCCAGGCATTATTGGTATTGTTATTCATTGCATATCTTGTGAACAACCAATATGTGTGATTAGTATAACCGCTCATGACTTGTTTGTGTTCTTGGTAAAACTATTCACAAAGGCCTGACTTATCTATTGGTATGACTTTTATTAGTGAAACCGATCTTACGTAATCACCTGAGATGATATGATCGAGTTTTTGATTTTGTGTAAAACCAACTCTAGGTAAAGGGGAACCGATCCTAGTAAGAGGTGTAACACATCACAAAGGGGAATCGATCCTTGTATGAGGTGCAACATGTTTTAGAAAAGAGGGGAACCGATCCTATGGACATGTGCAACACATTCAAGTTAGATACCATATATATGTGGGGAACCAATCCTAGTACCTAGTCAACCGAATTTCGGGAAGCTAGTGTGACTATGCACAGTACTCACATGGAGGTAGAACCAAAACTCGTTTTGGTATAACCGTTAAACCCATGATTGGTGATTGAGTGTTCTTAATCAATCACATAGTTCTTGAAGGTCAGATGAACCAATTCTAAACTTGTTTGGAAGTGTGGCAAATCGGTTTCAAGATTGTATGTATTAAAGAGGACTTACAGAGTAAGGATGTCGACATACTTTGAACATGTGCAGTAACGCTTATCTTTAATTGTTCAAAGTTATTCCTTAATAGCTAAAGGAAGAAAATCCCATGATCGAAACATAAATAAGTTAAGAATCTTTTAATTAAGGTATTTAATTTTATTTTAGGAAAACGAGAATTAGTAATGTGCATTTACTAGTTGAAGATTTTCCAAAGAGATTTTAGGTCATTATTTTGAATGAGCATTTCCAGGAATTATGGAAACCGAATTTGGAATATATTGCATATCTTGAGAATATTTTTTGTTTTGGAAATTCCTTGGTGTGCAAACTTCCTTGTCTATAAATACTTGAGTTTGCATTTCTAGCAAACTAATCCTTCGTGACAGCAAACTTCCTCGGTTGTGTTGTTACTGGTGAAGCCGCCTATTCGGAGAGGAGAGTAACCTAATTAGGGCTAAATCTCTTACTACGCTCAGTTTAAAGTCTTCTTTGGGATTGAAAAGCTCTATTAGTACCGTTGGTGGGAAACTAGATAATTGCGGTTTATCTTGTGTTTTCAATTGATTTGATTTGATTGCACCTAGTTTGTTTATGCTTGAAAATCTTCTCTTCTGATATAAGATTCACTCAAACTAGATTGAAGTTTCGACATGGATCTTTAAACTGTTTGTAGATCTAAAGACCTCTTGTGATAATCCATTGTTAACAGACTCCGTTCTGTGCGTGATTGATCACAAGAGATTCAAGTTGTTGTGTGCGGGCGTTTATTGAAGATCTAAGAAGATTTGAAGACAAAGAAGATATTGAAGATTTCTGATTTGGGGATCATAATCTTTGGTGTGCACAATATTTGTTTCGGTATAGAGGATCCAACTATAATCGGTTTATCCTTGTGGTAGATTGAATTGATTAGTTGTGTAGATCGGCATCAATACAATTCTTTGTGATTAAAAGTATTGATTGCAAAATCTTAACAATTACCTTTGGTAGTTGAGAATAAGATAGATCTAAGAACCCGACTGACGGAGTTTTGAGATAAACGGAAGAGCCTTTGTCAAACTCACATCACTTGGTTGAAGAGAGTTGCTACCAAATAGATTTGTTGTTCCTTTACTATTTGGAATACGAACCAAAGGAATTGTTCCAAGTACCTGACTTATTCATAAGTTGGAGGCGTGGGAATACAGACTGTAGGATCAGAATATCGCGACATCAATACTTCGCGGGATCAATAAACAATAGCATTACGAGGGCGTCGCAAAAGAGTAATATAAATGACGCAATGAATGACGACAGCCAAAACACGAGAAAGTTGTGAAGACCTAGCGAAATTTAGGAGAGTTTCGAAAATGAATACTTGTAC